>CM055123.1:74267237-74574382 GCA_029206835.1 Rana muscosa
TAAAAAATCGCAAGAATAATTGCAGTGTATATTTATTCAGGTAAAAAGCAGTACATACATTAATGTCATGAACATGGGCCAATTCATACAAAATACAAGACCAATATAAATTAGGTAAAATGATATTGCGAGTATCTGACAGTAATTATGTAAACACATGGCATCAAAAGTAACCCGACGCGTTTCGCGAGGCTTGGCTCGCTCTTCAGGGGTGGATGCACGTAGTGTACCTAAAATGAGAGTGATATAGTATAAAGCATGATATGAAGGCACAGGGGGGGGGCCTTGAATATGGAAAACCCCATACTCACCACTGGACATTGCCAAAGGACAGCGGGGGTGAAGCTCAAACGGCGGCAGCGACTGTCTCACCAGGGAGCTGAGGAGGCGGAGCCAAACAAAGCTCCAAATCGGAGTCAAACGGAAGGAAGGCCCAGCATGGATGGAATAGGTGTAACCCCAAGAGTGTCAGTGAATCCAAGAGGAATGTTGGCTCAAAATATAAATATGTATATTGAATAATTAAAATATGGGAGTATACGAGTATGTGGTAACATATGTGTCTTTGCATGTATAAAAGACATGAGCCAAGAATGGTTAGAGTATGGAGACTGAGGGGGAGAGTGAAAAAATACCAGATTGACTAGTATGATTAAGGAAAGTTCAGAGAGGAAAGTAATGAGTGAAAGAGAGTGTAAATAGAATGAAATACAGGTGTGTGATGAGGACTGTGATGAGAAAACAAGTTTGCATATAAATGCTTGCAGCGAGTAATATATAAACATATAAAAGTATACCTTAGTGAAGTAGGTCTAAGAGTAGTAAATTCCAAGGGAAGGACCTGCACTTGTGTGTCTGTCCTCAGTGAAAGAAAGCAAACAATGAGATCCATGCTGTGCAAACCTCCAATATATACCCCTGAAGGGGCCCGAGAGGCTCCGCCCCCAACACCATGTGCAAATGACCAGCAAACGAGTGCCTAAACCCACCAACCATCAAGAAGGCGGTGTGTGAGCCAAGACACTCCCAGGACCATCTTGATGGTAGTAATGCCTGCAGCCACAGCGATGCTGCAAAATCGCAGACATCGCGCGGCCGACGCATTAACATGGTGCCGATGTGCAAGTGGCCCCGTCCGCTCAAAAAGGGGGCAGGCGGGGACAGCAGGGGACAAAGGTCCCCCTTATAATGCACATCGCAGCTCCCAGGGAGAAATGAAGTAGCACCGCCGCCAACAGAGAACACCACACCAGCTGGATTGGGATAAAAGTCCAATGCGAGATGTTATTGGATATGTTGGAATAACAAATGGCTAGTGCATGATAAAAATGTAAAATCCATACATATATGTATGTTTTTGTTTTTATTGGCGAGTGTGACCACAGACCAGTTTTGGGCTATTGGGTGTCTTCCACCCGGGTATCCTTGAGACAAAAGAAAAAAGAAGGGTCTGGTGTCACCAGTGACACACCTCCATCCCTGAATTTCATGAAAAAAAGAAGAGAGATTCGCCCTTGGGACTTTGAGTGAGGTGAGCACTGTTAGGCCAATAAAAAATCGCAAGAATAATTGCAGTGTATATTTATTCAGGTAAAAAGCAGTACATACATTAATGTCATGAACATGGGCCAATTCATACAAAATACAAGACCAATATAAATTAGGTAAAATGATATTGCGAGTATCTGACAGTAATTATGTAAACACATGGCATCAAAAGTAACCCGACGCGTTTCGCGAGGCTTGGCTCGCTCTTCAGGGGTGGATGCACGTAGTGTACCTAAAATGAGAGTGATATAGTATAAAGCATGATATGAAGGCACAGGGGGGGGGCCTTGAATATGGAAAACCCCATACTCACCACTGGACATTGCCAAAGGACAGCGGGGGTGAAGCTCAAACGGCGGCAGCGACTGTCTCACCAGGGAGCTGAGGAGGCGGAGCCAAACAAAGCTCCAAATCGGAGTCAAACGGTTTGACTCCGATTTGGAGCTTTGTTTGGCTCCGCCTCCTCAGCTCCCTGGTGAGACAGTCGCTGCCGCCGTTTGAGCTTCACCCCCGCTGTCCTTTGGCAATGTCCAGTGGTGAGTATGGGGTTTTCCATATTCAAGGCCCCCCCCCTGTGCCTTCATATCATGCTTTATACTATATCACTCTCATTTTAGGTACACTACGTGCATCCACCCCTGAAGAGCGAGCCAAGCCTCGCGAAACGCGTCGGGTTACTTTTGATGCCATGTGTTTACATAATTACTGTCAGATACTCGCAATATCATTTTACCTAATTTATATTGGTCTTGTATTTTGTATGAATTGGCCCATGTTCATGACATTAATGTATGTACTGCTTTTTACCTGAATAAATATACACTGCAATTATTCTTGCGATTTTTTATTGGCCTAACAGTGCTCACCTCACTCAAAGTCCCAAGGGCGAATCTCTCTTCTTTTTTTCATGAAATTCAGGGATGGAGGTGTGTCACTGGTGACACCAGACCCTTCTTTTTTCTTTTGTCTCAAGGATACCCGGGTGGAAGACACCCAATAGCCCAAAACTGGTCTGTGGTCACACTCGCCAATAAAAACAAAAACATACATATATGTATGGATTTTACATTTTTATCATGCACTAGCCATTTGTTATTCCAACATATCCAATAACATCTCGCATTGGACTTTTATCCCAATCCAGCTGGTGTGGTGTTCTCTGTTGGCGGCGGTGCTACTTCATTTCTCCCTGGGAGCTGCGATGTGCATTATAAGGGGGACCTTTGTCCCCTGCTGTCCCCGCCTGCCCCCTTTTTGAGCGGACGGGGCCACTTGCACATCGGCACCATGTTAATGCGTCGGCCGCGCGATGTCTGCGATTTTGCAGCATCGCTGTGGCTGCAGGCATTACTACCATCAAGATGGTCCTGGGAGTGTCTTGGCTCACACACCGCCTTCTTGATGGTTGGTGGGTTTAGGCACTCGTTTGCTGGTCATTTGCACATGGTGTTGGGGGCGGAGCCTCTCGGGCCCCTTCAGGGGTATATATTGGAGGTTTGCACAGCATGGATCTCATTGTTTGCTTTCTTTCACTGAGGACAGACACACAAGTGCAGGTCCTTCCCTTGGAATTTACTACTCTTAGACCTACTTCACTAAGGTATACTTTTATATGTTTATATATTACTCGCTGCAAGCATTTATATGCAAACTTGTTTTCTCATCACAGTCCTCATCACACACCTGTATTTCATTCTATTTACACTCTCTTTCACTCATTACTTTCCTCTCTGAACTTTCCTTAATCATACTAGTCAATCTGGTATTTTTTCACTCTCCCCCTCAGTCTCCATACTCTAACCATTCTTGGCTCATGTCTTTTATACATGCAAAGACACATATGTTACCACATACTCGTATACTCCCATATTTTAATTATTCAATATACATATTTATATTTAGAGCCAACATTCCTCTTGGATTCACTGACACTCTTGGGGTTACACCTATTCCATCCATGCTGGGCCTTCCTTCCGTTTGACTCCGATTTGGAGCTTTGTTTGGCTCCGCCTCCTCAGCTCCCTGGTGAGACAGTCGCTGCCGCCGTTTGAGCTTCACCCCCGCTGTCCTTTGGCAATGTCCAGTGGTGAGTATGGGGTTTTCCATATTCAAGGCCCCCCCCCTGTGCCTTCATATCATGCTTTATACTATATCACTCTCATTTTAGGTACACTACGTGCATCCACCCCTGAAGAGCGAGCTAAGCCTCGCGAAACGCGTCGGGTTACTTTTGATGCCATGTGTTTACATAATTACTGTCAGATACTCGCAATATCATTTTACCTAATTTATATTGGTCTTGTATTTTGTATGAATTGGCCCATGTTCATGACATTAATGTATGTACTGCTTTTTACCTGAACAAATATACACTGCAATTATTCTTGCGATTTTTTATTGGCCTAACAGTGCTCACCTCACTCAAAGTCCCAAGGGCGAATCTCTCTTCTTTTTTTCATGAAATTCAGGGATGGAGGTGTGTCACTGGTGACACCAGACCCTTCTTTTTTCTTTTGTCTCAAGGATACCCGGGTGGAAGACACCCAATAGCCCAAAACTGGTCTGTGGTCACACTCGCCAATAAAAACAAAAACATACATATATGTATGGATTTTACATTTTTATCATGCACTAGCCATTTGTTATTCCAACATATCCAATAACATCTCGCATTGGACTTTTATCCCAATCCAGCTGGTGTGGTGTTCTCTGTTGGCGGCGGTGCTACTTCATTTCTCCCTGGGAGCTGCGATGTGCATTATAAGGGGGACCTTTGTCCCCTGCTGTCCCCGCCTGCCCCCTTTTTGAGCGGACGGGGCCACTTGCACATCGGCACCATGTTAATGCGTCGGCCGCGCGATGTCTGCGATTTTGCAGCATCGCTGTGGCTGCAGGCATTACTACCATCAAGATGGTCCTGGGAGTGTCTTGGCTCACACACCGCCTTCTTGATGGTTGGTGGGTTTAGGCACTCGTTTGCTGGTCATTTGCACATGGTGTTGGGGGCGGAGCCTCTCGGGCCCCTTCAGGGGTATATATTGGAGGTTTGCACAGCATGGATCTCATTGTTTGCTTTCTTTCACTGAGGACAGACACACAAGTGCAGGTCCTTCCCTTGGAATTTACTACTCTTAGACCTACTTCACTAAGGTATACTTTTATATGTTTATATATTACTCGCTGCAAGCATTTATATGCAAACTTGTTTTCTCATCACAGTCCTCATCACACACCTGTATTTCATTCTATTTACACTCTCTTTCACTCATTACTTTCCTCTCTGAACTTTCCTTAATCATACTAGTCAATCTGGTATTTTTTCACTCTCCCCCTCAGTCTCCATACTCTAACCATTCTTGGCTCATGTCTTTTATACATGCAAAGACACATATGTTACCACATACTCGTATACTCCCATATTTTAATTATTCAATATACATATTTATATTCAGAGCCAACATTCCTCTTGGATTCACTGACACTCTTGGGGTTACACCTATTCCATCCATGCTGGGCCTTCCTTCCGTTTGACTCCGATTTGGAGCTTTGTTTGGCTCCGCCTCCTCAGCTCCCTGGTGAGACAGTCGCTGCCGCCGTTTGAGCTTCACCCCCGCTGTCCTTTGGCAATGTCCAGTGGTGAGTATGGGGTTTTCCATATTCAAGGCCCCCCCCTGTGCCTTCATATCATGCTTTATACTATATCACTCTCATTTTAGGTACACTACGTGCATCCACCCCTGAAGAGCGAGCCAAGCCTCGCGAAACGCGTCGGGTTACTTTTGATGCCATGTGTTTACATAATTACTGTCAGATACTCGCAATATCATTTTACCTAATTTATATTGGTCTTGTATTTTGTATGAATTGGCCCATGTTCATGACATTAATGTATGTACTGCTTTTTACCTGAATAAATATACACTGCAATTATTCTTGCGATTTTTTATTGGCCTAACAGTGCTCACCTCACTCAAAGTCCCAAGGGCGAATCTCTCTTCTTTTTTTCATGAAATTCAGGGATGGAGGTGTGTCACTGGTGACACCAGACCCTTCTTTTTTCTTTTGTCTCATTAAAGTGGAGTTCCACCCAGAAAAAAATGTTTTAAAATAGATTTTTTTTTTTATACTCACCCGAAATACCTGTTGCTTTGCTGAAGTTAGTAATCTGCCTCTTCCGTAACCGCGGTCTGTCTTCTTCCCTATCCGCTTCTAGTAAATGGGATGCGCTGCTTTCTGGGAACTGTGTGTAATCCCAGAGAGCAGCCGCCCATTCACAAGTGAAGCAGTAAGGTGGATGGCGGCGTGGGACCTGCACCGATCGAGGGATCGGCATCGGGGGGGCCATCAGCGTGGGAGAGTAGGACAGGTAAGTGTCCTCATTAAAAGTCAGCAACTACAGTGTTAGTAGCTGCTGACTTTAAAAAAAAAAATTGCGGGTAGAATCCCGCTTTAAATATATATACAGTCTCCTACATATATATATCCACTGCATCCAGTCTAGCCAAGCCTATATCTGACTGCAAGGGGGGGGAGTTTGGGACTTTAAATGAGGCGCATGTGTGGTGCACCTCCATCCCTGATTCGAAAAAATATAAATGGAAGTTTAGGACTTTGAGTGAGACTGTAGACATGGTGTAGGTAAAAAAAGGTACATGTTTATTCAAAACAAAACGCATGAACATCTTCAAACAGAAATCACATAGAAGGAAAAACATTCTGGTTGATGCGATTCCCTAGAGTTACACACACATAAGTATGGGTATGCACAATATAAGCAACAAGGTACATCAGTGTGTGACCAGGTGCCACACAGTGATCCGTATGGATAATGGAATACATTTTGTGAATAACATATGTACAGATATCACATGGCAACAAGCGCTAAAAACATGAAAAAATGAGCATATAAAACCAGTAAGAGCATAAGTAAATGATTGTGTTGTCAACTGAGTTGATGCGTTTTCTGATTGTCCGACGCGTTTCGTGTATAAGTTACACTCTTCAGGGGCTAATGCTCAGGACATCTAAAAAATATTTTTATTTTGAATAAACATGTACCTTTTTTACCTACACCATGTCTACAGTCTCACTCAAAGTCCCAAACTTCCATTTATATTTTATATCTGACTGCGGGCCATTCCTGGTGTACTTTTTCTAATAAACTTCAGGCAGGCAGGTGATTCAGTGAGCTGCAGTGCATTATATATATATATATATATATATATATATATACAGTCTCCTACATATAAGAAGTCTCCCACATCAAAGAACAAGGCGGATCTCTCCTTGCTCCTCATCAGCTGGGATCTTCAACCCCACTATACCTTCAGTCCTCTCAGAAACCTGCACTGAGAGGAATGAAGGTGTAGAATTTGGTGTGCCAAGTACTTGCAGGCAATCTGCTATCGCTTCACCAACATCCGATTATAGCAGGCAAATTTCCCTACCCCAGTTGCTAAACCGTCAAAAGAAATTTGGTCCCAGCCATCCACATGCTCAGCGTCTGAATGCTAGCTTGGCTAAATTGCTAGCACTGCAACTGCTGCCTTTTCAGCTGGTATACTCTGCCCCCTTTCGTGAATTTGTGGAATGTGCGGTACCTCAGTGGCAGGTTCCCAAACGACATTTCTTTTCACGGAAGACCATTCCAGCTCTCTCCCGGCATGTGGAAGGCAATGTCTTGGCCTCGTTGGACAGGGCGGTCAGTGGTAAGGTGCATATTACTGCTGACTCATGGTCCAGCAGGCTTGGAAAGGGACGTTACCTTTCTTTCACGGCACACTGGGTAACTCTGCTGGCAGCTGGGAAGGATGCAGGACAGGGTGCAGTATTGTTGGAGCTTGTTCCGCCACCACACCTCCAAAATGCTAGTAGTGGTGATTCTGCCACAGCTCTCTCCTCCACCCCCTACTCTTCTTCTTCCTATGGCCTCTTCCTCTGCAGATTTGTCCTCTGAACCAGCGGTGCTCCGTAGGCGTTCAAGGGGCTACGCAAGCACTCAGGCAAAAAGATGCTATGTAGTGCTTGAGTTGGTCTGCTTAGGGGACAGGAGCCACACTGGGGCAGAGATTCTGTCAGCTCTGCAGGGGCAGACTCAGAGGTGGTTGACGCCACGCCAGCTCCAGCCAGGAATGGTTGTATGCGACAATGACACCAACCTCCACTCCGCCCTCCGACAGGGACACTTGACCCATGTTTCCTGTTTGGCTCACGTCCTGAATTTGGTGGTGCAGCGGTTCTTGTGCAGGTACTCGGGCTTACAGGATCTCCTGAGGCAGGCCAGGAAAGTCTGTGGTCATTTCCGTCGGTCATATAATGGCAGTACTCGGCTGGCTGACCTTTAAAAGGAATGCAACCTGCTTCATTTGTGACATGCCCACCAGGTGGAACTCAACATTGGCAATGCTGCAGCGGCTGCCCATGCAGCAGAGGGCAATCAATGAGTAGCTGTGTGAGTATGGCACCAGGACTGGGTCAGGGGAGCTTGGCTTTTTTCGCCACGCCAGTGGCTACTGATTAGGGATGAGCTTCGTGTTCGAGTCGAACATACGTTCGACTCGAACATTGGCTGTTCGATCGTTCGACGAAGATCGAACGATTTGGGCCGTTCGCGCCAAATTCGAGTGACGCGAACGGCCCACAATGCACTACGCCATCGCAGTGTCATCCAGGCGCTGTGATTGGCCAAGCATGCACTGTGACCCCGCATGCTTGGCCAATCACAGCGCCGGCAGCGAGGAGAGCAATGATTGGCCACAGGCAGGATGCCTGTGGCCAATTATTGCTGAGGGTGTTTAGTACACGCCCCACACTATAAAAGGCCGCCAGCACGGCGGCCTAGTGTAGTGTGTTCCGGAGCAGGGATAGAGTAGCATAGGCAGGGACAGTGACTGTTATTTCTTTCTTGCTTAACCTGGATTCCTTTAGTTTAGGGAAAGAGAAGGATAGGTAGGGAGAGTGTCAGTGTGTTTTGTGCTTCTGCTATAGTGTGCTTAAAAAAAACATTTATTCTAGGGACAGAAAACTCTAGGTAGGGACAGTGTCAGTTTCTTTCACTCTGCAAGTCCTTGTTTCCAGGGACCTGTAAGGACAGTGAGTTAATTGTCCTTGTGCTATATTGTGCTTAAAAAAAACATTTATTCTAGGGACAGAAAACTCTAGGTAGGGACAGTGTCAGTTTCTTTCACTCTGCAAGTCCTTGTTTCCAGGGACCTGTAAGGACAGTGAGTTAATTGTCCTTGTGCTATATTGTGATTAAAAAAAACATTTATTCTAGGGACAGAAAACTCTAGGTAGGGACAGTGTCAGTTTCTTTCACTCTGCAAGTCCTTGTTTCCAGGGACCTGTAAGGACAGTGAGTTAATTTTCCTTGTGCTATATTGTGATTAAAAAAAACATTTTTTCTAGGGACAGAAAACTGTAGGTAGGGAGAGTGTTTTTTTTCTTTCACTCTGCAAGTCCTTGTTTCCAGGGACCTGTAAGGACAGTGAGTTAATTGTCCTTGTGCTATATTGTGCTTAAAAAAAACATTTATTCTAGGGACAGAAAACTCTAGGTAGGGACAGTGTCAGTTTCTTTCACTCTGCAAGTCCTTGTTTCCAGGGACCTGTAAGGACAGTGAGTTAATTGTCCTTGTGCTATATTGTGCTTAAAAAAAACATTTATTCTAGGGACAGAAAACTCTAGGTAGGGACAGTGTCAGTTTCTTTCACTCTGCAAGTCCTTGTTTCCAGGGACCTGTAAGGACAGTGAGTTAATTGTCCTTGTGCTATATTGTGATTAAAAAAAACATTTATTCTAGGGACAGAAAACTCTAGGTAGGGACAGTGTCAGTTTCTTTCACTCTGCAAGTCCTTGTTTCCAGGGACCTGTAAGGACAGTGAGTTAATTTTCCTTGTGCTATATTGTGATTAAAAAAAACATTTTTTCTAGGGACAGAAAACTGTAGGTAGGGAGAGTGTTTTTTTTCTTTCACTCTGCAAGTCCTTGTTTCCAGGGACCTGTAAGGACAGTGAGTTAATTTTCCTTGTGCTATATTGTGATTAAAAAAAACATTTATTCTAGGGACAGAAAACTCTAGGTAGGGACAGTGTCAGTTTCTTTCACTCTGCAAGTCCTTGTTTCCAGGGACCTGTAAGGACAGTGAGTTAATTTTCCTTGTGCTATATTGTGATTAAAAAAAACATTTATTCTAGGGACAGAAAACTCTAGGTAGGGACAGTGTCAGTTTCTTTCACTCTGCAAGTCCTTGTTTCCAGGGACCTGTAAGGACAGTGAGTTAATTTTCCTTGTGCTATATTGTGATTAAAAAAAACATTTTTTCTAGGGACAGAAAACTCTAGGTAGGGAGAGTGTTTTTTTTCTTTCACTCTGCAAGTCCTTGTTTCCAGGGACCTGTAAGGACAGTGAGTTAATTGTCCTTGTGCTATATTGTGCTTAAAAAAAACATTTTTTCTAGGGACAGAAAACTGTAGGTAGGGAGAGTGTTTTTTTTCTTTCACTCTGCAAGTCCTTGTTTCCAGGGACCTGTAAGGACAGTGAGTTAATTTTCCTTGTGCTATATTGTGATTAAAAAAAACATTTTTTCTAGGGACAGAAAACTGTAGGTAGGGAGAGTGTTTTTTTTCTTTCACTCTGCAAGTCCTTGTTTCCAGGGACCTGTAAGGACAGTGAGTTAATTTTCCTTGTGCTATATTGTGATTAAAAAAAACATTTATTCTAGGGACAGAAAACTCTAGGTAGGGACAGTGTCAGTTTCTTTCACTCTGCAAGTCCTTGTTTCCAGGGACCTGTAAGGACAGTGAGTTAATTTTCCTTGTGCTATATTGTGATTAAAAAAAACATTTTTTCTAGGGACAGAAAACTGTAGGTAGGGAGAGTGTTTTTTTTCTTTCACTCTGCAAGTCCTTGTTTCCAGGGACCTGTAAGGACAGTGAGTTAATTTTCCTTGTGCTATATTGTGATTAAAAAAAACATTTTTTCTAGGGACAGAAAACTCTAGGTAGGGAGTGTTTTTTTTCTTTCACTCTGCAAGTCCTTGTTTCCAGGGACCTGTAAGGACAGTGAGTTAATTGTCCTTGTGCTATATTGTGCTTAAAAAAAACATTTTTTCTAGGGACAGAAAACTGTAGGTAGGGAGAGTGTTTTTTTTCTTTCACTCTGCAAGTCCTTGTTTCCAGGGACCTGTAAGGACAGTGAGTTAATTTTCCTTGTGCTATATTGTGATTAAAAAAAACATTTATTCTAGGGACAGAAAACTCTAGGTAGGGACAGTGTCAGTTTCTTTCACTCTGCAAGTCCTTGTTTCCAGGGACCTGTAAGGACAGTGAGTTAATTTTCCTTGTGCTATATTGTGATTAAAAAAAACATTTATTCTAGGGACAGAAAACTCTAGGTAGGGACAGTGTCAGTTTCTTTCACTCTGCAAGTCCTTGTTTCCAGGGACCTGTAAGGACAGTGAGTTAATTTTCCTTGTGCTATATTGTGATTAAAAAAAACATTTTTTCTAGGGACAGAAAACTGTAGGTAGGGAGAGTGTTTTTTTTCTTTCACTCTGCAAGTCCTTGTTTCCAGGGACCTGTAAGGACAGTGAGTTAATTTTCCTTGTGCTATATTGTGATTAAAAAAAACATTTTTTCTAGGGACAGAAAACTCTAGGTAGGGAGAGTGTTTTTTTTCTTTCACTCTGCAAGTCCTTGTTTCCAGGGACCTGTAAGGACAGTGAGTTAATTGTCCTTGTGCTATATTGTGCTTAAAAAAAACATTTATTCTAGGGACAGAAAACTCTAGGTAGGGACAGTGTCAGTTTCTTTCACTCTGCAAGTCCTTGTTTCCAGGGACCTGTAAGGACAGTGAGTTAATTGTCCTTGTGCTATATTGTGATTAAAAAAAACATTTATTCTAGGGACAGAAAACTCTAGGTAGGGACAGTGTCAGTTTCTTTCACTCTGCAAGTCCTTGTTTCCAGGGACCTGTAAGGACAGTGAGTTAATTTTCCTTGTGCTATATTGTGATTAAAAAAAACATTTTTTCTAGGGACAGAAAACTGTAGGTAGGGAGAGTGTTTTTTTTCTTTCACTCTGCAAGTCCTTGTTTCCAGGGACCTGTAAGGACAGTGAGTTAATTGTCCTTGTGCTATATTGTGCTTAAAAAAAACATTTATTCTAGGGACAGAAAACTCTAGGTAGGGACAGTGTCAGTTTCTTTCACTCTGCAAGTCCTTGTTTCCAGGGACCTGTAAGGACAGTGAGTTAATTGTCCTTGTGCTATATTGTGATTAAAAAAAACATTTATTCTAGGGACAGAAAACTCTAGGTAGGGACAGTGTCAGTTTCTTTCACTCTGCAAGTACTTGTTTCCAGGGACCTGTAAGGACAGTGAGTTAATTTTCCTTGTGCTATATTGTGATTAAAAAAAACATTTTTTCTAGGGACAGAAAACTGTAGGTAGGGAGAGTGTTTTTTTTCTTTCACTCTGCAAGTCCTTGTTTCCAGGGACCTGTAAGGACAGTGAGTTAATTGTCCTTGTGCTATATTGTGCTTAAAAAAAACATTTATTCTAGGGACAGAAAACTCTAGGTAGGGACAGTGTCAGTTTCTTTCACTCTGCAAGTCCTTGTTTCCAGGGACCTGTAAGGACAGTGAGTTAATTTTCCTTGTGCTATATT
The DNA here is from genome assembly GCA_029206835.1 of Rana muscosa. Taxonomy (NCBI): domain Eukaryota; kingdom Metazoa; phylum Chordata; class Amphibia; order Anura; family Ranidae; genus Rana; species Rana muscosa. Next base: position 74,279,452 of record CM055123.1, read on the forward strand.
GTGATTAAAAAAAACATTTATTCTAGGGACAGAAAACTCTAGGTAGGGACAGTGTCAGTTTCTTTCACTCTGCAAGTCCTTGTTTCCAGGGACCTGTAAGGACAGTGAGTTAATTTTCCTTGTGCTATATTGTGATTAAAAAAAACATTTATTCTAGGGACAGAAAACTCTAGGTAGGGACAGTGTCAGTTTCTTTCACTCTGCAAGTCCTTGTTTCCAGGGACCTGTAAGGACAGTGAGTTAATTTTCCTTGTGCTATATTGTGATTAAAAAAAACATTTATTCTAGGGACAGAAAACTCTAGGTAGGGACAGTGTCAGTTTCTTTCACTCTGCAAGTCCTTGTTTCCAGGGACCTGTAAGGACAGTGAGTTAATTTTCCTTGTGCTATATTGTGATTAAAAAAAACATTTTTTCTAGGGACAGAAAACTGTAGGTAGGGAGAGTGTTTTTTTTCTTTCACTCTGCAAGTCCTTGTTTCCAGGGACCTGTAAGGACAGTGAGTTAATTTTCCTTGTGCTATATTGTGATTAAAAAAAACATTTTTTCTAGGGACAGAAAACTCTAGGTAGGGAGAGTGTTTTTTTTCTTTCACTCTGCAAGTCCTTGTTTCCAGGGACCTGTAAGGACAGTGAGTTAATTGTCCTTGTGCTATATTGTGCTTAAAAAAAACATTTTTTCTAGGGACAGAAAACTCTAGGTAGGGAGAGTGTTTTTTTTTTTTCACTCTGCAAGTCCTTGTTTCCAGGGACCTGTAAGGACAGTGAGTTAATTGTCCTTGTGCTATATTGTGCTTAAAAAAAACATTTATTCTAGGGACAGAAAACTCTAGGTAGGGACAGTGTCAGTTTCTTTCACTCTGCAAGTCCTTGTTTCCAGGGACCTGTAAGGACAGTGAGTTAATTTTCCTTGTGCTATATTGTGATTAAAAAAAACATTTATTCTAGGGACAGAAAACTCTAGGTAGGGACAGTGTCAGTTTCTTTCACTCTGCAAGTCCTTGTTTCCAGGGACCTGTAAGGACAGTGAGTTAATTTTCCTTGTGCTATATTGTGATTAAAAAAAACATTTTTTCTAGGGACAGAAAACTGTAGGTAGGGAGAGTGTTTTTTTTCTTTCACTCTGCAAGTCCTTGTTTCCAGGGACCTGTAAGGACAGTGAGTTAATTTTACTTGTGCTATATTGTGCTTAAAAAAAACATTTTTTCTAGGGACAGAAAACTGTAGGTAGGGAGAGTGTTTTTTTTCTTTCACTCTGCAAGTCCTTGTTTCCAGGGACCTGTAAGGACAGTGAGTTAATTTTCCTTGTGCTATATTGTGATTAAAAAAAACATTTATTCTAGGGACAGAAAACTCTAGGTAGGGACAGTGTCAGTTTCTTTCACTCTGCAAGTCCTTGTTTCCAGGGACCTGTAAGGACAGTGAGTTAATTTTCCTTGTGCTATATTGTGATTAAAAAAAACATTTTTTCTAGGGACAGAAAACTGTAGGTAGGGACAGTGTCAGTTTCTTTCACTCTGCAAGTCCTTGTTTCCAGGGACCTGTAAGGACAGTGAGTTAATTTTCCTTGTGCTATATTGTGATTAAAAAAAACATTTTTTCTAGGGACAGAAAACTGTAGGTAGGGAGAGTGTTTTTTTTCTTTCACTCTGCAAGTCCTTGTTTCCAGGGACCTGTAAGGACAGTGAGTTAATTGTCCTTGTGCTATATTGTGCTTAAAAAAAACATTTTTTCTAGGGACAGAAAACTGTAGGTAGGGAGAGTGTTTTTTTTTTTTCACTCTGCAAGTCCTTGTTTCCAGGGACCTGTAAGGACAGTGAGTTAATTGTCCTTGTGCTATATTGTGCTTAAAAAAAACATTTATTCTAGGGACAGAAAACTCTAGGTAGGGACAGTGTCAGTTTCTTTCACTCTGCAAGTCCTTGTTTCCAGGGACCTGGAGAGACATTGAGTGAATTGTCCTTGTGCTATATTGTGATTAAAAAAAACATTTATTCTAGGGACAGAAAACTCTAGGTAGGGACAGTGTCAGTTTCTTTCACTGTGAAAGTCCTTGTTTCAAGGGACAGAGAAGGACACCTGAAGGTAGCCCTTATTGCTTTTTTCCCATCTCCCTGCAGGCCATCTATTAGAATGTCTGGAAGGCAAACAAGGAGAGGCAGACAGTCAGGAGGCAATAAAAGAGGGCAAGCAGGCTCTGTGTCTGGGGGCAACAGTGCTGGTCGTGGACGCGGTGCATTGTCATCAGCACATGGCCATGGGACACGCTTGTCCTTCTTTTCGGCAGCTGGACATGTTGAGCCACATCATGCCGAAGACTTGGTAGAGTGGATGACCAAGCCCTCCTCCTCCTCCTCATCCTCTCTCACCCAGGCTCAGGGTACTGGAAAAGCAGCTGCCAAAGCGTCGTCTTCCCTGGTATCAATGTCAGACAAATCATCAGTCACTCCTTCCCTAGACCCACCATGTCCTCCTCCTGAGGAGTCCCCCGAACTGTTTCAGCACAGTGTTGGGTACATGCTCCAGGAGGATGCCCAGCGTTTCGAAGGGTCTGATGATGAAACCCAGCTAGAGGAAGGCAGTAGCGTGAGAGCAGACAGAGGGGATGCTCAAGAAGGACACCAATCTGGCAGTCATGTTCCAGCAGCTGCAGCATACTGCCAGATTGGCTCCAGTGATGAGGAGGGAGGGGATGATGAGGTCAATGACTCCACGTGGGTGCCTAATAGGAGAGAGGAGGAGGAGGAGGATGAGGAGGAGGCACATCTCCAACGAGGCAGGATGCCCTTTGGTGGCCAGCGTAAGGGCAGTACACCGACGGAATCACACCGCAGAGCTCCGCCTGTGCAGGGCGCTGCCTCTGCCCGTCATTCAAAAAGTTCTTTGGTGTGGGCCTTTTTTGAGGCTAGTGCATCAGATCGCACAGCTGCTGTTTGCAACATATGTCTCAAGCGTATATCGCGTGGCCAAAACATCAGCCGCTTGGGTACCACATGCCTGACCAGACATATGTTGACCTGCCATGCAGCTCGTTGGCAAGCCTACCTCAAAGACCCACACCAAAGAACCAAGCGGACCTCTCCTTGCACCGCATCAGCTGGGATCTCCAACCCCACTATAACTTCAGTCCTCTCTGAAACATGCACTGAGAGGAATGAAGGTGTAGAATTAGGTGTGTCACAGCCAAGTACTTGCGCCCACTCTGCTAGCAGTACACCGACGTCCGATTCTAGCAGGCAAATTTCCCTGCCCCAGCTGCTGGACCGTCGAAAGAAGTTCACTCCCAGCCATCCACATGCCCAGCGGTTGAATGCTAGCTTGGCTAAATTGCTAGCGCTTCAACTGCTGCCTTTTCAGTTGGTAGACTCGGCCCCCTTCCGTGAGTTTGTGCAATGTGCGGTTCCTCAGTGGCAGGTTCCCAAACGCCACTTTTTCTCACGGAAGGCTATTCCGGCTCTCTACCGGCATGTGGAAGGCAATGTCTTGGCCTCGCTGGACAGGGCGGTCAGCGGTAAGGTGCATATTACCGCTGACTCATGGTCCAGCAGGCATGGACAGGGACGTTACCTTTCTTTCACGGCCCATTGGGTCACTCTTTTGGCAGCTGGGAAGGATTCAGGACAAGGTGCAGTAGTGTTGGAGGTTGTCCCACCGCCACGCCTCCAAAATGCTACTACTGGTTGTGACACACCTCTCTCCTCCACCCCCTCCTCTTCTTCTTCCTCCATGGCCTCTTCCTGTGGTTTGTCCTATGAACCAGCGGTGCTCCGTAGCCGTTCACGGGGCTACGCAAGTACGCAGGCAAAAAGATGCCATGCCGTGCTTGCGCTGGTGTGTTTGGGGGACAGAAGCCACACTGGGGCAGAGGTCCTGTCTGCTCTGCAGGGCCAGGCCGAGAGGTGGTTGACGCCACGCCAGCTTAAGCCAGGAATGGTGGTTTGCGACAATGGCACCAACCTCCTCTCCGCCCTCCGACAGGGACAACTGACCCATGTGCCCTGTGTGGCTCACGTCCTTAACCTGGTGGTGCAGCGCTTCTTGGGCAGGTACCCGGGCTTACAGGATGTCCTGAGGCAGGCCAGGAAAGTCTGTGTGCATTTCCGCAGATCTTATAATGCCAGTGCTCGCCTGGCTGAGCTGCAAAAGGAGTTGAACCTGCCCAAGAACCGCCTTATATGTGACATGCCCACCAGGTGGAACTCAACGTTGGCCATGCTGCAGCGGCTGCACACGCAGCAGAGGGCCATCAATGAGTACCTGTGCGACTACGGCACCAGGACAGGGTCAGGGGAGCTTGGTTTTTTTTCTCCACGCCAGTGGGGCATGATCAGGGATGCATGCACTGTCCTGGCACCATTTGAGGAGGCCACGAGGATGGTGAGCAGTGACAGTGCATGCATCAGTGACACTGTACCTCTTGTCCACCTGTTGGAGCACACGCTGCGTGGAATAATGGACAGGGCACTTGAGGCAGAACAGAGGCAGGAAGAGGAGGACTTCCTTGCCTCTCAAGGCCCCCTTTACCCAGACAGTGTTCCTTCTGTCCCACCCATCGCACAGGAAGAGGAGGAGGAGGAGGAGGAGGAGGAGGAGGAGGATTGTGTCAGCATGGAGGTGGAGGCTGGCACTCAGCATCATCAGCAGCAGTCTTTTAGGGATGATTTACAGTCCCAAGAAACCAGTGGACTTGTACGTGGCTGGGAGGAGGTGGCTGCGGATCATGTCGTCCTTAGTGACCCAGAGGACTCCGGAGCGAATGCCTCAGCAAACCTACGCTGCATGGCCTCCCTGATCCTGCAAAGTCTGCGGAAGGATCCTCGTATTCTTCGGATCAAGGAGAGGGACCATTACTGGCTGGCCACTCTCCTTGATCCACGGTACAAGGGTAAGGTTGCGGACCTTATGTTACCGTCGCAGAGGGAGCAGAGGATGAGACAACTCCGGGAGGCCTTGCAGAAAGGTCTGTGCAACGCGTTCCCAGAGACTGGGAGGTTGCAAACTCCTGGTCCTGGACAACGAGTTGCTGAGGCTTCGGCCAGTCAAAGAAGGAGCGGTGGGGAAGGTGGCCGTCTGACCGATGCGTTCAGACAATTCTTTAGTCCGCAGCCCCAAAGTATGATCGGTTCCAGCAACCATCGCCAGCGTCTGATAAACATGGTGCAGGAATATCTAGGGGCAAGGTCAGACTTGGACACCTTCCCCACCGAAAATCCTCTGGCTTACTGGGTCTTGAGGATGGATCACTGGCCAGAGCTTGCACAGTATGCAATTGAGCTACTGGCCTGTCCTGCATCCAGCGTTCTTTCGGAACGCACATTCAGTGCTGCTGGAGGATTTGTCACGGATCACAGGGTGCGCCTGTCCACCGACTCGGTTGATCGACTGACTTTCATCAAGATGAACCAGTCTTGGATCACCACCAGCTACCACACACCTGATGCTGATATAACAGACTAATTGATTTTAAAATGTCACATCCCTTCAAGACTGATGCTGATGCTGAGTGCCTGTGCTGTTATGTTGACTGGCTATCCTCCTCCTCCGAGTCCTCAATGATACGATTGATGATGATAGCTTGGAAGATCATTTTTGTTTATGGGTGCCGCCACCAGTGCCTAACGCCCAATTTTTCAGCCCCTGTTTAACAGGGGCGTGTAATTACAATTTTTGAAGCAATACTTTGCAACAGGGCTCATTGCTGTGCTCCAAGTACAGTATCTGTGAGGAGTTGCAGTGTTGTGCCACCAGTGCCTAAGGCCCAATTTTTCAGCCCCTGTTTAACAGGGGCGTGTCATTACAATTTTTGAAGCAATACTTTGCAACAGGGCTCATTGCTGTGCTCCAAGTACAGTATCTGTGAAGGGTTGCAGTGTTGTGCCACCAGTGCCTAAGGCCCAATTTTTCAGCCCCTGTTCAACAGGGGCATGTAATTACAATTCTTGATCTAATAATTCACAGCAGGGCCCATTGCTGCACCCACCAAGAGTAACTGTCAGGGCTTACAGTGTTGTGGCACCAGCACCACCATCAAAGGCCCAATTTTTACTACCACTGTTCAACAATTATATGTAATTAAAATTCCTGATATAATAGTTGACAGCAGGGCGTTCCAGCACCAACCAAGAGTAACTGTGAGTGCTTACAGTGTTGTGCCAACACCAACAACTAAGGGGCCTATTTCTGCAGAGTATATACGGCAGGTCCCTACTTTCAAACATCCAACTTACAAACGACTCCTACTTGCAAACGCAAGAAGACAACAGGAAGTGAGAGGAAATCTACCACTAGGAAGGAAAATTCTCTCCTGTAAGAATAAATATGGGAGAAAGGTGTCTCCTCTGTACTGATGCTTTATCAGCAATCCTTGTTTCAAGAAAAACACCACATTTCAAAAACAGTTGTCATTAGGACGGAAAGTGAGGTGAAATGTTCTGAACAGGGGCACAGACAGCAAAACAAATGTTACAGGGGTGATAACCCTTACCTATGTTTTCCAAAAAGTTTAAAAATAGATTTTTGGTCTGGAGCTACACTTCAACAATGTACCTGTTCAAAATTACAAACAGATTCTACATAAGAACAAACCTACAGTCCCTGTCTTGTATGCACCGCCTGTATACGGCTGTTCAGAGTATATAGGGCCTTTTTTATTTTATGTGCGGGGTTCCCCTTAATATCCATACAAGACCCAAAGGGGCTGGTAATGGGCTGGGGTAGGGGGGGGGTCATGGGGTAGCTATGCCATTTTTCTTAAAGATTTTCATCCATATTACCGGGACCAGACATTACATTAAAGCCGCAAGCAGTTTTAAATGGCTTTTTTTTCCTTTAGAAGTGTCATTTTGTGCAGGGACAGTTCTAAACACGGGAAACACGTGGCACTTCACAGGCATACTTTAGACACCCCCCAGGTACGATATTTAAAGGAATATTTGACTTTTTTTTTTCACTTTATGCATCATTAAAATGACTGCTCCCGGAAAACGACCGTTTTTAAAACTTATTTTTGCATTGATACATGTCCCCTGGTGCAGAACCCGGGTTCCCAAACCCTTTTTAGGACAATAACATGCATAATAGTTTTTATAATTAGCACTTTAGAATTCGAACGTTCGCATCCATTGTATTTAATAGGGTTCTAATGTTCGTTCGAACTTTCGGTCCGTTCGCGGGTTCTGGTGCGAACCGAACCCGGGGGTGTTCGGCTCATCACTACTACTGATCAAGGATGCATGCACTGTCCTGTCACCATTTGAGGAGGCCATGAGGATTGTGAGCAGTGACAGTGCATGCATCAGTGATACTGTCCCTCTTGTCTTCCTGTTGGAGCACACGCTTTGTGGAATAATCGACAGGGCACTTGAGGCCAAACAGCGGGAGGAAGAGGAGGACTTCCTTACCTCTCAAGGCCCCCTTTATCCAGATAGTATTCCTGTGGGACCGCCGATCACACAGGAAGAGGAGGAGGAGGATTGTGTCAGCAGGGAGGTGGAGCATAGCACTCAGCATCAGCAGCAGTCTTCAAGGGATCGTTTTCAGTCCCCAGAAACTCATGGACTTGTACGTGGCTGGGAGGAGGTGGCTGCGGATCATGTCCTCCTTAGTGACCCAGAGGACTCCGGATCGAATGCCTCAGCAAACTTACGCTGCATGGCCTCCCTGATCCTGCAAAGCCTGCGAAAGGACACTAGGATTCGTGGTATCAAGGAGAGGGATCATTACTGGCTGGCAACCCTTCTTGATCCACGTTACAATGGTAAGGTTGCAGAACTTATCCAGCCTTCGCAGAAGGAGCAGAGGATGAAACATCTTTGGAAGGCCTTGCAGGGTCTTGAGGATGGACCACTGGCCAGAGCTTGCACAATATGCAATTGAGCTACTGGTCTGTCCTGCATCCAGCGTTTTTTTGAATGCACATTCAGTGCTGCTGGAGGCTTTGTAACCGATCACAGAGTGTGCCTGTCTACGGACTCTGTTGATCAGCTCACCTTCATAAAAATGAATCAGCCTTGGATCACCAGCTACCAAGCACCTGATGCTGATGCAACCGATTAATTTTTCTATGGATGTGGGATCCCTTGAAGACTGCCTATGCTGAGTGACTATCCTATTATGCTGAGTGACTATCCTATTCCTCCTCAATGTTCATGTTGATAGCTTCTAAGAATATTTTTGTTTCAGGGCACCACCACCTCTGCCTAAGGCTCAATTTTTCTGCCCCGGTTTAAGAGGGGCGTGTAATTGCAATTTTTGCTGTAATCTTTTGCAGCAGGGCTCATTCTTGCGCTCAACTAGAGTATCTGTGCGGGGTTTCAGTGTTGTGGCACCACCACCACTGCCTAAGGCCCAATTTTTCTGCCCCTGTTTAACAGGGGAGTGTAATTACAATTTTTCTGTAATATTTTTCAGCAGGGCTTGTTCCTGCTCTCAACTAGAGTATCTGTGAGGGGTTACAGTGTTGTGGCACCACCACCACTGCCTAAGACCCAATTTTTCTGCCTCTGTTTAACAGGGGCGCATAATTAACATTTTTGATCTAATATTTCACAGCAGAGCCCGTTCAAGCGCCCACCAAGAGTAACTGTGAGGGCTTACAGTGTTCTAGTACCACCAACACCTAAGGCCCAATTTTCTGCAGAGTATATAGGGCAGGCCATATATAGTATAGTATATACAGGCGGTCCCCTACTTTCAAACATCCGACTTACAAATGACTCCTACTTACAAACGGAGGGAGACAACAGGAAGTGAGAGGAAATCTACCCCTAGGAAGGGAAATTCTCTCCTGTAAGTGTTAATATGGGAAAAAAGTGTCTCCACTGATGCTTTCTTAATCCTTGTTTCTCTAAAAAAAACAAATTTTCAAAATCCAATTGTCATTGGGACAGAAAGTGAGGTGGAATCTTCTGAACAGGGGTACAGACAGCAAAACAAATGTTACAGGGGTTATAACCCTTTCCTATGTTATCCAAAAAGCTTAAAAAATTATGTTTTGGCTGGATCTACTGTACACTTACAAAATGAGGGCGGTGGACATGTTTTTGTTTTCACCTGTGGTGCTTGTATTGGTCCAGCAGCGCACCAACACCTTTGCTGCCATTGTGCTATGCTGGGTGTTTGGTGTGCTCCTGTACCTTTAAGGAGGGGTGGCTCCCCTTCAGTCCACCTGTCCTCATCTAACCATCAGAATGCATGTGCCTCCATTGTGGGGACACTCACGGTTAGTGTAGGACCACAGATTCCAGGGGGCCTTGGCGTGGCTCTGTGGCTCACGCATGCGTTTGCAAATGCGTGCGGACAAACCCCTGTTTTTAACGCATACTGTTAGACAGGTTAATTGGTTGTCAGCTAGCTGGTCGGTAAGTATGCTTGGTTTTTTCCTGGGCATTCCCCAGGCCTTTGTTGTTCACTTACAAAATGTACCTGTTCCAAATTACACACAGTTTCAACTTAAAGCGGAGCTCCCTGAAAAAAAATATATTAAAAGCCAGCAGCTACAAATACTGCAGCTGCTGACTTTTAATATTAGGACACATACTTGTCCTGGAGTCCAGCGACGTCGGCAGCAGAAGGCAAGCGATTGATCGTCACTCTGCTGCCCCCACCACCATCCTTGGTGAGGGAACCAGGAAGTGAAGCCGGTTCCCTACGGCGCATGCGCGAGTCACGCTGCGCCGTTCTTACTGGTCCCCGCTGTGTCCTGGGAGCCGAGTGTCTCCCAGGACACAACGGGTATTCTGCGGGAAGTGAAGTTCTACACGCAGAATACCTGCAGAGAGGACTCCCGGAAAAGGGTGCAAATACCTGTCTTAGACAGGTATCTGCACCCCCCCCCTGAAAGGTGCCAAATGTGACACAGGATGGGGGATAGTTCCGATGTGCAGAAGTTCCACTTTAGGGTGGAGCTCCACTTTAAGAACAAACCTGCAGTCCCTATCTTGTTTGTAACCCGGGGACCGCCTGTATACTGCTGTTTAGAGTATATAAGGCCTGGGGCCCCCACGCCTTTTCTTTTTTTAATTTGAGTGCGAGTTTCCCCTTAATATCCATACAAGACCCAAAGGGCCTGGTAATGAGCTGCGGGGGGGTACCCATGCCGTTTTTCTCAATAATTTTCATCTATATTGCCGGGACCCAACATTACATTACAGCAGTTTTAAATTACTTTTATTCCTTTAGAAATGTCATTTTGTGCAGGGACTGTTCTAAACACTGGAAAAATGCGCCACTTTACAGGCATACTATAGACACCCCCCAGGTACAATATTTAAAGGAATATTTCACTTTTATTTTTTCACTTTAAGCATTATTAACCACATAAGGACCACCTAACGCCAATATACATTGGCAGAATGGCACGGCTGGGCATAAGCACGTACAGGAACGTCCCCTTTAAGATGCCCAGCCGTGGGTCGTTTTGCTGCCGGCGCGCTCGCGACCCAGTCGTGAGCTCCGTGACCCGCGGACCCGATCACCGCCGGGTCACAGAGCTGAAGAACAGGGAGAGGTAAGTGTAAACAAACCTTCCCCCGTTCTTCCTAGTGAGTGTCACTGATCGTCTGTGCCCTGTCATAGGAAACGACGATCAGTGATGTCACACGCTAAGCCACGCCCCCACACAGTAAGAATCACTCATTAGGTCACACTTAAACCCTTCAGCGCCCCCTACAGGTTAACCCCTTCACTACCAGTGTCATTTTCACAGTAATCAGTGCATTTTTATAGCATCGATCGCTGTAAAAATGACAATGGTCCCAAAAATGTGTCAAAAGTGTCCAATGTGTCCGCCATAATGTCGCAGTCACGATAAAAATCGCTGATCGCCGCCATAACTAGTAAAAAAATTTTTTTTTTATAAAAATGCCATAAGACAGTCCCCTATTCTGTAGAAGCTATAACTTTTGCGCAAACCAATCAATAAACGCTTATTGCGTTTTTTTTTAACAAAAATATGTAGAACAATACGTATCGGCCTAAACTGAGGGAAAAAAAGGTTTTTTATATATTTTTTGGGGATATTTATTATAGCAAAAAGTAAAAAATATTGCATTTTTAAAAAAATTTACGCTCTATTTTTGTTTATAGCGCAAAAAATAAAAACCGCAGAGGTGATCAAATACCACCAAAAGAAAGCTCTATTTCTGGGAAATAAAGGACGTAAATTTTCTTTGGGAGCCACGTCGCATGACTGCGCAATTGTCAGTTAAAGCGACGCAGTGCCGAATCGCAAAAAGTGGCCTGGTCCTTTAGCTACAAAATGGTCCGAGGCTTAAGTGGTTAAGAAGTAATGGCTTTTGCCACAATATGGAATCATGAGCAGAATCATGAATTTGCTGTTACCCGTTTATCATATTTAAGATTTAATATCTCAAAGATATGATGTGGGTTAAATTAGATTTTTTTTTGACCAAGAGTCAAAGCGTTAACACAATAACATTTATTGGAGTATAGTTGATACTATATAACTAATACAAAAACATCTATCTATATAGTCTACAGCAAGGATGAAACTATTAGGTTAAAATAAAATAATTACCATATTTATCGGCGTATAACACACTTTTCTCCCCTGAAAATAGGGGGAAAATCGTGGGTTCGTGTTATACGCCGATCGTGTACCTTGAAGCTAAGGAGGGGGACGAACACAGCCTGAATCCACGAGCCGCCATCTCCTGTTGGGCTCTCACTCGGCTCTCACGTCACACACACAGTCCCGCCTCCGCTACTGGCATTGGACCAGTATTCTGTCTATCACAGGAGCTGGTCCAATGCCGATGGCGGAGGTGGGACTGTGTATGTCTGTGTGACTGCCGAGTGAGAGCCGAACAGACGGAATTCACGAGCCGTCATCTCCTGTTCGGCTTTTATGTCACACATACAGTCCTGCCTCCACCACTGGCATTGGACCAGTGTTCTGTCTATCACAGGAGCTGGTCCAATGCCAATGGCGGAGGCGGGACTGTGTGTGTCTGTGTGACTACCAGTGCTGAGTGTGAGCCGAACAGGAGATGACGGCTCTGTGATTTCATGCACTGTCCAAGCTGCATTGATGGTGAGGTTGCATTGAGGCTAAAAAGGGGAATTAATAAGGCTGCATGATGAGATGGGCATTGATAAGGCTGCATGATGAGATGGGCATTGATCAGGCCACATTGATCAGGCTGCATTGGTGAGATGTGCTGCAGATGGGCATTGATCAGGCTGCAGATGGGCACTGACCCTTATTTTAATTTAAAGTTGTTTAGTTAAAAAAGTTTTTTTCCTGAAACTTCCCTCTTAAAATGTAGGTGCGTGTTATACGCCTGTGCGTGTTATACGCCGATAAATACGGTACATGAAGGAATACAGAGTACGGTATATTCCTTAAAACATTAATCTACAAACATATTCAGTTAAGCCTCGTACACACGGGCGGGAATCCCGCCGGGAAAAAAAGTTGGTCTTCCCGACGGGATTCCCGGCAAGCTTGCCTTGCACGCCAAGTGTACACAGGCCATTCAAAAGAACCGCCGTTCTTTTGAATGGCAAGAACACGGTGACGTCATTGACTACGACGAGCCTGCTCTCGTCACATTCGATGCCGTCGCCGCCATCTTGCTACACCCTACACTACCCTTGTATGCTACCGCGCATGCGTCAAAGTCTTTTCGAGCATGCGCGGGTTTACCACGGACAGGTAAGCATACACACTCACGGTTTTCTCGGCAGGAAACACTCTGCCGTAAATCCCGATGAGAAAAATAGAGAGCAGGTTCTCTATTTTTCTCATTGAGATTCCCGGCAGTTTTCCAGACGAGAAACCATACACATGAACGGTTTTCTCGGCTAAAAGCTCTCCCAGCAGCTTTCTTGCAGAGAAAAACGGTCGTGTGTACGAGGCTTGACAAGTAAAAAAGCAGACCTTTCCCATATTTACCCTTCTGTTCCATTCTGATGGCTGCTTTCCCATAAAGTGAATTTTATCTCCCATCTAGTCCGTGTATATCATTACAGGCTGATGCCTCATTGGTTGGCATAGCGTGGCTCTTGATTGGAGGGCTTCCCATTACTAGACAGGGACTGGCTATATCTCAAATCCCTATACTTTACATAAGTCAGCCCCCTTTAATGCAAATCATTGTGACTATTCTGGGCAGGAGATTAATTTGAATTTCCCCAGGAAGTTAGGTATTGATTACTGGTTGGCCTCCCTTCATTGCCTATCCCAGCATGGGATCCTTTGAAGTAAGTATGTGTAAAACAATGAGGTTTGGATCTCCATTGTTTGTATACACAAGCCTGGGCACTGTCTTGTCTGGTCTACCAGACACTTCTGTGACACCATGTTGCACGCCTTCCATAGATGCAAGCTAAACAAAATATATTCCTAATTACAATATTTTACAGTTATTAATAGAGATTTCATATAAACTCATAAGGCAACACCGCTCACGATTCAAATCGCCTTGGTGTGAATGGTGCCTAAATCATCAAATATGCTCCTTCCTATGGTCCCACACTCACCAAGTGTTGTTGACCCCAACAAATAAATTATATGGGTAGTTGGAGATCCGAGTAATTTTCAAAGTAGCATAGTGCACCTCATCCCGGTAATTTAGATGTAGAAGGAGCGAGAAAATGGGATTATACCGGTGCTTTTGAAATTTACACATAAACATCATAAATTTATAATTTTATTAAAATATCTTATAGATATTATACAAATATACAAGAAGAACAATATAATGATAAAACTTAACAGACAAAGCTTTTTTCTGGGTTGCTGGTTGGCCGAAGATGGAGTATGGCGGGGGTCAGGTAAGGTGTTGTATCCCTGAATATTTTGCCGGGTCTGGCTTCTTCAGGGGAATACACTAAGACCACACAGATTATTTGTATAGCCAGCTCTATCAAAAAATCAAAAAAGACAAATAAATATAATATCAGAGACAAAGTTGCATATAAACATTTGTTTTCAAATGAGTATATCTCATAATTTACACTGCCATAGTTACCCACAGAAGAGCCCAGCCTTTGCTCAGCCCAGACAGGAAAAAAACACACCTGTGAATCCCACATAGGATGAGTATACACAACTGCAGGATCATGTAGGGAGCTAGGTTCAGCCGTAGGGGGCAGAAGAGACCCAGCTAAAAGGAACAGAAGTCCTAGTGACTAATTGTTTCCAAACATAAAAAGTCAAGAAAAAATTAAAAATCATAAAATTAAAGGGGGCCAGCGGGCTCGCAGACAACTTACTTCGCTTGATATGTTAAGGAGAAGACATATATTGGCGAGGGCGACCAGAGAATGTCCACAGTGTCACTAACAAGTGATGGCTGAAAAGCCTAAACTGGACAGTTCAGTATATCCTGGAAATAGATTGATAAACAATCTCAAAAGGTATACCAGACATAGATGCTAATACCTGGTTAAATGGATAACATCCATGAAGGATGGAAAATAAACTTGTCAAGCATTGAGGAGTCATACATGCTAAGGGTGATGGTATGCATATATCCATACTGGGAAATAATGGTAACCACATGCATCTTGGAAAGTGCAGTGTGCCAGTGTTTAGTAGCATTTGAGAACCAGGTATGTAAAAAGCATGGATGTGAAAAGGATAGATTACCTGAATCAGAGGAGTGCAGAGTAAGGTCGCCCTCATATATCCGCCTGTTGTAAATGGCGAAAGTGTTGGCATTTAAACCCCCGCTCGCTCGGACGTACTGACGTCACAGAGCGAGTGCGGACAAAGACGTGCTGATTCTCACGCAAAGGAGCAAGAGCTGCCACCAAACTACAATCCCCAAGATGCCCTGCGGTGCGCACATGCGCCATAGTGACAGGGGCGATGATGGTGTTAAAGACACCGACGTCACGAATGATTGCCTAAGCTAGTGGGCGGTAATGAAAAAGGGGCGTATAGGCCCAGTGGGGGTGGGAAGGATGGAACACGGGTGGGGAAAGCGGGTCAGTGCTGATGTTGAACTTAGGCAGGAGAAGAGACAGCACATAAATGGGCTTCAAATGAAATGAAGCCCTTGGGTGTCCATACGGCAAGAACAGATATGCCCCGGAACATGTTCACAGTGTGTAAAAAAACCCAGGGGAATGAAAAGGAGTGTCAAAGTGCATATGTGACGCCATGCACTGGACTGTAGGGAAGGCAAAAGAAGGGGCTTCTGTAGAAGGTAGAGGGATATGGCAGTGTAAAAAACACACATATGGTAGAGCCAAGGACATAATATTTCACTATCTATTGCACAGCCAATATAAATTGATCTGATATAAGGATATACACAATACATCTACTGGTTTATAAATTGTACAAAAATATATATATTTTTTTGTTTAAACAAGTATTATCGACAATCAAGGGGGACAACAGGGGAAGGGAAAGGAAGGGAAGGTGGGGGGGGGGGGAAAGGAAGAGAGGGAGGGGGAGAAAAAAGAGGGGGAAAGGGGGAAGGGGAAAAAAAAGGGGACAGGGATGAACTGGGGAGGGAGGAGGGGAGAAGGAAAAAGGGTGAGAAATGGGAGAAAGAAGGGGGAGGAAGGGGGAAGAGGGGAAGAGGGGAAAGGGAAAGGGTATAGGACACAGATGGAACATGACTTGAGCCCCAGTTGGAGATTGGGGGTTAAAGACCAAACAGATAAAAGGAGATTCCACTGTGTGAGCATCAGAATACACTCTAATGTAGTCATAAAACAAATATTGTTAAACAATAATATATTTTTTTTTTAAAGAAAGGATTTAAAACTGATATACTCATTTAGGCCAGGATAGCGAGTTGCTTTTAATTGGTGGATCCATTTAGTCTCAAGTTGCAGGAGTTTGCGATCAATCCCGCCCCCTCTTGCATGTGTAGGTACATGTTCAAGAGCTGAGAATTTGATCATTTCTGCCTCAAAGTTATGTTCACAGCCTACATGACGGCTGATGGCCGTGGTCATCAGTCGTTTGTGAATAGGGCCAATGTGGTCTTTGATGCGTTTGAAGAAGGGCCTTTTATTTTTCCCCACATAGAAACTGCCACAAAGGCATTTGGCTAAGTATACAACGCCAATGGTTTGGCAGGATACTCGATGATGGATGGAATGTGTAAGACCGTTAGGAAGAATCACAGTTTGGCCATTTAGAATAAATGGGCAAATGTTGCACTTATTGCATGAAAAGGTGCCTGTCTGTGTATTGCGTGTACAGTCTGTAGGGTTAAAATGGCTACGGACCAGTCTGTCCCTAAGAGAGGGAGCGCGTCGGTAAGTGATGCCAGGGCGTTTGTTGATGTATTTACCAGCCGAGCTATCGGCTAGTAATAGGGGCCAGTATTGAGTCAAATATCTCTAAAAAACGCATGATGTTTGGAGTATTGCGTGATTAATCGAATTGGTTGTAAAGAAGATTTGGTTTTGGTAGAGAACACGAGTTCATTGCGATTGCATTTAGAGGCTCTGTTGTATGCGCATTTCAGGATTTTATGGCTGTAGCCTCTTTCCCTTAGTCTATGATAAAGATTTTTGGCTGCCAATTCATAGTCTTCATCATGAGCACAGTTCCTTTTTAGTCTCACATATTGGCTATATGGAATGCTCTTAATGAGAGGTTGAGGATGTCCACTTGATGCATGTAAGATAGTATTGCCAGAAGATGGCTTGTGATATAACGAAGAGTACAGGAGGCCATCCTTGTCAATAGAGATTGTAAGATCAAGAAAATTAATGTGGTTTTGATTACATTCCATGGTGAATTTAAAATTATATGTATTGGTGGCTAGAATAGTAATGAACTGGGTTAGTTCGTTCCTACTACCAGAACAGAGGAGTAGGACATCATCAATGTACCTGTACCACGATAATACATGGGACAGGTACATTGATATGTCCTCACGTGAAAATAGTTCCTTCTCCCACCCCCCCAGGTACAGGTTGGCATAGGAAGGGGCGCACTTGGTTCCCATGGCAACCCCCTGTACCTGGAGGTAGTGGGAGAGTCCAAAGAGAAATACATTGCGGGTCAAAATACATTTTAGAAGGTCCAGAATAAATGTATTATATGCATGTGCCGAACTGCCTCTATCCTTTAAGAGATTTCCCACAACCTCAATGCCCCTGGTGTGGGGAATTGTGTTGTAGAGACTTTCTATATCAATAGCGACTAACCAAGTATCAGGGGGGACACAAGTCCCCTCGATCGTTTGCAATAAGTCAATTGTGTCTTTGATGTAAGACGTTAAAGATGTCACATGGGGATAGAGGTAACAGTCAACCAGAGCACTCGCATGTTCGGTGAGGCTCTGGCAGCCAGATACAATGGGTCTACCAGGCGGATTGGACATAGATTTGTGCAACTTAGGGAGTGCATACATAGTAGGTATTCTGGGTTCTTGGGTGTTTAAATAGTTCCACGTATCTTTGTCAATAAGTCCATTCCGGAAAGCTTTAGTAATTAACGAATAGTATTCAAGATTGAAATGAATGATTAGAGTTTTAGAGATAGGGCGATAACATTCTTTGTTTTGAATAATCTTGAGACACATGGTTTCGTAGTCTGTTGTGTTCATGACTACTACATTGCCGCCTTTGTCGGCTGGCTTGATTGTGATTTGCCCATTATTCTGAAGAGATTGAAGGGTTTTCTTGTGTCTCGAGGAGTGATTGTTGCTAGCGTTGTCCATACCCAAATCAAGCTTATCTATCTCTCTAGTGGTTTGCTCAACAAAGGACCATATACTGGCATTTTTGCTTAGATGGGGAAAGTTTAATGACTTTGGCTTATATGACGGAGGGGGGGGGGGGGAGGTCACACTGAGGGCACAGATGCCTTCCAGGGGGGGAACCACAGGACCCTCAAGATCGGTGTGGCCTTCCTCCCAAAGTTCCATCAAATCCTCAATAGCCTGAATTTCGTCAGCGTCTAGTTTACGTTGTTCAAAAGAAAGGGCTTCATAAGAAGCTACACAGTCAGTCGATGGTCTATCATATATAACTTTAAACATAAGTTTACGTGCAAATAGGTGTATGTCTTTAATCATTTGAAATTTGTCACCACTAGCCAAGGGACAAAAAGTCAACCCCAGTTTAAGAACGTCAATTTCATCTTGAGTCAAAGAGATAGATGAAAGGTTGACCACTTCCAATTGGGTTTTAATGTCTGGTATTAGGGTTGTGTCATCAGTGATATTATGGTGCCGGGATGATCCGGAGTTTTAGCTTAAAAAAAAAAAAATTCCCCCTCTTTTCCCCCCCCTCCCTCCCTTCCTTTTTCCCTCCCCCCACCTTCCCTTCCTTTCCCTTCCCCTGTTGTCCCCTTTGATTGTCGATAATACTTATTTAAACAAAAAAATATATATATTTTTGAACAATTTATAAACCAGTAGATGTATTGTGTATATCCTTAGATCAGATCAATTTATATTGGTCCTGTAATAGATAGTGAAATATTATGTCCTTGGCTCTACCATATGTGTGTTTTTTACACTGCCATATCCTTCTACAGAAGCCCCTTCTTTTGCCTTCCCTACAGTCCAGTGCATGGCATCACATATGCGCTTTGACACTCCTTTTCATTCCCTGGGTTTTTACACACTGTGGTACATGTTCGGGGGCATATCTGTTCTTGTCGTATGGACACCCAAGGGCTTTGTTTCATTTGAAGCCTGTTTCTGTGCTGTCTCTTCTCCTGCCTAAGTTCAACATCAGCACTGACCCGCTTTCCCCACCCGTGTTCCATCCTTCCCGCCCCCACTGAGCCTATACGCCCCTTTTTCATATGTATATTTGTATTATATCTATAAGATATTTTAATAAAATTATAAATTTATGATGTTTATGTGTTCATTTCAAAAGCACCGGTATAATCCCATTTTCTCGCTCCTTCTACATCTAAATTACCGGGATGAGGTGCACTATGCTACTTTGAAAATTACTCGGATCTCCAACTCCCCATATAATTTTTTTGTTGGGGTCAACAACACTTGGTGAGTGTGGGACCATAGGAGGGAGCATATATGATGATTTAGGCACCATTCACACCAAGGCGATTTGAATCGTGAGCGGTGTTGCCTTATGAGTTTCTATGAAATCTCCATTAATAGCTGTAAAATATTGTAATTAGGAATATATTTTGTTTAGCTTGCATCTATGGAAGGCGTGCAACATGGTATCACAGAAGTGTCTGGTAGATCAGACAAGACGGTGCCTAGGCTTGTGTATACAAACAATGGAGATCCAAACCTCATTGTTTTACACATACTTACTTCAAAGGATCCCATGCTGGGATAGGCAATGAAGGGAGGCCAACCCGTAATCAATACCTAACTTCCCGGGTAAATTCAAATTAATCTCCTGCCCAGAATAGTCACAAGGATTTGCATTAAAGGTGGCTGACTTATGTAAAGTATAGGGATTTGAGATATAGCCAGTCCCTGTCTGGGAATAGGAAGCCCTCCAATCAAGAGCCACGCAATGCCAACCAATGAGGCATCAGCCTGTAATTATATACACGGACTAGATGGGAGAGAAAATTCACTTTATGGGAAAGCAGCCATCAGAATGGAACTGAAGGGTAAATATGGGAAAGGTCTGCTTTTTTACTTGTCAAGCCTCGTACACACGACCGTTTTTCTCTGCAAGAAAGCTGCTGGGAGAGCTTTTAGCCGAGAAAACCGTTCATGTGTCTCTTCTCCTGCCTAAGTTCAACATCAGCACTGACCCACTTTCCCCACCCGTGTTCCATCCTCCCCGCCCCCACTGGGCCTATACGCCCCTTTTTCATTGCCGCCCACCAGCTTAGGCAATCATTCGTGACGTCGGTGTCTCTAACACCATCATTGCCGCCGTCACTATGGCGCGTGTGCGCACCGCAGGGCATCTTGGGGATTGTAGTTTGGTGGCGGCTCTTGCTCCATTGCGTGAGAATCAGCACATCTTTGTCCGCACTCGCTCGGTGACGTCAGTACGTCCGAGCGAGTGGGGGGTTTAAATGCCAGCACTTTCGCCATTTACAGCAGGCGGATATATGAGGGCGACCTTACTCTGCACTCAGGTAATCTATCCTTTTCACATCCATGCTTTTTACATACCTGGTTCCCAATCGCTACTAAACACTGGCACACTGCACTTTCCAAGATGCCTGTGGTTACCAATATTTCCCAGTATGGATATATGCATACCATCACCCTCAGCATGTATGACTCCTCAATGCTTGGCAAATTTATTTTCCATCCTTCATGGATGTTATCCATTTAACCAGGTATTAGCATCTATGTCTGGTATACCTTTTGAGATTGTTTATCAATCTATTTCTAGGATATACTGAACTGTCCAGTTTAGGCTTTTCAGCCATCACTTGTTAGTGACACTGTGGAGATTCTCTGGTCGCCCTCGCCAATATATGTCTTCTCCTTAACATATCAAGCAAAGTAAGTTGTCTGCGAGCCCGCTGGCCCCCTTTAATTTTATGCTTTTCAATTTTTCTTGACTTTTTATGTTTGGAAACAATTAGTCACTAGGACTTCTGTTCCTTTTAGCTGGGTCTCTTCTGCCCCCTACAGCTGAACCTAGCTCCCTACTTGATCCTGCAGTTGTATATACTCATCCTATGTGAGATTCGCAGGTGTGGTTTTTTTCCTGTCTGGGCTGAGCAAAGGCTGGGCTCCGCTGTGGGTAACTATGGCAGTGTAAATTATGAGATATACTCATGTGAAGACAAATGTTTATATGCAACTTTGTCTCTGATATTATGTTTATTTGTCTTTTTTGATTTTTTGATAGAGTTGGCTATACAAATAATCTGGGTGGTCTTAGTGTATTCCCCTGAAGAAGCCAGACCCGGCGAAATATATAGGGATACAACACCTTACCTGACCCCCACCATACTCCATCTTGGGCCAACCAGCAACCCAGAAAAAATCTTTGTCTGTTAAGTTTTATCATTATATTGTTCTTCTT
This sequence comes from Rana muscosa, assembly GCA_029206835.1. Taxonomy (NCBI): domain Eukaryota; kingdom Metazoa; phylum Chordata; class Amphibia; order Anura; family Ranidae; genus Rana; species Rana muscosa. The sequence continues at coordinate 74,300,384 of CM055123.1, forward strand.
GTATATTTGTATAATATCTATAGGATATTTTAATACAATTATAAATTTATGATGTTTATGTGTTAATTTCAAAAGCACTGGTATAATCCCATTTTCTCGCTCCTTCTACACCCAACAAATAAATGTAGTAGTCAGTTGCGTTTTAGATTGCAGACACCATGAGCTTGCTGGGACCTATAATCCTCCTCTATGATCTTTCCTCAGCTTACTCCTCCAGACATATAGAATTTATGAAACCACTGGTGCTTGTGTCCTCCACAGTGAAAACAAATTGAAACTGCTGGGCTTTGTAGGTCTCAACTCCTCATGGTTATTGCTCACATATAGAACAAATAGCTTTTGGTCCCCCCCCCCAGTTGGAGTGCCAAACTGCTGACTTTATATTTGTTTGGGAATAGATTGGGGTGCCCTTACATGTACATTTCATCTCCCCCTCCCCCTTCTACCTTTTCAGTTGATATGATACAGTATATATGTTTAGAATTTCAGCTTACTTTTGTATGCCTTTTCGAAGGATTGTCCTCCCCCACCAAATGTTGCTTGTTTTTTTATTCCGCTTGGTTGTTTCCATGCTTCAACTTTGTTATGTCAAACCTGTTGTAATCATGTACTTACCATATTGTTGATACCTTTGTACTGGAACCTTTTTCCAATAAAATATTTGAAGAAGCACAAATAGCAAGAAGGGCAGACATCGCGTAACTCCATTTACTAAAGACTTTTACAAAATTGGTTTACACTCAGTTAAAAAACTTAATGAGATAAAAAATAAAAAATCGTTCTTCTACTCTTCAAACTTGAATCATTAGTTATGCTCCCCTCATATGATCCACGCATAGCATTGTTGACCCTAACAAATGAAAGTGGTTGTAAAACCTAAACATTTTTTACCTTTATGCATTCCTTGCATTATGGTAAAAAATATTTACGTATCATCATCCCCCCTCAACCCCCCCTTTTACTTACCTAAGCCCTCATTCGATCCAGCGCTATGCACATCTGCAGCTCTCTCATTTGCTTTCCTGGGTGCTCCCAGTGCTGTCAATGAAAGCCAATGATGAGGGAGCAAGGGGCGGGGGTGAGTGCCGCTGTCTGTGTCAATGGACACAGCAGTGTGCGAGCACGTACAAGTACCCCCATGGGAAAGGCACTGGACAGAGGGGAGGGGCCAAGAGCGCCAGCAGGGAACCCAAAAAGAGGACTTTGTGGCCGCTCTGCGCAATTGCAAAATTGTCTATGCCTTTGCCCTCACCTATTACAATATTTTTAACATTTTTGTTGGGGGGAACTATTTCTTGATTTTTTTTTCTAAATGTCTGCCCTCTATCTAGATAAAAATGACTTGACTTGCTCCGATGGCCTCCTGGGATGTCCCTGTCACATATTCAAGGAGGCTTCAGGAGCCCATTAAGAGAGTGGCTGGAGGGTGGAGCTGGATCTAATCAGTGGAGGCTGGGCTGCCTAAACACATAACAGGCAGTTAGCTGAAAAAAAACAAGATGGTGGGGCAGGGCACAGCTGATTGCTACAGGATAATGCTGGTTCCAATGTGTATTTTTTAGAGAACAGATAACAGGGGATTTCCCCCTCCCCCTCATGTTAATAGGCATAATTACTGTTGCTCACAAAACTGATACATGGAAGATAGAGGCCAGTGTCCCAAACTCCTGTAGGCAGTAGATAACCTGAATGTTTAAGAATTAATTAATTTCTGCATTCCTTGATGGATCTTAGGGAAAAATTTATCGTAAGAACAAAAATACTACTTTTAAATGCCTAAAAAAGTGCCCCAAATTGCTATAAAATTGGCAACAGGCCAGAGGATGGATCGAGCATGCCTTTTTGTTACACAAAGTCAACGATTTTTATAGTGCAGCATTGAAAACCTTGGGCCCTGCGTGGGCCAGATAACCACCGATGACATCGTAAGTTGATAAGAAGGACGTTGGGCGCCCGAAGTTGTCCTTGTTTGCCCCTCTCCTCAGCACTGGGGTATTGTTAGCTGTTGGAGAGAGCACTGAGAGCTAATAAGAGCAATGCTGAAAAACTAGTCAGTACCAGTATGCCTTTGCATCTGCTTGTATTTGCTTTGGAGGAATAAATCACCTCTCATGTTGGGTGTCCATTGTGTGTAGATGTTGCTGTTTTATAAACAATAATTAGTTTTGTTTTTAAAATTTTAGAAGTAAAAAACTACGAGGTGCCTCGAGGTTGGGCAGAATTTCAAAGGGTGCCTTGACAAAAAAAAAAAGGTTAAGAAACATTGCTTTAAAGTAAAGTAATAGTAACAGATTTAAAAAAGTGTGAAGAACTTTGGAGAATATGACAATGTGAAGAATCAGTAGGAAAGAGAACCAAAAAAAATAAAAAAATACAGTGCCAAGAAATACATTTCCATGTACTATGGTATAGAAAACAACAATTTGCATCCAGGGTTGATAATAATTAAAATGACATTACACTGTATGTTAAGTCGTTATTGTAAACACAGAATGGAAATAAACTTTAACTGGAATCTATGAATCATGGCATTTTATAGACATACGTATTAATAATACCTGTTAATAACTGAATAATATTTTTATGGAGAGATGATTATCTGTGGACTTAACACGTGCACAAACAGGAATAAGCATGACTATAGGTATGGTCACATGCAATGCTTTAGTTATGCTAACATTTTGAATGGAAATTTATTGGCAAGATCATTGCTATTTAGTTTATATTTTTTGTTTGCGGTAAAAAACATGACCCCCCTAGTGTAAGGGCCCTTTCACACAAGCTTTCTGATTTGGCTGTTTTTCAGGCAAACCTGATTGGTAGCCCCATGTTGGTCTATGGGCAGGCTGATGTAAACAAACTTGTGTCCATTTACACCTGCCTACCTCTGAGTCTGTCCAAGTCCAGAAAAATAAAGGAGAAAAGACTTCATCCTTTGCCATTTTCGAGACCTAAATTTGATGGATTGGAAGTAACATGATGTAAATGGACACAAGTCTGTTTACATTGAGCTGCCCATAGAACCATCATGGGGCTGCCCCTGTCCGCTGTAAATGTGGACACATACTGAACTGGAAAGGATGTAAAAAAACTGACACCTGTCCCATTCAGCTCTGATCCAGCAGAGGATCTGTTCACGTATCGAAGCAGATCAGCACTGTGTGAAAGAGCTCTGACTTGATTAACCTTAGATATGTATATTTAAAAAAGAACGCATCTTCAATTAGCTGGGTATGTGATTTTTAAATAGAGTAAAATGTTTGGTATTGTTTTTATTATGTATGCATTGTCATCAAATTTGCCTCATAAAAAGCATACTCTTCTGTACCTTATACACAATGCATGAATTACTGTATCAGCTTCCTATATGGCACTACAGAACTATGCTCAACCATAACCATATCCTAGCCTTCTATCAGAGGGATTGGGAAATAAAAAAAAAAGTGCACTTAACCACTTCAGCCCCGGAAGATTTTACCCCTTTCCTGACCAGAGCATTTTTTGCGATTCTGTACTGCGTCACTTTAGCTGACAATTGCGCGGTCGTGCAACGTTGTACCCAAAAAAAATTGAAGTCCTTTTTTTTCCCCACAAATAGAGCTTTGTTTTGGTGGTGTTTGATCACCTCTGCAGTTTTTATTTTTGGCGCTATAAACAAAAAAAGAGCGCCAATTTTGAAAAAAAAGCTATATTTTTTACTTTTTGGTATAATAAATATCCCCAAAAAACATATAAAAAAACAAACTTCGTCCACAGTTTCGGCTGATATGTATTCGTCTACATATTTTTGGTAAAAAAAATCGCAATAAGTGTATATTGATTGGTTAGCGTCTACAAAATAGGGACTAGATTGATGGCATTTTTATTATTATATTTTTTTTTTAACTCGTTTTTTTATTGCAGCGTTTTGCGATTTTTATCAGGACTGCGAAATTATGGTGGACAGATCGGACACTTTTGACACTATTTTGGGACTAGTGACATTCATACAGCGATCAGAGCTACAAATATCCACTGATTACTGTATAAATTACACTGGCAGGGAGGGGGTTAAACACTAGGGGGTGATCAAGAGGTTAAGTGTGTCCTAGGGAAGTGTTCTAACTATAGGGGGGATGGGCTCATTACAACATGACAGAGATCACTGCTCCCGATGACATGGAGCAGTAGATTCCTGTCATGTTGCTAGGCAGAACAGGGAAATGCCTTATTTACATCTCCCTGTTCTGCCGCTCCGTGACACGATCATGGTCCGCCGGCAAACATTGAGTGTGCGGGACCTGCGGGCACGCTCCCGCGGCGCACGCCCGCTAGGCTGCAAATTCAAAGGGATGTAGAGGTACGCCCATTAGCTTGCCCGTGCCATTCTGCCGATGTAAATAGGCGTGCGGTGGTCGGCAAGTGGTTAAATTACATTGACAACACTTTTTTTGTGTTTGTGGAAGTGGGGGCCAAAAATGTAATGTTATTCATCCTGTTCTGACTTTTGGCTCCCCCCTGTGTCAAGAAAGCCACTCTGGCTGTATTGGAAGAAATCCTGATAGCGCATTCTGTTTATAGGTGCCTTGTTTTTTCTTGATATGTGTTCTACCTGCTTAGACGGGAATGGTGTCACACATGAGAAAGGTTGGGTAATGGTGGAAAATTGGAGGGGGGGGTTGTTTTTGGGGCGCAATTGTCCTGGCGACCTTACTACCTGTCTATTAGGCTTTTGAATCTTTTATTTCTTTTCTTTTCTTTTTTTTCTTCTGTGGTGTAATATACTGTAATGTATACACATTCTAAAAACCAATTAAAAAGAATAACAAAAAATAAAAATAAACACATGAATTATCTACACTGAATCTCAGCACATACATTTTTAATAGTGTGTTATGTTGTACAGCTTTAATGTATGTTGAGTAAACTGATCTGCACAAGTCAGAGTTTTTGATGTACTGAGGTACATAGGTGGTAGTAGATAATTAGCAATGCTTGCCCAAAAAATCTGTTGTTGGTTGTGCTTTTGCTGTAATGTTGGTTTTTCATCAATGTTAGCATCCCCTCTGACTCAGTAAACAGATTTCAGCCTCTCTGCATCATCAAGTCAGGAGGGCGCTCCTGATGAAAACCACAATGAGCAGGTGGAGCCCATTGTTTTCATGTGTATTGTGGAGAAGGAAAAGGTTGAAAGCTCACAGTAACAGTATTTTAACATCAATTACAATGTACAGAGAAAAAGACACTCCAGCCAACACACGCTTTGAAATCTGCAGCAGGGCCGTGCTGGTTAGGGGTCGCTCCACCCACGTACAGTCCAGTGCAATGTATTAACCACTTAAGCCCCGGACCAATATGCAGCTTGAGGACCAGGCCCCTTTTTGCGATTCTGCACTGCGTCGCTTTAACTGACAATTGCGCGGTTGTGCGACGTGACTCCCAAACAAAATTGGCGTTCTTTTTTTCCCACAAATAGAGCTTTCTTTTGGTGGTATTTTATCACCTCTGCGGTTTTTATTTTTTGCGCTATAAACAAAAATAGAGCGACAATTTTGAAAAAAATTCAATATTTTTTACTTTTTGCTATAATAAATATCCCCCAAAAATATATAAAAAAAATGTTTTTCCCTCAGTTTAGGCCGATACGTATTCTTCTACATATTTTTGGTTAAAAAAATCGCAATTGGCGTTTATTGATTGGTTTGCGCAAAAGTTATAGCGTTTACAAAATAGGGAATAGTTTTATGGCCTTTTTATAATTTTTTTTTTTTTACTAGTAATGGCCGCGATCAGTGATTTTTTTTTTGTGACTGCGACATTATGGCAGACACATCGGACACTTTTGACACATTTTTGGGACCATTGTCATTTTCACAGGGATCAGTGCTATAAAAATGCACTGGTTACTGTGAAAATTACACTGGCAGTGAAGGGGTTAACCACTAGGTGGCGCTGTAGGGGTTAAGTGTACCCTAAGAAGTGATTCTTACAGTAGGGGGGGCCTGGCTACACGTTACACGTCACTGATCGTCTGTTCCGATGACAGGGAACAGACGATCACTGACATGCCACAGAGAGTTGCGGGGAAAAGTTTGTTTACACTCACCTCTCCCCGTTCTTCAGCTCTGTGACCTGATCGTGGGACACCGGCGGCGATCGGGTCCACGGGTCCCGCGAGCGCGGTCATGGAGCTCAGGACCGGGTCGCGAGCGCGCCGGCATTGGCGCGCGCACAACCTACGGCTGGGCTCTTAAAGGGCAACGTACCTGTCTGTTGATGTGCCCAGCCGTGCCATTCTGCCAACGTATATCGGCGTGAGGCGGTCCTTAAGTGGTTAACGCATGTGAGTTATTATGCGCAGTGCCGGGACAAGGTCATCCGGTGTCCAGAACGAAAATGGAAAACTGCGCCTCCAGCCGGTGTAAAGAAAGATTCAGTTCAATTCAAAATAAGAAAATACTTAGAACAATACAAGTATTAAGTTAGGTTTAATTTAATAATTTAATATGCAATAACCCACAGCATTTGCGTCAGTTTCTGCAACAATAATCCCCTGCAATGTTGCTAGCTTATGTAACCTCCAGCATTGATGGGATTGTCTGCGATCCCCATTATAAACTGCCTGGAGTGGTTAACTCTCTGGGAGAGGTTAATTAACCACTTGAGCTCTGGAAGATTTTACCCCCTTCATGGCCAGTCCATTTTTTTCCTATATAGAAATCGGCTACTTTAACTGGTAATTGTGCGGTCATACAACACTGAACCCAAAATTAATTCATGTAATTTTTTTCACACAAATAAAGCTTTCTTTTAGGGGTATTTGCACACCACTGAGTTTTTTTGTTTTATTTTATGAATGAAAAAAGACCGAACATTTTGAAAAAACATATTTTTTTTACTTTCTGCTATAAAACATCTTATAAAAAAAAACGTCTTCATATATTTAGTAGACGTGTGCACACTGAAATATTTTGTTTCGGAATTTCGTTTTCGCCCGAAAAATAAATTTATTTAGTTACTCCCGAAATCCGTTTTTATTTATTTTGTTTCGTTAAAAAATGCATTTGTCTGAAAATCCGAATTAAGGTTGAATCTGTCAATTGAATGCTTATGGTGTCTGTCGAATGTTCTAAGAAGATTCGACAAAGCAGCTAAACTGTACGACGCCGCAATTGTAAATTTACGGTCGAATGCTACGCCCACAAGCTATAGTATAATTCTAATGTTGTATGACTAGTAATAATTATATTTATTAGGTATTATTACTAGTCAACCAACATTAGAATTCTTCTATAGCCTATGGGCGGAGCATTTGACCATAAATGTCCGCTCGCGGCGATCATATGTTTTTAGCTGCTTCGTCAAAGCTTCATGTATTCTTCTACATGTCTTTGGTAATCCCAATAAGTATATTAATTGGTTTGTGTGAAAGCTATAGCGCCTACAAACGTTGGTACAATATATATACTGGAATTTTTTTTTATACTAGTATTGGTGGCGATCAGTGACCTTTAGTGGAACTGTGATAGTGACACTAACTGTCACTTTGTGGGAACTGACTAAACAATTCTTTATCCTTGTACAACTGTTATGCCTCGTACACACAACCGGTTTTCCCGGCAGGAAAAAAAACAACGCTTTTCCCGACGGGATTCCTCTCAAGCCTGCCTTGCATAAACACGGTCACACAAAAGACCGCTGAATTTTTGAATGCCAAGAACGCGGTGACGTCAAAGACTATGACGAGCCATTTTTGGCTAAACATGGCAGCGGGCTACACAAAGATGGCCACCACCGCCATGGGTATTGTTTCCCCTTGTGTACAGTGGAGAGGAGAGCTTCTCTCTTCAGTGTACAAATAGAAAATTCTCTTGTATATTGAAGCCTATTGGCTGCAGGGATTGGAGAACCCTCCCCTCTCCACTTAACACAAGGAAGAGATCAGCCCCCGCCAACCCTCCGCCCCTGTGTGTCCAATGAGCGGGGACACTGATGGAAGGACTGGGGCTCCGCTGGCTGGGGACACTGATGGTCCTGGCTCCCCCCTTTCCGTAGACAAGGCTCCATCTGACAGGGAGGGGAAGGGTAAGGCTGGCTGGTCTCAGGCTTGTGTCAGGTTCAAGAGCGCACTCTGCACATATTGCAGACAGTTAGTGTACATGTGAAGCCCGGTTTTAGCAGCACAATGCCAGCACTTCTCCTGCACCCCCCTTCCTCCAGTAAATGGTGCCGCCCAGTGCATCCGTCCCTTCTGCCCCCCTTGTACCAGCCTTTATTATGCATTACGTTAAGACATCCCATTCAGCCTGCAGCACTGTAGCAGACCTAAAATGACACCTGTACTATTTTTTCACAGTGCATCAAAAAGCAGAGCAATGCTTTACTGCAGTGTTTCTCAACCTCGAGAAATGTATTTATATTGTTTGGGTGTCATGGTTTGTGTGTTTGTGTAATGTCAGTATGTGTTTGTGATGATTTTTGTGTGTGATTGTGATGATTTTTGATTTGTGATGTGATGATTTTTGTGTGTGTTTGTGATGGTTTTTGTTTGTGTCCAAAATCATCAAATGCAGCCTCACCAATGTCCATCATTGTAGTCTGATCAGTGTCTATAAATGCAGCCTGATCAGTGTCCATCAATGCAGCCTGATCAGTGTCTATATATGCAGCCTGATCAGTGTCCATCAATGCAGCCTGATCAGTGTCCATCAATGCAGCCTGATCAGTGTCCATCAATGCAGCCTGATCAGTGTCCATCAATGCAGCCTGATCAGTGTCCATCAATGCAGCCTGATCAGTGTCCATCAATGCAGCCTGATCAGTGTTCATCAATGCAGCCTGAACAGTGTCCATAAATGCAGCCTGATCAGTGTCCATAAATGCAGCCTGATCAGTGTCTATCAATGCAGTATCATCAGTGCCCACCATTACAGACTCACCAGTGTCCATAAATACAGCCATGAAATAGGAAATAAATATTGCGCTAGTCTCAAAACAAAAAATAATAAATGGTGAAGCTGCTACATAAAATATGAAAAAGAGGCCAAAGAATTGGTCTCAAAGTGATAATGAATGTGGATAAAAAACAACAACAATAAAGTGAGTCCACAGAATGTCCATAAACGTATCCGTGATAAAAACAAGTGATATTTGAAGCCACACGTGAAACAATATGGGTCATCACAACTCCTGAAGGTGAAGAGAGGTAGAATACCCTTACCGGAAAAGAGGGATCTGCGGGTCAAGACAGATCAAAAAGGCATTGAAAAGACTCAGTGGTAATTCCCTTCTGCTTGTCTGTAGGCTGGATCACACGAATCTCAGACGCAAACTTCCCGGCAGGTTCCCCAACTTGGAAGCAGACTCAGGACTCGAACACGATCTCCATAGACATCAGATAGGACAGAAACCACCTTGAATCCAGGGAAAGTTCTTCCCGAAATAGCAATCGCACATAAGGAGAGAGCTTCAACTCAATCGACCAACCATAGGAAAAAAATTGAGAAAAAACAAAACAAAACGATAGTGCAGGTCAATGCAGGTTTATTAAAACCAACAAAGTAAAAGTGATCACATAAGCATAAAAAAACATTTAAAAACATTTAAAAAGGGCAGTGAGTAGAGTGGTGAGCAAGCCCTTGGGCTTGCTCACCACTCTTCTCACTGCCATTTTTAAATGTTTTTTATGCTTATGTGATCACTTTTACTTTGTTGGTTTTATTAAACCTGCATTGACCTGCACTATCGGAGCTTTTTTTCTCTCAATTTTTTTCCTATGGTTGCATCATGCTGCATCATAAAGGGGTTAATTAACACTGCCAGTGGCGCCACTGCCACTAATGCAGCACAAAAGGGTTAATTAATTGCTACTGGTCACTAATGCATCAGTGACCAATGACAATAAATTAACCCCCTCCATGCTGCATATTACAAATAGCATTGTAGATGAATTAACCTCGCCCCACTTGAAAAAAAAAAGAGTTAACCACTGCAGTAGGAGCACATAGATAAGACACAGCAGTAAAGTCAGCAATGTTATCAGCCTCTGCTCACTCACTTGTCCATGACAGTGGACGCTCCGAACAGATAACAGCGGCAGCACCCCATTTCCATCCCGCGCTCCTGGACTCTGAATGACATCACGCCGGGAGGGGCCTAGGAAGCTCCTGTCGGGCAGAGATCACTCTGCCCGACAGGGAAGTGTCTGTGTGAGTAACACCAGCTGGATGCAGGAGCGCACTCATACCGCTCAGCATACAGCAAGACGCCCCTACATTAATGCAGCCGTTTTACCCATAATCAGAGCGGCCCGAGGGATGATTGCCACCCTGACCCCATCCAAGTCCACCCTGGCGGCACAGGTGGCGTACCCCCTGCCCTTAGTGCATGTACCCCCAGGGGTACGCGTACCACGGATTGAAAAACCCTGCTTTACTGTATGCTGTGGTGTACTGCAATGCAGATTTAATGAAGCTGCATAGGTTCAGTGCATTGGGATGCCTTGGCACTGCAGCAATTAAATTACTGCAACATGTAAGTCTGAAGCAGGCCTTAAAGTGGAAGTCCATGCAAAAACAAAAGTCCCTGCATCTATAGCCGCCAACACTCTAACACTAACCTCTCTAGCCCTGAAAAGAAAAAAATCAGTATGCATACATTTTCTACAGTCGATCTGACCCGATCTGCAGCGGCAGAAGCTCTGCTGAGTACATGTCCGAAAACGGTTGTGAAATGAATGGGAAGTGTCGTCACCCATAGAGTTACTATGGGGCTTTGGTTGACAGACCCGCCCACACAAAGATTCCACGGCTAACATATAAGGGGCCCCGCCCATCCCCGACATCAGTGCTTAGATTTGACAGCTCCACTCTCACTGCAGCCCCACGCCCCGATACCGATGTGCGGGGCCCCTTCGTCCAGTACATAGCAAACACTGCCTGTATACACTCTGACTGCTGGCTGGGGAGGAAGGTGGCGGGACCCGTTGCAACTACTGCATGTGCATGGTTCCAGTGCAGGCTGCAGAGTATCACTGCTGGAGGGGGTGCATGGCGGGTGGAGTGCATGTGCAGGGTGACAACAGTGAACCTGTTGAACATCCTGCCTGGGTGTCCTCTTCTCTCCTGTGTAACTCCTCCTTCCCCCCACCGCCGCTTTTATCCTTACAATAAGCAGGTAGAAGACAGAATGTCCAAGCAGAAGGTGGAAGCTGTCCAACTTTTCAAGTTAAAAGCATGCGATTTGTTGCTAGGGGTGGTCCTAGCAAGCAATCGTCTGTCTGTTACATGGAAAGTTGAACAGCTCCCGCCTTCTGCTTGAACATGCTGAATCCTCTGTCTTCTCCCTGCTGTGTAAGGTAAGGGAGGGGGCACTGACATGAAGGGAACTGTGTTTGTTGCAAAGAAAGAAGATGGCTGTAAAGGGGACCGGGATACCAGAAAGGAGGGGACTGTGAAAGGAAGTGGGTGTCAGGGGGGATCCGTGTATGTGTCAGGAGGGGATCAGTGTATGTGTCAGGAGGTGTTATACCTGAATGGTTCCACATGTACTTTAAGGCTGGCTCCACCCAGGAGTGATGACAAGGGTCAAGGGGCATAGTAGCGATCTTAGTGCACATGTAAGGAAGCATAAGAAGATATTCCTGTCCTGAGATGTATGTTACAGTGTACAGTGACCTGAAATAAACATCCATTGTTCCAGACCAAAGTCTTGTGTCTCTCACAACTCAGAGGATATAACAGGAGGGGGGGATCAGTGTATGTGTCAGGAGGGGGAACAGTGTATGTGTCAGGAGGGGGGATCAGTGTATGCATCAGGGGGATCAGTGTATGTGTCAGGAGGGGATCAGTGTATGTGTCAGGAGGGGGGATCAGTGTATGTGTCAGGGGGGATCAGTGTATGTGTCAGGAGGGGGGATCCGTGTATGTGTCAGGAGGGGGAATCAGTGTATGTGTCAGGAGGGGGAATCAGTGTATGTGTCAGGAGGGGGGATCAGTGTATGTGTCAGAAGGGGGGATTTGTGTATGTGTCAGGAGGGGGAATCAGTGTATGTGTCAGGAAGGGGAATCAGTGTATGTGTCAGGAGGGGGGATCAGTGTATGTGTCAGGAGGGGGGATCAGTGTATGTGTCAGGGGGGATCAGTGTATGTGTCAGGGGGATCAGTGTATGTGTCAGGGCAATCAGTGTATGTGTCATGAGGGGGGATCAGTGTATGTGTCAGGAGGGGGGATCAGTGTATGTGTCAGGAGGGGGGATCAGTGTATGTGTCAGGGGGCATCAGTGTATGTGTCAGGAGGGGGGATCAGTGTATGTGTCAGGAGGGGGATCAGTGTATGTGTCAGGAGGGGGGATCAGTGTATGTGTCAGGGGGATCAGTGTATGTGTCAGGAGGGGGATCAGTGTATGTGTCAGGGGGATCAGTGTATGTGTCAGGAGGTTTAGGGTGATCAGTGTATGTGTCAGGAGGGGGGATCAGTGTATGTGTCAGGGGGGATCAGGGGGATCAGTGTATGTGTCAGGGGGATAAGTCTATGTGTCAGGGGGATCAGTGTATGTGTCAGGGGGATCAGTGTATGTGTCAGGGGGGATCAGGGGGGATCAGTGTATGTGTCAGGAGGGGGGATCAGTGTATGTGTCAGTAGGATCAGGGGGGATCAGTGTATGTGTCAGGGGGATCAGGGGGGATCAGTGTATGTGTCAGGGGGGATCAGTGTATGTGTCAGGGGGATCAGTGTATGTGTCGGGGGGATCAGTGTATGTGTCAGGGGGATCAGGGGGATCAGTGTATGTGCCAGGGAGATCAGGGGGATCAGTGTATGTGTCAGGGGGATCAGTGTATGTGTCACGGGGATCAAGGTGGATCGGTGTATGTGTCAGGGGGATCAGTGTATGTGTCAGGGGGATCAGTGTATGTGTCAGGGGGGATCAGTGTATGTGTCAGGGGGATCAGGGGGGATCAGTGTATGTGTCAGGGGAATCAGTGTATGTGTCAAGGGGATCAGGGGGGATCAGTGTATGTGTCAGGGGATCAGTGTATGTGTCAGGGGGATCAGTGTATGTGTCAGGGGGATCAGGGGGGATCAGTGCATGTGTCAGGGGGATCAGTGTAAGTGTCGGGGGGATCAGTGTATGTGTCATGGGGATCAGGGGGATCAGTGTATGTGTCAGGGGGATCAGTGTATGTGTCAGGGGGATCAAGGGAGATTGGTGTATGTGTGATGGGGATCAGGGGGGATCAGTGTATGTGTGAGGGGGATCAGTGTATGTGTCAGGGGGATCAGGGGGATCAGTGTATGTGTCAGGGGGATCAGTGTATGTGTCAGGGGGATCAGGAGGGATCAGTGTATGTGTCAGGGGGATCAGTGTATGTGTCAAGGGGATCAGGTGGGATCAGTGTATGTGTCAGGGGATCAGTGTATGTGTCAGGGGGATCAGTATATGTGTCAGGGGGATCAGGGGGGATCAGTGTATGTGTCAGGGGGATCAGTGTATGGGTCGGGGGATCAGTGTATGTGTCAGGGGGATCAACGGGGATCAGTGTATGTGTGAGGGGCATCAGGGGGAATCAGTGTATGTGTCAGGGGGATCAGGGGGGATCAGTGTATGTGTCAGGGGGATCAGGGGGGATCAGTGTATGTGTCAGGGGGATCAGTTTTTGTATCAGGGGGGGATCAGTGTATGTGTCAGGGGGATCAGTGTATGTGTCAGGGGGATCAGGGGGGATCATTGTATGTGTCAGGGGGATCAGTGTATGTGTCAGGGGGATCAGGGGGATCAGTGTATGTGTCAGAATGGATCAGTGTATGTGTCAGGGTGATCAGTGTATGTGTCAGGGGGATCTGGGGGATCAGTGTATGTGTCAGGGGGATCAGTGTATGTGTCAGGGGGATGAGTGTATGTGTCAGGGAGATCAGTGTATGCGTCAGGGGGATCAGAATGGAGCAGTGTATGTGTCAGGGGGGATCAGTGTATGTGTCAGGGGGATCAGTGTATGTGTCAGGGGATCAGTGTATGTGTCAGGGGGATCAGGGGGGATCAGTGTGTGTGTCTGGGGGATCAGGTATGTGTCAGGGGATCAGTGTATGTGTCAGGGGGATCAGTTTAGTGGTGAGCATGGATGGGCACTGGTGAGCCAGGCAGGAACCAGCAAGTGAACCTACGCCCCCCCCCCCCGCCGCTGCCGCTGGCCTTGGACTTTGGGCTGAAGCCCCTGGTCTTTTTGACACCTAGCAACGCCCCTGATGCAGGGATTTTAGTTTTTGCATGGACTTCCACTTTAACCCACTAACATGCAATTGAATAAAATTTGTTAAGACAGACACTGCACACCTTCTTTGCATACTTGCCAACAGTCACAATTTCCCCAGGACAATCCCAGAAATCAGACCCATGTCTAAGACGACCGCTTCCTGGAAAAATGCTGAAAATCGGCTTTTGGAGCATGTGAGAGGTAGAGGGAGGTGCTGCTGCAGCTTCTTCTGCCAGGCTCTACTCACAAGGAATCTGCTGCCAGTCAATGTGTCACAGTGCCACCAGAGATAAAAATAGGAGAACTAGGGCCCAGGGAGCCGGAGAGCCACGGATACAATGGACTGCTGTGTTTAAGCACAGCCAGGAGGCCGCCATGGAGAGAAAGTGGAGGCACGATCATGAGGCAGGAGGGCCCAAGTTAAATTCAACAATATTCCTCCTCTTTAGATTCTTTTAATTCTTTTTTTTTTTGGAAGGGGGTTGTTTGTTTAGTTTTTCTTTCTCTTTAGGGGGAGGTTGAAGGGCATGAGAGGACTGTAAGTGGGCAGATTGCTCATGGGGGGCATTTTTTTTCTGAGGGGGAGGGGGGATTTGGGGGCTAAAAAGAAGCAGAGGTGGGTTGATATATGGGGAAAAATATGTGATGGTGGCCCTGTTTTTATATTTTTAAGGGTTGTCTATATGGGGACAAATGGCTGATTGGGCCTGTTCTTGTTTTTTTTTAATTATTATTTATTTATTTTTGGGGGGATGGGGTGCTAGGAAGAAACAATGGTTGGCCTTTATGGGGACAATTTTTTTTATTTTTTGGGGGGAGATAGGAAGTGGCGGTGGGTGGCCCTTATGAGGATGAATGGCTGATGGTGGGCTTGTTTTTTTGGGGGGAGAGGGGTGAGAGGAAGCGGTGGTGGGTGGCCTTTATGGGGACAAATGGCTGAATTTGGCTAAATTTGTTTTCAATGTCTTTATTGTGTGTTTTTTTTTTCTATACATTTTTTTGATGGGGGCAAGAGGAAGTGGCAGGTGGTGGTCATTTGTCCCTTGCTTATCCTCAGGTCTCAGAAAGAGATTTACTTTGTTGTTGTATCAGTCCAGTCCTGTAAGCGTCCGTTTGCTCATATTAAGGTATGTGGTTCTAGACCAGTGATGGCGAACCTTGGCACCCCAGATGTTTTGGAACTACATTTCCCATGATGCTTCACTACACTGCTGAGTGCATGAGCATCATGGGAAATGTAGTTCCAAAACATCTGGGGTGCCAAGTAGGGATGAGCTTCGAGTTCGAGTCGAACTCATGTTCGACTCGAACATTGCCTGTTCGCCCGTTCGCCGAACAGCGAACAAATTGGGGTGTTCGCGGCAAATTCGAAAAATCTATGGGAGAAATCTAAAGTGCTAATTATAAAGGCTTATATGCAAGTTATTGTCCTAAAAAGTGTTTGGGGACCGGGGTCCTGCCCCAGGGGACATGTATCAATGCAAAAAAAAGTTTTAAAAACGGCCGTTTTTTCGGGAGCAGTGATTTTAATAATGCTTAAAATGAAAAAATAAAAGTGAAATATTCCTTTAAATTTCGTACCTGGTGGGTGTGTATGATATGCATGTGAAGTGGCGCATGTTTCCCGTGCTTAGAACTGTCCCTGCAAAAAATGACATTTTTGAAAGAAAAAATGCATTTAAAACTGACTCGCGGCTATTAATGAATTGTCGGCTCCCGGCAATACATGTGTAGCGGGGTCCTCAATTTAGTGGGGTACACTTGGGGAGTAGTGTGACCCAAGTGTGTAGTTATGTTAGGGTTCAGACCCTTTTTTCTTATTCGTGGAGGATTGGGTGATGTAATGTTCTCTTCGACCAGTAGGTGTCAGTGTACCTACTGGCTTGGGGTAGAATGACTACCGCAGTGCTACCCTTCTTTGTCGCTTCCTGGAGATGGTACGGCCGGGGCGGGGAACCCGCCGTGGTGTCGACGGGAGGAGATAAAAGGGGGAGACGCCCTCGCCACGAGGTCTTCTTCGGGGATCATCTCTTCACGCACCCAGGCACCTTCAGCCTGGGTGCGGGCGGTTCAAGGTTCCGGCCTAGGCGCCCTAGGCCTGGCCGGGATGAAGATGGAGTCCATCCCAGGCACCTTCAGCCTGGGGTGAGGTACTATTGAGGAGGCCTGGGACCCGGTGACTCCGACTGGGTCCCGCGAGGGTGGAGTTGCTCCAGGGAGCCCCTTGCGAGGGGACCCGCATCTGAGGTGAGGAGGCTGGGGAGGTCACTCGTTCGAAGACCCGGTGTAGTGTCAACCCGGTGACGGATGGGCCTAAAGTAACTCCCTTGGAGTACATCTTCCCCTGATAGAGGCCCGCAGCGCAACGGAGGTATTCATGTCGAGACTCCTACAACCCTTGGTCATAGCATAGGGGGTGTAGGGACCCAGATCAGTATAGTGCCTCGACCTGCTCATTCCACCGTATCATGCCATCGCATTGCTCTGTAACTGAAGATACAAAATAAATCTAACCGTTGGACTGTGATTGGTGTATGGACTCTGTTAATGGGAGCAAAGGGTGGTTTGGTGGTTTCTGCACGACAGACTCGGTACATGTTCAGGACACCGGCCCGAGGAAACATTAGGTATTGGCCTTCACCTCGCCCGCAAGTAGTGGGGAGGACATGGGCCGTAGCGCACCTCACCCCTGTCGCGTGACATACCCCTAGGCTAAAGAAGACGGGGTGTGGGGGTGGCCGTTACACGTGGGGGCTCGTCGTCCGGGATATCGTGTGTCTTGGCGATGGAACTGAGAGCGTCTGTGTTTGAACTTTGCTGCCCGGAGGAGGTCCGAGCGGGTCGGCCATGTGATTGGCCAGAGTGCATCCCTGCTCGGAGTTGTGGACATGACCCTAAGTCGGGAAAGGCCCACGCAGAGGAGCGTAGAAAGGGAAAGGTCCAGCCGTGTGAAGTACTACATGTGGGGACTGTTAATGCACTGCGCCACGAGGCACCCCATGACTGTACAATTCGTGGGCGGAGGCTGGCGGAAGCCCGCAAAAACTTACAAGTTGTGGGAGGAGTCTGGCCACGTGTGGAGATACACGTGGAGACTCCGGCGCGTGGTCAGCGCGTGATGGAACAGCAAGTGGTCGGGATGGCCTCAAGCTCCCCGTGGATACCGGTACCTTACCCCACGAAGATGACTGCATTTGCTGCTCCCCTGACAGACACGGGGATAAGACTTAGGCCCCGAGGACAGTTGGCTCTGTATTCATGCAGAGACACGGAGGCTCTCGGTGTGATCTGTCCCGGGTGCTCGGGACTGGTGGTCCAACTAAAGCCATTCGGGCGATGTGAGGCCTGCAAGGAGTTCCTTTTTGAGGTTGAGCCATACACGGAAAGGCCCCGGCCCTACGCCTCAATTGCATCACAGGAACCGCCACTCCGGAGGGAGAGATCCAGGCCTCTGCGGAGGTCCCCGCACGCGCTGACCAGGGCAAAGTGACTGCCCAACCAGAGATTGAGAGAGAAAAATCCGAAGACACTGCTTCGGTCACCACAGACTCCCTGCTGCCACCCCCGAAGAGGAAGATAGGCCTGGTGCAGGCCTCCTGTGGTCGTGGTCGAGCTTCACCCCGCCGCTTGCCTGGCCTGGATGGCGCCGGTAGAAAAGAGAGTCCCGGACATCCCAGTTCTTCAGTAGGTCCAGGTGAGCTAGGGGCTGGGACTGCGGTGTTGGTTGGAGGTGTCGGGAGTTCACAGCCGATGGAGCCCGAAAGGGAGGGTAGCCTTCCGTCTACTAGAGACTACCTTCCCGCCGAGATGTATGACACCTCCGACCTAGAGTCGTTGTCAGACTGTGGGGATGACGGGGAAATAGACGAGCTGTTTCAACGGAAGGGCTGGGACAGACGCCCGCTACCTGTGCTGAGTAAACCACAGGATTCCCCCATGTCCATAGAAGATAATACGCTCCGGGCGCAGACCCCGGAGTTCCAGAGGAAATCTAACCCTTCGACCAACTTTCCTCACTCAACTACATCATCCGCTTTGATGGTGAGGACGCAGCGTGCTTCGTTGCGGGCACCAAAGACCAAGCAACCTGAGATGGTGAAGGTACCTCGGCACCCGGAGGCCATCGTACAGCCAGGAGAAGGTGAGCGAGATGTGATGCCACCTCTAGCCAGATTGCAGAGACTTTTCTCCCAGAGAGTCGCCCGTGAATATGGGTGGGAGTACCCCTACTTGCCTCGGGACTTATTGTATGAAGTTGAGGTCCTGCGACCAAGGTGGTATGACGAGTTTGTATGGGAAAAGCTTAAAGTACCCCATGCCAGGCGATACCTGTCATGTTTGCCGCCTGTGTCTAAAAAGTTCAAGGACTGCAGAGCTGATTGGAGACTTGGGCGCCATATTCATGCTGATAAGGTGCTCATCTGTAGGAAAGAAGGAGAGGATGTCGAGTACTCAGTGGAAGTGTTTGACGGGCACCTGAAGCCTCTGTTTCTGCCGGATCCAAGGTTCTACTTATAGGAGGAGTGAGCTCCTATCTTGTTGCTGTTGAAACTTTCTGGATGAGACATTCCCAGGCGCCTAGAACTGTGCCCTACTTTTGTTTTGATTTGGGCTTTTCTTTTACTCACTGGAGACTTGGGAGCTGTTGTGTTTTTTTTCTCCCTTTTCTTCATGTGCCAAAGGCAGAGACTTTTGGGGTAGAGTCAGAGTAGGAAAGCAGGAAGAATGAAGATCTCACCAAGTGTCATTACCGCGGCTCTGTCACCAGGTGGCAGTGTTGCGCAACGAATGTTTGAAAATTTTACATATGCATTACTTACTTATTGGAGTGAGCGGGTCCCTCGGCTGACGGACCCACTCATGCCAAGTTAACACAGAGTGTTAGGATGTGTTTTTTTTTTGTTGTTTCCCTTCTGCAGGAGATTCATCGGTCAAGACTACTGAGAGTGGGGTGGTTCTTAGACAGCGATGGGAGGGATTGTACATGTGCACAGAACATATGTTTTATACAAATGTTTATCGTTTTATATTTCCCCTTTTCCTTTTGAGCAGGTCTTGGCACATTTAGTATCCAGAAATTTGAGGGATAGCCTCTGGGGCCCACTTCATGTCACCACTCTTTGGGAGACATGGGTGTGCACCTGACGCTGGGGACCAGCGTCAAATCACAGGGGGGAGTGTGTAGCGGGGTCCTCAATTTAGTGGGGTACACTTGGGGAGTAGTGTGACCCAAGTGTGTAGTTATGT
The DNA here is from genome assembly GCA_029206835.1 of Rana muscosa. NCBI lineage: Eukaryota > Metazoa > Chordata > Amphibia > Anura > Ranidae > Rana > Rana muscosa. The sequence continues at coordinate 74,319,859 of CM055123.1, forward strand.
TAGGGTTCAGACCCTTTTTTCTTATTCGTGGAGGATTGGGTGGTGTAATGTTCTCTTCGACCAGTAGGTGTCAGTGTACCTACTGGCTCGGGGTAGAATGACTACCGCAGTGCTACCCTTCTTTGTCGCTTCCTGGAGATGGTACGGCCGGGGCGGGGAACCCGCCGTGGTGTCGACGGGAGGAGATAAAAGGGGGAGACGCCCTCGCCACGAGGTCTTCTTCGGGGATCATCTCTTCACACACCCAGGCACCTTCAGCCTGGGTGCGGGCGGTTCAAGGTTCCGGCCTAGGCGCCCTAGGCCTGGCCGGGATGAAGATGGAGTCCATCCCAGGCACCTTCAGCCTGGGGTGAGGTACTATTGAGGAGGCCTGGGACCCGGTGACTCCGACTGGGTCCCGCGAGGGTGGAGTTGCTCCAGGGCGCCCCTTGCGAGGGGACCCGCTTCTGAGGTGAGGAGGCTGGGGAGGTCACTCGTTCGAAGACCCAGTGTAGTGTCAACCCGGTGACGGATGGGCCTACAGTAACTCTCTTGGAGGACATCTTCCCCTGATAGAGGCCCGCAGCGCAACGGAGGTATTCATGTCGAGACTCCTACAACCATTGGTCATAGCATAGGGGGTGTAGGGACCCAGATCAGTATAGTGCCTCGACCTGCTCATTCCACCGTATCATGCCATCGCATTGCTCTGTAACTGAAGATACGAAATAAATCTAACCGTTGGACTGTGATCGGTGTATGGACTCTGTTAATGGGAGCAAAGGGTGGTTTGGTGGTTTCTGCACGACAGACTCGGTACATGTTCAGGACACCGGCCCGAGGAAACATTAGGTATTGGCCTTCACCTCACCCGCAAGTAGTGAGGAGGACATGGGCCGTAGCGCACCTCACCCCCGTCGCGTGACATACCCCTAGGCTAAAGAAGACGGGGTGTGGGGGTGGCCGCTACACATACAAAAGTCATTGATAAAAAATAAAAAAAAAGCGTGGGGGTTCCCCAGAATTCAATTACCAGGCCCTTCAGGTCTGGAATGGATATTAAGGGGAACCCCGCCGCAAATTAAAAAAAAATTGACGTGGGGTTCCCCCAAATATCCATTCCAGGCCCTTCAGATCTGGCATGGATTTTAAGGGGAACTCCACCCCAAATTTAAAAAAAAAATGGCGTGGAGTCCCCCTAAAAATCCATACCAGACCCCTTATCCGAGCACGCAACCTGGCCGGCCGCAGGGGAAAAGGGGGGGATGAGAGAGCGCCCCCCCCTCCCTCCTGAACCGTACCAGGCCACATGCCCTCAACATGGGGAGGATGTCCCCATGTTGATGGGGACAAGGGCCTCATCCCCACAACCCTTGCCCGGTGGTTGTGGGGGTCTGCGGGCGGGGGGCTTATCGGAATCTGGAAGACCCCTTTAACAAAGGGGACCCCCAGATCCCGGCCCCCCCCCTATGTGAATTGGTAAGGGGTACATTGTACCCCTACCATTTCACGAAGAAAGCGTAAAAAAATGTTTAAAAAACACACAAACACCTTGAAAAAGTCCTTTATTTAAAAAAAAAAAAAAACATTCCAGCGGAGAAATCCAGTGTCCCGTGGCGATCCCGATGTCCAGCGCTGTCCTTCATTGGTTGTGCCTGAGCGGACCTGATGGGGAACTCCCTCTCAGTATTTTAAATGTATAGACCCGCCCCTTCTAAAGTTCCCCATCAGGTCCGCTCAGTGGACCAGATGCGGAACATGAGAAGGGGCGGGTCTATACATGTATTACCACAGTGAGAGAAGTTCCCCATCAGGTCCGCACCCCTCGGTATGTCGGACCCGCCTACGTCATTGGCTTGAGCGGGGAACTTCCTTCACTGTGTAATTTAAATTTACATAGTGAAGGAAGTTCCCCGCTCAAGCCAATGACGTAGGCGGGTCCGACATACCGAGTAGGCGGACCTGATGGGGAACTGCTCTCACTTTGGTAATACATGTATAGACCCGCCCCTTCTCATGTTCCGCATCTGGTCCGCTGAGCGGACCTGATGGGGAACTTTAGAAGGGTCGGGTCTATACATTTAAAATACTGAGAGGGAGTTCCCCATCAGGTCCGCTCAGGCACAACCAATGAAGAAGAGCGCTGGACATCGGGATCGCCGCGGGACACTGGATTTCACCGCTGGAATGTTTTTTTTTTTAATAAAGGACTTTTTCAAGGTGTTTGTGTGTTTTTTTAAACATTTTTTTACGCTTTCTTCGTGAAATGGTAGGGGTACAATTTACCCCTTACCAATTCACATAGGGTGGGGGGCCGGGATCTGGGGGTCCCCTTTGTTAAAGGGGTCTTCCAGATTCCGATAAGCCCCCCGCCCGCAGACCCCCACAACCACCGGGCAAGGGTTGTGGGGCCGCTCTCTCGTCCCCCCCTTTTCCCCTGCGGCCGGCCAGGTTGCGTGCTTGGATAAGGGGTCTGGTATGGATTTTTAGGGGGACTCCACGCCATTTTTTTTTTACATTTGGGGTGGAGTTCCCCTTAAAATCCATGCCAGATCTGAAGGGCCTGGAATGGATATTTGGGGGAACCCCACGTCAATTTTTTTTTAAATTTGCGGCGGGGTTCCCCTTAATATCCATTCCAGACCTGAAGGGCCTGGTAATTGAATTCTGGGGAACCCCCACGCTTTTTTTTTTTTTTTATCAATGACTTTTGTATGTATTGCCGGGAGCCGACAATTCATTAATAGCCGCGAGTGAGTTTTAAATGCATTTTTTTCTTTCAAAAATGAAATTTTTTGCAGGGACAGTTCTAAGCACGGGAAACATGCGCCACTTTACATGCATATCATACACACCCCCCAGGTACGAAATTTAAAGGAATATTTCACTTTTATTTTTTCATTTTAAGCATTATTAAAATCACTGCTCCCGAAAAAACGGCAGTTTTTAAAACTTCTTTTTGCATTGATACATGTCCCCTGGGGCAGGACCCGGGTCCCCAAACACTTTTTAGGACAATAACTTGCATAGTAGCCTTTATAATTAACACTTTAGATTTCGAACGTTCAAGTCCATTGTATTTAATAGGGTTCTAAAGTTTACACAAACATTTTGTCTGTTCGCAGGTTCTGGTGCGAACCGAACAGAGGGGTGTTCGGCTCATCCCTGGTGCCAAGGTTCGCCATCACTGTTCTAGACCCTCTCTTGTGCAATGTCAGCAGTCTCTGACCCTCTCTTGTACTAAGCCTTCAGGCTCTGACCCTCTCTTGTACAGCACCAGCAGTCTGTGACCCTCTCTTGTACAATTCCAGCAGTCTCTGACCCTCTCATGTACAATGCCAGAAGTCTCTGACCCTCTCATGTACAATGCCAGCAGTCTCTGACCCTCTTGTGTAAAATACCAGCAGTCTCTGACCCTCTCTTTTACATTGCCAGCAGCCTCTGACCCTCTCTTGTACTAAGCATTCAATCTCTGACCCTCTCATGTACAATGCCAGCAGTCTCTCACCCTCTCTTGTACAATGCCAGCAGTCTTGGTCACTCTCTTGTACCATGCCAGCAGTCTCTGGCCCTCTCATGTACAATGCCAGCAGTCTCTTGCCCTCTCTGTTACAATGCCAGCAGTCTGACCTTCTCTGTTATATTGCCAGCAGCCTCTGACCCTCTCTGTTACAATGCCAGCAGCCTCTGACCCTCTCGGTTTCAACGCCAGCAGTCTCTTGTACAATGGCAGCAGTCCCTGACTCTCTCTTGTACAATGGCAGCAGTCTCTGACCCTCTTTTGTACAATGGCAGCAGTCTCTGACCCTCTCATGTACAATGCCAGCAGTCTCCGACCCTTTCTTTTAAAAGGCCAGCAGTCTCTGACCCTCTTATGTACAATGGCAGTAGTTTCTGACCCTCTCTTGTACAATGGCAGCAGTCTCTAACTCTCTCTTTTACAATGCCAGCAGTCTCTGGCCCTGTCCTTTACAACACCAGCAGTCTCTGACCCTCTCATGTACAATGGCGGCAGTTTCTGACCCTCTCTTGTACAATGGCAGCAGTCTCTGACCCTCTCTTTTACAATGCCAGCAGTCTCTGACCCTCTCCTTTACAATGTTATCAGTCTCTGACCCTCTCATGTACAGAGCAACAGTCTCTGACCCTCCCAGCTCCCGGTCAGTCTCCATGCAGAGTGAACGTTGGCAAGGAGGTGAGAAAGAATCCCTCCACTAGCTGCATTTTATTTATTTTTAAGGGGGGGGGGGGGTGCCAGCAGCTGGTCTTGGCTATGGCGCAAAATTGTCTAGCACCGGCCCTGTTAGTAACTATGAAATTAAGTTAAGATCACTGGCAATGTTTATTTCATGCTTCCAGCGAGCCAAGGAAAAAAAGAGTAGTAGAGAAAGAAAAGTAGATAAAACCAGATAAATGGAAGAGTTGATACATTTACAAAATTATTCCTATACAAAATTTTTATGAAATGGAGAAGTTGGATTGAGTTTAAACAGTCTGTGGTTTATATAAGATATTCAGGTAATGAAAATGAATCGGGGGAGGCGAGAGAGGGAAAGGTGCTAGAATCCCCAAAATATGGGAAAGAGAGGGTGGATAAGAAAAAGGAGAAATTGCCTTGGACACTCCCCCTCCTCCCCCCTCCATTTTTTTTCCATTTTTTAAAATACATTGTAAACAAATACATTCTTAAAAATGTATTAAGGCTGTCGCCTATTCTATCTTCTCAGTGCTGAGGGTCTCCCCCTCCCTCAATCTTCTATCCTTTTTGCATGGGATAAATGGGTGGGAGGGAATAATTTTTAAGGAGATGTTCACAGCAATATGGTATGGAAATTAATACATTTGACGGAATATAGAATGCCCATTAGGGGCCTGAAAGGGATGGAAAAGGAGGAAGAGAAGGAAAAGCGAAGTCATTCTCTTCTTCTTCCTCTCCAATATCACTATTGGTTGCGTATTTTTTTCTCTTTTGATTCACATTATAACTAGAGTTGAGCGGACACCTGGATGTTCGGGTTCGACGGGTTCGGCCGAACTTCGGAAAAAAGTTCGGGTTCGGGACCGAACTTTACCCGAACCCGAACCCTAACCCCATTGAAGTCAATGGGGACCCGGACTTCTAAGGACTAAAAAGGCTCTAAAAAAGTAATGGAAAGGGCTAGAGGGCTGCAAATGGCAGCAAAATGTTGTTAAGAGCATGGCAAGTGCTCTGCAAACAAATGTGGATAGGGAAATAACTTAAAATAACATACAAAAAATAAAAAAATAAAAAAATATGCTGGAGGCCCCCTTTTCAGCAGAAGAGGTACGGGAAGTCATTAAGAACCTCAGAAACCCAACGGCACGATGCCACACATATGGTGGGAATGCCCCAGAATACGCCCTTTCTGGAATAAATTATTCAATTTAATGGTTAATCTAGTGGGAAAATAAAATACTTTGAAATAAAAATGTAGCGGGGTGCTAAATTTAAGGGAAGTGTTTGAGTGGTAAATAGGCTCAAACACCCTAATTCTGTAGGATTCATGGACCATTTTGTCCTCGGGGGACAGTATTGGTGTGCAGTTCCCTGCGGCCTACAGGTGGCGCTGCCATGGTAGGCTAGGGTTGAACCGCCGATACAGTGCTGTGCCTTTTGTGTCCCCTCTTGGCAGTAGTACAGCGGGGCGGGGAACCTGCTGTGCATGCCGGGAGAGCATATAAAAGGGGCAGACCTTTGGCCTGGGGGCTGATGTCCAGTGGGGTCCACGCCCAGGTGCCTTCGGCCTGGGTGCATATGTTCCTGTTCCATCTCGGGTACCTTTAGCCCGGGGTGAGGTACTATCCTGGAGTTCCTGCTGCCCTGGGTATGGAGGCCTAGGTGCGGGAGTAAAGCCTGGAGTCCAGAGCCTTCGTCTGGAGTCCGCTAAGGGTCGAGGAGTCTTAGGGTGCCGCATCGTGTAGGGGACCATGTTCCAGGGAAGGGAGGATCATTCTGATGGACCGATGCGGGAGTCACGGTGAAGGAAGGGTCTGTTGACTCCCTGGAGAGATGTCTTCCCCTTGATATGGGCTAGGTTCGTAGAAGGAGAAGCTCAAGGTCATCTTGACTGTATCAGAGGCCTTATTCACCAGGCCCGTGGCAGGGGCCTTATACACCCTGGTCTGTGGCAGAGACCAAAGTTCTCCAGGTCCGTGGCAAGGGCCTTGTACACCCGGTCTGTGGCAGAGACCAACCTCAAGGTCTGTGGCAGAGACCGTGCACCTAAAACTGTTTGAGAAACCTAAGCAGTGAAGTGAATGTGCTACGTTTGTGCCTGGACCTCCTCCACACCTTAAGCTGTCCTGTTTCTTTGCTCTAACCTTTTCTATCCGAGTAGAGTTTATTTTGCCATGAGAGAATAAGAGTTGTAATTTCAGCTGGTGTGGACATTGACTTTACTGGGAATTAAAGAACTTGCCTCTACCTACAGTAGAGGTGAGAATCATCCTCTGGAGGAGTTTTGACTCCGGCTGTGGACACGGCCCGTCAAGTACACTGCTCAACCTCTTTATATAGGAGGGTACGGGCTGGTAGTGCGGTGTGCCTTTCTCCCTCCTGCGAGGAGCCAACAACATAAAGGCAGGTAAGGGGGAAAGGATCTGTGCGCTACAAAAAATAAAATAAAAATTATAATCTTGACCTAGGAGGACGAGGTCCATATGGAGTAGGAGGTTGAGGTGGCGGTGGATGTGGCTGTGTAGGTGGAAGCGGCGGTGGAGGAGGACGAGGTAGCCAACACTGGTTCAAAAATACAACAATGGCTGGGTAAGGCCGGTGATGTGTCGAATTCTGTCCCCTGTCAAATAGTGTCCACCCTGTACTGCGCTTGCTCAGTATGCAGGACAAGGGGATTTCGAAAATCTCCCAAGACGAACGGCGCCTGCGTGGTGAGTTCAGGTGAAGGCCACACCATCCGTGGTTCAAGCTGAGCCAAGTGAGGCCGTGCCCGAAGCGTGGCGATCGAACCGAGCCCGTGAGGGGCCCTGTTACTATGTGCTACCGTATGTCCACTTGGATGGTGGGGCTTGAACCTGCACTCACTGCGCAGGCGCCGTTCATCTTCGGAGATTTTGTGAATCTCCTTGTCCTCTTTACTGCGCAAGCGCTCCGCCTTCGCAGTATGGGCCGGACACAATCCGATGGCCGGACAGTTTTTGTCACAACACCGGTATACATGTCTATTCTGCAGAAGGTACGGACAAGTCCTGTGGGATCCATGCCTGGTTCATTTTAATGAACGTGAGCTTGTCCACATTGGCTCTGGACAGGCGGCTGCGCTTGTCTGTGATAACGCCCCCTGCCGTGCTAAATACTCGTTCAGATAATACACTGGCTGCAGGGCAGGCCAGCACCTCCAAGGCATAAAGGGCAAGCTCAGGCCATGTGCCCAATTTGGAGACCCAGAAGTTAAAGGGGGCAGACCCATCATCCAGTACGTGTAGGCCTGTGGACACATACTGCTTAACCATGTTGGTGAAATGCTGCCTCCTGCTAAGACGTTCCATCTCAGCTGGTGGTGCTGGCTGTTGTGGTGTGCTGACAAAGCTTTTCCACATTTCAGCCATGCTAACCCTGCCTTCTGAGGTGCTGCCGGTGCCCCGGCTGCGTTGGCGACCTCTTCCTCCTCCTCTGCCTTCGCCTTGTGCTTCCACCGTACGCCCGCTGTCAGGTGGGAATGCCACCAGCAGCGCGTCTACCAGCGTGCGCTTGTACTCGCGCATCTTACGATCCCACTCCAGTGAGGGAATTAAGGACGGTACGTTGTCCTTGTAACGGGGATCCAGCAGGGTGGCCACCCAGTAATCAGCACCAGTTAAAATGTGGGCAACTCGGCGGTCATTGCGGAAACACTGCAGCATGTAATCGCTCATGTGTGCCAGGCTGCCCAGAGGCAAAGAAAAGCTGTTCTCTGTGGGAGGTGTATCGTCTGCAAAATATTTTTTGTGGCCCTAAATGGCGTTTTTTGGAAGACCACAACACACCCACAGTACGTAACCGCTGAATCGCACAGCTACAGAACTGCAGAAAATGCTATTAAAAAAAATGTTTTTTTTTTAGTATAGCACAGTAGAAGACAAATGTATAGAAATGGTTTATTTCACACGCCTCCACATATGTATAACACACTGCAAAAAATTTTTTGTGGCCCTAAATGGCGTTTTTTGGAAGACCACAACACACCCACAGTACGTAACCGCTGAATCGCACAGCTACAGAACTGCAGAAAATGCTATTCAATACAAATGTTGTTTTTTTAGTATAGCACAGTAGAAGACAAATATATAGAAATGGTTTATTTCACACACCTCCACATATGTATAACACACTGCAAAATATTTTTTGTGGCCCTAAATGGCGTTTTTTGGAAGACCACAACACACCCACAGTACGTAACCGCTGAATCGCACAGCTACAGAACTGCAGAAAATGCTATTAAAAAAAAAATAGTTTTTTTAGTATAGCACAGTAGAAGACAACTATATAGAAATGGTTTATTTCACACACCTCCACATATGTATAACACACTGCAAAATATTTTTGTGGCCCTAAATGGCGTTTTTTGGAAGACCACAACACACCCACAGTACATAACCGCTGAATTGCACAGCTACAGAACTGCAGAAAATGCTATTCAAAAAAAATGTTGTTTTTTTAGTATAGCACAGTAGAAGACAACTATATAGAAATGGTTTATTTCACACGCCTCCACATATGTATAACACACTGCAAAATATTTTTTGTGGCCCTAAATGGCGTTTTTTGGAAGACCACAACACACCCACAGTACGTAACCGCTGAATCGCACAGCTACAGAACTGCAGAAAATGCTATTAAAAAAAATGTTGTTTTTTTAGTATAGCACAGTAGAAGACAAATATATAGAAATTGTTTATTTCACACATCTCCACATATGTATAACACACTGCAAAATATTTTTTGTGGCCCTAAATGGCGTTTTTTGGAAGACCACAACACACCCACAGTACGTAACCGCTGAATCGCACAGCTACAGAACTGCAGAAAATGCTATTAAAAAAAAATGTTTTTTTTTTAGTATAGCACAGTAGAAGACAAATATATAGAAATGGTTTATTTCACACGCCTCCACATATGTATAACACACTGCAAAATATTTTTTGTGGCCCTAAATGGGTCTTTTTGCAAGCGTACATTAAAGTGCAAATTTTTTTTTTTGCCCTAAACGGGTCTTTTTTTGCACGAGTGGGTCTTTTGGAAAAGAGCACAATAAAGTGCCTTTTTTTTTTGCCCTAAATGGATCTTTTTCCAAGAGCAGAATACACCCACAGTATGGAAACGGTGTATCTCTCAACGTAATATATGCAGTGCTGGTGCACTGAGCTTGCAGATAAAAGGTAGATTTTCTCTGACACTGGGCTCATGGCAGTGTAAAAAGACTGCACTGCAACACAAACAGGTAAACCTATGCAGATCGCTGAGTTATATCTCTGAATCTGGACTCCTATTCCTATATAATATATCTCTCTCCCTGAAAGCACCAACAGGAACCTGGCCCTACACTACACTGTCTCTCTATCTTTTCCCTCAGATTCCAGAATCAGGACTAACTCATGTATTTTTCAATCTCAACCTAAAAGCAGCAGCAGCAGACAAGATCCTCTCCCTATCTATTCTGAAGCAGAGTGACGTGTGTGCTGTGTGCCTCTAGCTTATATAGAAGCTGGGTCACATGTTGCACTGACCAATCACAGCCATGCCATTAGTAGGCATGGCTATGATGGCTTCTAAGGGCACACCAGCTAATCAAAAGGTGATTGGCTGGCCCCTGAAGCATTTCTAACTGCGCCATTAGATTGCCGAACCCGAACCCGGACTTTCGCGCAAAGTCCGGGTTCGGGTTCGGGAAAAAGCTAAAGTTCGGCACGGACCCAAACTTTACAGTTCAGGTTCGCTCAAACCTAATTATAACACATGTTGTAGGGGGTGGTTGGCAGATGATGGAGGGGGAAGAGGGGTGGGGGGTAGTGATGCTAGAGGTGAGGTATAGGTGAAAGGATTGGGTAGTCAGACGATCTTTTCTGGTGAACATCAGTAGGATTAGATATATTCAGATTCAGGGAGACCCCACCTCTCTTGTTGTCCCCTCCCTCCCTTTTAGGGATTAAATATGGTCACTATAATAACTGAATAGGATTCCAGGACATACACATTTTTACATGTCTGGTATAATTTTCCTTTTGTAATGTATTTATTTGAAATGACCTGAAATGAATAAAGAATTCAGGAGAATAAATGTGATATCTAGAATATTACATTCTTAATATACCCTTCCATCAGGAGTTATCAAACTTTTCAGAATAAGGGCACATCATCTTTTACAAATATTTGCGTGCTGTAGAAAAAAAACTGATTTATAAATATACTGTATCAAAAACTTGGTAGCAGGTGTTAGGATCTCAGGTTTTTCCCTTCCCCAGTTTAAATTGGGTTTAAATTCTGGGGAATGTCCTTGTTTGTGAAAAAACATTTATTTTGTTGTTGTGAAAAGCCAGTTATTGCCTTATGGGAAAGTTTTTTGTGAGTCCCCCACCTGGTCATGGGTTAGTAAGGGTTAGGGATAGGTTTAAGTTTGTTAGCTTTAGAATAATTTGGGCCTGGTTCTGAGCAAATCATTTGAAATATTTAACTTGGTAATTTTCCTATTAGACACATAGTTCACATACACATACATGTGGTAAACATATATTTAACCTCTTGGCGCCGGCACCTCCCGGCCCTTTAAGGAGTTTTAGATGGCGGGAGGAGGAGAGGGGTTTGTGATCAAGTGACTGCCGTGATTATCTGACACAGCGGTCACATGATTGGAAAACTCCTGTTCGCAAGTAGAGATCAGGAGCTTTCCGTTAGCCCCCGGTAACTGCTCTTGGCACAGCTATGTTTACCTTTAGGTATACATATAAGCAGCCTCTCGGCGTTAAGGCCCTCCCGTCGAGAGGCTGAATATATGCATGTAGCCAGGGCCAATTAGTTAAAAACCACGAGGATTCCATGAAGAAAATAATTTGGCACCCTATTGCAGTTTGTATAATAAAACAAAGACATATATTTAGAGCAAGCAATTTAGAGTTTAATTGAGCAGAGTTAATTAACGAGCTGTAGCAAGATGCAGGATTTAACCGATTTAAAATCGGATGTGTCGTAAGTATTTTGCAGAGATGTAAATTAGTATCTTAGACTTTGGGCTCAAACGTGAAGTCTTCATTAATCACAGCAAAAACTTCATTTGCCCTGACAAGGATCACAGGGATCAGGACAGCAGGAGACGGGGACAACGCAAGGCTTGCAAGGATTGCATGGATCTGCCAAGAAAGAAATCTTTAATTAGTAATAAATTACTGCTTAGTGTTCAATACATTTTCACAATTGACTACGGGTGATATTATTTTTATCTAGCAGCCTTGTTAAAATGTAAATACATTTTCCAAAATGCCTTAAATTTTGCCATGGTTTCCTTTTCTATGTGTAGATTTATTATTCAGCTAGCAGATTAGGTTTTTAGCCAAACATTTTTTTTCAATCAGTTTCTGGGAGGGACCATTTTCTTGGAACCAACATCAATGGGCTGTAGATAATTAGTTTTTTCACCTCTGGCAATTTCCAGTCTGCAGCAGCAGATATGTTTACTCAACTCCCACGTACATGTCTTTATTTCTCTTGTTCAAATCGTAGGCCGAATGATATAAAATCATTAGATTCCTCCATTCACACTGTATAGGCTCCATGCACACTGGCTTAAAAAATGTTGCATCTACAGGAGTTTTGTGTTCTGCCCGTAGAAGCAGCTCAATGTTATCCTATGTGTCTATGTACATTAGGACCTTAAGAGGCATATTTTGAGTTTAACGTTCAGAGGCAGAAAAAAAAAACCTTCTGGTTCGCGTTTCTGATTTGAGCTTGGAGGCAGAAAAAAATTAAAACTCTCCTAAACTTGAATACCTGAATAGTGACTACATCTGATAGAATGCAATCACTGTTCAGCCAACAATTTTCCACCTTTCAATTTTTCCACCCACAGCTAAAATTTCATCTTATTCAGCAAGAAGTGACTGAAATTTGAGCGGTGTATGTCCAGCTTTAGTCCTCATTGGGCTTTTCATTCAAGCCAGCAGCCAGTTTATAAAACTGGAAATGGTCACTAAAATAAAAAGCATAGATGCAAATTAATTTATTAAAGAAAAAATATTATTTCACTTGTCCCAAACCTATTTGGGTGTAAGAGAGGAGAATGGTTCAATGTACAGAAATAGAGGATAGATAATTACACTTTGTGACTTTGATACATACTGTGTTATTAACAGTTTAATGACCTTAATGTTTGGTCCTGAGTGGTTTATTAAAGACAAAGGTTTTTTTTTACTAAAGGCAAATCAACTTTGCACTGCAAGTGCACTTGGATGTGCACTTGGAAGTGCAGTCACTGTAGATCTGAGGGGGGCATGCAAGAAAAAAAGGGATTTTTATAACAGCTTACCTGTAAAATCCTTTTCTTGGAGTACATCACGGGACACAGAGCGACTTAGTCATTACTAATGGGTTATATAGTTTACCTTCAGGTGCTGGCACTGGCAACTTCCAAACCGGAAGTACCCTCCCCTATATAAGCCCCTCCCATCCGGGAGCACCTCAGTTTTGTAGCAAAGCAATAAGTGTCCCAAAAAGAGGGGTGGGAGCTCTGTGTCCCGTGATGTACTCGAAGAAAAGGATTTTCCAGGTAAGCTGTTATAAAAATCCCTTTTTCTTTTTCGTACATCACGGGACACAGAGCGACTTAGTCATTACTAATGGGACGTCCCAAAGCAATGCCAAATGAGGGGAGGGATACACTATACATAAGCTGGGCGCCATCAGGCATGAGGCTCTTTTGCGGCCTGCAACACACTGCGCCCAAAGGCGACATCCTCCTGACTTCTGACGTCTACCTGGTAGAATCTAGTAAACGTGTGTACTAAGGACCATGTTGTGGCCTTACAGACTTGAGCCAGGGAGGCTTGGTGATGCACTGCCCATGAAGTTCCAACTGCTCTTGTGGATTGCGCCCTAACTTTGAACGGAGGCGGTCTCCTTTTCAAGCCATAGGCTTGTATTATGACCTGTCGAATCCACTTGGCTAAAGTAGATTTTTGATGCTGCCTGACCCTTTCTGGGGCCTTCCGGCAGAACAAACAAAGTATCCGTTCTGCGAATCTGAGCAGTGGCTTTTAGATAAGCTTTAACTGCTCTTACTACATCCAAAGAATGCAATAACTTTTCCTCTACCGAACTAGGTTTGGGGAAAAAGGAAGGAAGAACCACATCTTGGTTCAAATGGAACCTCGATACCACCTTAGGAAGAAAGGCTGGATGAGGACGTAATACTACTCTGTCCTTATGGACAACCAGATATGGCTCCTTACAGGACAAGGCGGCTAATTCCGATACTCTTTTAGCCGAACAAATGGCTACTAAGAAAATCAATTTCCTGGTGAAAAGAACCAAGGAAATGTGCCGCAATGGTTCAAATGGTTGTTTCTGTAGAACCGACAGAACCAGGTTTAAGTCCCATGGACATATGGGAATACTAACCGGATGGCTAATACGCATCACTCCTTGTATGAAAGCTTTGACTAATGAATGCAAAGCCAAGGGCCTTTGAAAAAATATTGACAAGGCCGTCTGACCCTTGATAGTACTCAAGGCAAGCTTCCTATGTACAGCCCACTGTAGGAAGTCCAGAATCCTACCTATTACGTACTTACGTGGATGCCATTTCTTGGCCTCACACCACGTGATGTACGCCTTCTAGATCCTCTAATAGATCTGCCTGGATACCGGCTTCCTGGCATTGATCATGGTAGATACCACAGGATTAGAGAGCCCTCTCTTTTTTAGAATGTGGGCTTCAATAGCCAGGCCGTCAAACCTAGGGCTGGTAAGGAAGGGTAGTATATCGGTCCTTGCGAAAGCAGGTCCGGACGATGTGGGAGGGTCCAAGGACTTCCCACTGACATTTTTACAATCTCCGCGTACCATGCCCTTCGGGGCCACGCTGGAGCCACCAGAATCACTGGTTTCTTTTCTACCCTGATTCTGCGGATTAATCGCGGTGGGAATGCATATATCAGCTTGAACTGATCCCAAGGGAACACGAGGGCATCCAAACCGCAAGCTAGGGGATCCTTTGTGCGAGACACAAATCTGTCCACCTTTGCGTTGAATCTGGATGCTAGCAGATCTACATCCGGTGTTCCCCACCGCTGGCATATTGCCTGGAAAACCTCGGGGTGAAGAGACCATTCCCCGGGCATAATTGCTGGCGACTTAAAAAGTCCGCTCTCCAATTTTCCACTCCTGGGGTGAAAACCGCGGATATGGCTGTGACATATCTTTCTGCCCATTCCAGGATGCAATTCGCTTCCCTCTGGGCTGCACGACTCCTGGTGCCACCCTGGTGATTGATATATGCCACTGCTGTGGCATTGTCTGATTGAATTCTGACAGGTGACCCTTGGAGTTTGGATGTCCATGCTACTAGGGCATACCGGGCTGCTTGTATCTCTAAGAGATTGGTGGGCAGGGCCTTCTCTGCTTCTGACCACTTGCCCTGGAGAGACCATTGCTCCAGTACTGCCCCCCAGCCTATGAGGCTGGCATCTGTAGTGACCACCTTCCAAGAAACCGGACTGAAGGGTTTCCCTTTTTCCAGATTCTGGGGCACCAACCACCAATGGAGGCTCTTGCGAACGGAAGGGGACAGGGACATTGGTAAGTCTAAAGCCTGAACTTTTTTGTTCCAGGCTGACAGTATGGCCCTCTGCAAGTTCCTTGATTGGAATTGACCGTAGGGTACTGCTTCGAATGAAGCCACCATTTTTCCCAGCAGCCTCATACACAGGCGTATGGATGGTTTTCCTTTTTTGTACTCACTAAGTGGGTCAAATCTTTCAAAGACGACACCTTCTCTGGAGGTAAGAAAATCTTTCTCTGATTTGAATCCAGTCTTAGCCCCCAAGTATTCCAGACTTTTGACTGGTTTTAGGGCTGACTTGTCTCGGTTGATAATGCCAACCGTGAGATTCCAGATACTTGATTATCTTGTGAACGACCACTTCTAGTTTTTTTCACTGAGTGGTCTATCAGCAACAAGTCGTCTAGATATGCCATTATCGTTACACCTTGTGTTCCTAGTTTGGCCAATCGTAGGGCCAGAATTTTTGTGAACACTCGTGGTGCTGTGGCCAGACCGAAAGGTAAGGCTCTGAACTGAAAATGGTGCCCTTCTACTGCAAAGCGTAGAAATTTCTGGTGGGCCGGACAGATGGGAATATGCAAATAAGCATCCCTTATGTCGATCGAGGCTAACCATTCCTGCCCTTGTAGGGCGGTGGCCACCGATCGGATCAACTCCATCCGAAAAAGTCCTGATATGTAGGAACTTGTTTAGCCCTTTTATATTTAATATGGGCCTCACGTCCCCATTTGGTTTGGGGACTGTGACAAGGTTCGAGTAAAACCCGAACCCGCTTTCTTCCAAGGGAACCTTCATGATTACCCTTGGAGCAATAGTTGTTCTAGTGCCAGAAGGAGGGATCCACTCTTCTGGGGATCGCTTGGCACGTTTGACCTTATAAAATGGGCAGGAGGAATGTCTTTTAACTCCAGCCTGTATCCCAGACTTACTGCGGAGATCACCCATCTGTCTCTGATGGTGTCCCGCCAGGTCTCTGTGAACAACTGAAGTCTTCCCCTCACCCGATTGAGTGGGGGCAACCCTTCATGACTTGGGGGGAGGTTTTGTACCTCTCTTGACCCAGGGTTTCTTGTTACCCTGTGATTGTCCCTGATTTCTGCCCCCTGGATTTGACCGCGGAGGCCGTCGGAACTGTTTCACAGCCGATGTGCCAGGGACTGGAGAAGTAGGCCTCTTAAAAGAAGGACTTCTACCCTTATTCTTAACCGGCAAGAGTGTACTTTTACCGGCAGAAGTTTTCTGGATATATTTGTCCAGATCTTCTCCAGATAAGCGTTCTCCATGAAATGGGAAGCTAATCAGCAATTTCTTACAGGGAGCTTCAGCAGACCAGTTTTTGAGCCATAGAAGCCTACGCATATGTCTACAGACAGCGTAAAGCGGGATGCCTGTTGGATTGTATCCTTTATGGCGTCCACCGCAACACAAGGCTCTAGGTAGGTCAGCTAGGGCAAGAGCCTGCTGATCTGGTAAGTCCCTTAAGACTTGTTTCAACTGATCTTTCATTGCTTGGCAGACTCCAATCGCTGCTACTGCAGGTTGTGTCACCATGCTTGCTGTAGAGAAAGCAGATTTTAGTAAAGACTCCAATTTTTTATCTATTGGGTCTTTGAACAATTGGAACATTATCTACTGGACATGTCAGTGATTTATTTACACAAGAGATGGCTGTGTCCACTGTAGGGACCCTCCATTTTTTATGAACTTATCCTCCATGGGATAGATCACTGGAAATCTCTTGGGGGGAGTAAATATTTTATCAGGATGCTCCCAATCCTGGTAAATAAGCCCTTCCAATAAAGGGTGGATTGGGAAGGAACAGACAGCCTGGGGAGCTTTCAGTGACCCCAGCGAGGAAACCGTAGTGGTTGATGGTTCCGCCAGAGGCATTTTAAATGCTGATCGGACCATGTTAGTCAGAGACTGAACCCATAATCTTTCAGCCTGAGATGCTGAGAAAGGTTCTTCCACTGTTGATTCCTCTATAACTGAATCAACCTCATCCTGATCCCCTTCAGGTAGGTCGATCTCTGTGTGGGGCTGTTCCTCCACTAACAGGCACTCTGAAGGAGGAGACGGAGATCGGACGCGCTTTCCCTGTGACAGGGAAGCAGCGATCAATGCTGTTAATCTCTCTTCCAATCCTCCCAGAGTTGAGGATAAAACCTCCTCTGTTATATATATACAGGAGCAGGTGGACTGGGGACAGCCGCAGCACCAGGCACTCCTGCGGGGTTCCTACGGCTACTGACCTCTGAATTTTCAGGGGAGATTGGTGCAGTACAAGCATGCCCAATATCCTCAGAGCCCGATGGAGACCCCTTTGGCTTCCTGGAAGACTTATTTCCGGAGCGTCTGGACGACATATCCTTTAAGCACAAAGCTGAGGTATTCCCGTCGTCATACATGCTGGTAATAGTCTAACACAGTTGCTGCTATATACCAGCTGGTGTCCACTAAAGTGCCTTTCTATGGGGATGCCTGCATCAACCGCCTCTGTGTGCCACCGTTTTGTTGCTAGCTCTGTTTGCATCCAGCTGACACTTGTACTGTGTCTTTTATACATGCTGGGATGCCTGCACATGCGCAGAAGCGCCGCGGCGCGCATCGAGCGTCATCCACCCGCCCCGCCCCTTTTTTCCATAGGAGGCGCGTGCACACGCCCGCGCGCGCGCCCGTGCGCCATTGGCGCCCTTTTTTGAAACCAAGCAGGGACTAGGAGCCAGGGCCCTTTTTGCCGGAGGGCCTGTGCGGTGGATGAGCGCAGCAACAGGGCAGAGGAACTGGATTCCCACAGAGAAACTTACCAACTGCCTGGATCTTTTGACTTGAGAAAACCAAAGATCCACATGACAAGAAAAATGGACCACAGCGGCCTCTAGTGGTTTAACACAGGTACCGCGGTCCTCTTTTTTTTTTTTTCTTGACTACTATTAAAATTTTACATTTTCCAGTAGTTATAGGCATACACAGATATTAGCGGGAATACCGTTAGGTAACAGACAGAAAGACAAATTAGGCTTGGGGGTCCCCTAATAGAACCAAGTTCCTGGGGGCCCCCACTTACCTGTTCCCCGCCGCAGGACTCTGTTTGGTCCACAGAAGCCCAAACTTCACCTATCACGGCAGGCATTGTAATTAAACCTTCAGGGACCGGGTTCCCAAGGATTCCACTCCCCTGGACCTGTATAGCACCCTGCACAGAAAACATCTTGGTCGTGGGTATGACCAGAGCTCTGGATCCCAGGGTCCAGCCCTCCTAAGAGAGGCATTACAGGCAAAACCTTGCTCTTCTGTTGCAAGGCCCGGGTACCGACCGTTTAGCTATGAAGCTTTTTTGGTGGGATCCGGAACAGCTTACTAAGGCCCGTAAAAGAACCTGTACGCAAGCCCAGGAAAACACATGTTACTCTTTGGCCAACACCTTAGACACTGGCAAAAAACTGAGGTGCTCCCGGATGGGAGGGGCTTATATAGGGGAGGGTACTTCCGGTTTGGAAGTTGCCAGTGCCAGCACCTGAAGGTAAACTATATAACCCATTAGTAATGACTAAGTCGCTCTGTGTCCCGTGATGTACGAAAAAGAAAAACATGCTGTAGACTAAAGCCCTGTACACACGATCGGATTTCTTATGGTTTTTAAACCGATGGATTTTTCTATCGGAAAACCGATGAAGCTGACTTCCATCAGTCTTGCCTACACACCATCAGTCAAAAAACCGACCGTTCCAAACGCAGTGACGTAAAACACTCTGATGAGCCAAGAAAAATGAAGTTCAATGCTTCTGAGCATGCGTCGACTTGATTCTGAGCATGCGTGGGTTTTTAACCAATGGACTTGCCCATAGACAATCGGAATTTGCTATCGGTTTTTTATCCATCGGAAAAATTTAAAACATGTTCTATTTTTTGACACCGATGGAAAAAAGAATGATGGGGTCCATACACGATCGGTTTGTCCGATGAAAAAAATCCATCGGACTGTTTTCATCGGTAAAAC
This sequence comes from Rana muscosa, assembly GCA_029206835.1. Taxonomy (NCBI): domain Eukaryota; kingdom Metazoa; phylum Chordata; class Amphibia; order Anura; family Ranidae; genus Rana; species Rana muscosa. The sequence continues at coordinate 74,338,627 of CM055123.1, forward strand.
CGATCGTGTGTACGTGGCTTAACTGGTTACAACAATGACTATGGGACTATCAGCTGCTGATATAGATGTTATTAGGTGAGTCACATATTTATCCGATTCCTGAGTTTTACATGCTGATTTTGTTAAAATATTTTAGGTCTATGGTTCACAAAACACCCCTGTGTTTTTAATTGTCTTTAAATCCCACTTTTCATTAATTCTGTAGTGTATTTTCTTTATCCTCTTGCCTACTGGGCACTTTTAACACCTTCCTGCCCAGGCCAATTTTCAGCTTTCAGCGCTGTCACACTTTGAATGACAATTGCGCGATACCCATATGAAATTTGTATCAATTTTTTCACATGAATAGAGCTTTTTTTTGGTGGTATTTAATCACCTCCTGGTTTTAAAATCTCAGACAGGCACATAGAGGGAAAAAAAAGGCACTCCATAGTGTAGTATTCCATAAAAATATCAATTTTATTCAAGGTAAAAAACTCACATTTCAGTAGAAGAAGTTACAGCATTAAAATGACAGTGTTGTGTAGGGAGACTTCCGGGTTCGGCCACACCCGGAAGTGATGTCACCACAGCTCCGCTGTCCTCACACGTATCGTGACTGACCTTGTCACTTTTTTATCCTTTGAAAAAGTGACAAGGTCAGTCACGATACGCGTGAGGACAGAGGAGCCGTGGTGACATCACTTCCGGGTTCGGCCGAACCCGGAAGTCTCCCTACACAACACTGTCGTTTTAATGCTGTAACTTCTCTACTGAAATGTGAGTTTTTTACCTTGAATAAAATTGATATTTTTATGGAATACTACACTATGGAGTGCCTTTTTATCCCTCTATGTGCCTGTCTTAGATTTTAAAACCAGGAGGTGGGATCGTAAGAGTAGAGGGATCTCTTGAAGGAATACAACAGAAAGGCTTATTTTTAAGCCTATTAAGGTGAGAGCCTGGGGGAAATGATTGGCACCAGCACTGGAGGATTAGCACTTGCACCTTTTGAATATCACTGCAATTGAAATTGGACTGCCTGTTAATTGCACTTTTGTGGACTTTTATGCACAGTGCTGTGGATTACCTATAGAAATTTTCCAGCACAAAGACTTGCATTTGCACTTGCTGTGTTTTTTTGGATTTGCCTATTTTGCACAAAGGACTGTTTTGTTGCACTGCACTTTATTTATCTATTTATTAATTTTTATATTTTCCACATTGCATTTATTTGTTTACACGGATATTGCACACAGGATTATGCTTTCACATTGGATTGCTGCACTTGTTTTCTTATTCGCACTTTAAAGGAAGTTATATTTATTGTACAATTTATATATATTATTGAAGATCCACGCACATTTTTAGATTATAATTTAACATTTTGAGTAAGCGCCCTTAAACCCCCCTTTTTTTCATTTAATCACCTCTGGGTTTTAATTTTTTTTCGAAATAAACAGAAAAAAACGAAAATGTTGAAAAATAAAATTGCTCATAGTTTGTTATAAAATTTTGCAAACAGGTAATTTCTCTCCTTCGCTGATCTGCACTGATGAGGCTGCACTTATGGGCACTGATAGGTGGCACTGGTGGACACTGATTTGGAGACACTGATGAGCTTGCACTGATAGGCAGCACTGATGGGCACTGCAAGGTGGCACTGATAGGCAGCACTGATAGGTGGCATTGATGGTCGCTGATAGGCACTGATAGGCAGCACTGATAGGTGGCACTGATGGGCAGTGATTGGCAGCATTGGTGGGCAGTGATTGGCAGCATTGGTGGGCAATGATTGGCAGCACTGGTGGGCACTAATTTGCAGCACTGGTGGGCACTGGTGGGACTGCACCAATAATTAGAACAATGATTGTCAGTGCCCTGATGATCAATGCCAATGTCCCATTAACATAAGCCAATGTCCCTTTAACATAAACTGGTTATCAGCTTTCTTCTCTCCTTGCGCTATCAGCGTGAGGGGAAAAAAAGCAGATAAGCGGCTTGTGTTTTCATCCTATGATCAGCTGTCATTGGCTGACAGCTGATCACTTGATAAAGGGCTGCTTTGATTGGCCCTTTACCTCATTCTGTAATCAGCTGAGTCTAAAGGACAGGGCAGCGCGATCATGGGAGGATGTCCATTTACGCCCTCCGGGCAAAAGAAAGCCTGCGCTGTAGCCATCTTTTGGCTATAGCGCAGGCAGAAAGTGGTTAAACAATATTTTGGCACATTACATTGTGTTTTGTTAGCCATATTTGCAATTCTAGTAACAGTGATAGTATTTTGGGTTTCTAAAAGGACTATATTCCACCTTAAAGTAGAATCATTGTAAGACATATTTTCAGTGGCTTCATATTCTGTAGGCAGAGACTGCAAGCAGTGCTGCTGATAGCAGATACATAAAAAAAGTCCACACTGCAGAGCTCTGCAGACCAGCCCCAGGAATAGCAATGGCCTGTACATGTAAGGCAGTGCCACCAGATGGAATAGGAAGGCTTGCAGAACCTCTGCCTCTCACAGAGGGGATTGTCCAAATATAAGAGCAGCTATAAAAATAGAGAGGAATACATATATGGCACTTTGGTGCATACTATACTTCAGAAGCATTTAATCTTGACTTATTTTAAAGAATATATCATACAGTAATATAAAGGGCAATCACGCCCTTCTCTTTTTTACCTTGTTGGTGAACATAGAGGTTGCCACGTTGACCCTGAGGTTTACATGCTGAAAATAAAGCAAACATACTTTAGTAAATTGCTATCAATAAAATATTGCACCTGATAAAGTCCATTTTGTAAAGTCAATGAAAAGTACACCCCTCTGACCCTTAAATGCTCCCCTCATCAGGAGTTAGTAGCTGGTTTGGGGTCCAATAAGATTCAACAATTGGTCCTGTCCCAGGTCCACCCCTCTAACATGTTTACACCTGATGGGCTTAACCATAGAGGGTCCTGGGGGTGGGACCATGTGCTGAAAGTGATTGTAAATATATATATTTTTAAATAACAAACATGTTATAGGGCTCTTTCACACGGGACGGATCCGTGAAGATCCGCCCGTGAAGCTCTGCTTGCTCAGCGGGGATCGCTCCGTTGATCCCCGCTGAGCCGGCAGATGACTGGGCGGTCCCCGAACACTGTGCAGGGACTGCCCTGTCAGAGCGCCACTCTCCCCTATGGGGGGATCGGATGACGACGGACCGTAGAGTCCATTGTCATCCGATCCGTTCCGCCGATGGAAAAATAGGGTTTTCCTCCGTCACACTTTGGCGGAGCGGAGCGGGTCGGATGTCAGCGGACATGTCACCGCTGACATCCGTGGCTCCATAGGGCTACATGGAGCATTCGTTCAGGTCCGCTTAAAAAACTGACAGGCGGACCTGAACGGACCGTCCGTGTGAAAGGGGCCTTACTTACATACTCTGTACAATGGTTTTGCCATGGTTTTGCAGCCTCGATCGTCCTCTTCTGGGGTCCCCCGTGCATTTTTTCAGGCTCCTCCCCCTTCTGAGTGCCCCATAGCAAGTTGCTTGCTATGTGGGCACCCGTACGGGCTTGAACCCAAGCCGAAATGTGTGCATCTATTGACGCACACAGCACGACTCGCCCCTGCCCCGTACTCCCTTGTCACTGGATTTGATTGACAGCAGCAGGAGCCAATGGCTCTCACTGCTGCCTCCTTGTCCAGTGAGGAGAAAAGGAGCAGCTCTGCTTCTCTTAGGCACATTCCAGGATCAAGATAAGGCTCAGGTGGGTATTTAGTGAGGGCTGGGGCAGGAACTGATTACTAGACATGTGCAATTCGTTTAGTTTCAAATTTGTTTTTAACGAATTTTGAGAAATTTGTTAATTCCGAAATTTTCAGAATTTCTGAATTTTTCAATTTCCGAATTTTCGGATTTTCGAAATTTCGAATTTCCGAATTTTTCAATTTCCGAATTTTCGGATTTCTGAAATTTCGGATTTCCGAAATTTTGAATTTTGGAAATTCGGATTTTCGAAATTCCGAATTTCCAAATTTCCGAAATTCCGAATTTCCAAATTTCCAAAAATTTGAAAATTTGAAAAATGGAAATTTCGAGATTTGAAATTGCAAAATTCGAAAATCTAAAATTCAAAAATCTAATATTCAAAAATGAGAAATTTGGAAAGTTGAATTTCCGAATTTCCGATTTCCGAATTTTTAGAATTCGAAAATTCGTTTTTAGTTTTTTCTTTTTTTGGAAATTCGAATTTCCGAATTCCGAATTCTCCAGATTTTCCGAATTTCCTGAAAAAACAAAAAAACGAATAAAACGAAAAGGAAAAAAACAAATTTTTTGAATTTCCCAAATTTACGAATTTCCAAATTTCCGAAAAAAGCAAAAAAAATGAATGAAACTAAAATGAAAAAAACACATTTTTCGGCAGTGCACATGTCTACTGATTACAGAAGTTTTTTTTTTTTTTTACCTTAATGCAGAAAATGCATTAAGGTAAAAAAAGTTCTACCTTTACAACCACTTAAAGCTTGTTAGCTGCTAAAAGTTTTGCCTGTGAAGACATTGTCGGTGCATGACTTTTCCCTTGAATTATGCCAAGCTATGTAGTAAAAGTAATTTAAAGTGGACTTTGAGCTAAAAAGCAAGATCCTCATAATACATAAGTCATCCCATTCTCACAACAAAAAATAGCATGAATGCTCAAAATAAATGTGAAGAAGATGTATAATTTTCAACTGGCTTCCTCATTGAAGAGGGTGATTCTCACAAGATTAGGAATCTTTATTTAATTAATGTCAGGTACTTATATAGCATCGTCAGTTTACGCAGTGCTTTACATATATATTGTACATCCACATCAGTCCCTGCCCTCAAGGAGCTTACAGTTTAAGGTCCCTAACTCATATTTCTACTAACACATACTAGGGCCAATTTAGACAGGAGCCAGATAATCTACCAGCATGTCTTCGGAGTGTGGGAGGAAACCAGAGTACCCATAAAAAACCCACACAGGCACAGGGAGAACATGCAAACTCCAGGCAGGTAGTGTCGTGGTTTGGATTTGAACCAGCGACCCATTTGCTGCCAGACAGAAGTGCTAACCACTACACCACTGTGCTGGCTTTTCTATATCATAGGATCTCACCAGAAAGCATGTGATGCTAACCTTGCCTAGGTGCCACAAGCAGAAGTGCCACGTACACACAAACAGAAATTCCGACAGGAAAAGTCCGATGTGAGATTTTGGTCGGAAATTCTGACCGTGTGTATGCTCCATCTGACTTTTGCTGTCGGAATTTCCACCAACAAAAGATCGAGAGCTGGTTCTCAAATTTTCAGACGGAAAAAATTCATATCGGAAATTCCATTCGTCTGTATGCAATTCCGACGTTCAAAAAAACACGCATGCTCAGAAACAAACAGAAGAGCCGAACTGCCTACTGAACTTCATTGATCTCAGCTCCTCATACGTGTTGTACGTCACCGCGTTCTTGATGGTCGGCATTTCCGACAGCATTTGTGTGACCATGTGTATGCAACGCAAGTTTGAGCCAACATTCCGTTGGAAAAAAAACACGGTTTTCTTGTCGGAATTTCCGTTCGTGTGTACGCGGCATAAGTTTGATTTTTAGATATCCCTTTTTTTTTTTATTTGTTATTTGAAGCATTAGTGAGGCATTTTGGAATGGGAAGGGAGGCCTTGTGTATTAGACGATTCTGGCATTTTAATCTAAAAAAGCAACTTTGCCATCAAAAATCAAAATGCCAATAAAAGTATCCCCTAAAAAGATTACGAATACTGCCCATGGCATCAAACACTCCTGTAATGAGGATAAATCACTTGCTTAAAATGGTTGTAAAGGTAGGACATGTTTTACCCTAATGCATTCCCTGTATTAGGGTAAAAAATGTTCCTGTATCAGTATGCACCCCCCCCGAATACTTACCTGAGTTCTTTAGATCCAGCAATGTGCCCACCTGCAGTGGCTCTCTCTTCTCTCTCTGCTCACAGAGGAAGCAGTAGGACTAATTGGCTTCTACTGCTGTCAATCAGATTCTGTGAGCAAAGAGTGGGTGATGAGGCTGAGCTGCACTGTCTGTGTCCAAAGATGCAGCCAGCGTGGCTCAGGAGAGACTTCCTATGGGGGCCCACCGAGAAGAGGAGGAGCAGAGAATGGCAGTGGGGGACCCGAGAAGAGGAGGATTGGAGCCACACTGTGCACAACCATTGCACAGAGCAGGTAAGTATAATATGTTTATTATTTAAATAAAAATAATCATGCTTTACAGCCACTTTAAAGAGGGATTGTTGGTTTCCTGGTCCTCCCCTGTTGGGCTTAGTGGTTTCTTCTATTATCCCCCACATCACTGCAGGAAATGATAGTGACCTAGGGGGAGTGCAGCGACAGACCAAAAATCCACTCTAGAAAAAATGACTCTTTAATCTTGCGGGGGACTTCTTTTGGCAGTTTGAAGTTAGGAACAGAGTCGCTCTAATAGTAATTTCCAGCTAAAACAGATATAACTGATACATAAGTGATAACTGACATATTCAGACTTAATAGCAAATTGCAGGAAAATCATTCATTTTACAATAAATGTAGTACATAAAGCCTAGTACAAGTGTTTGTTTATAAAAGTTAAGTTGCATTTTTAAATCACTTACGGTCTTGGCATGGATCTTTGCAGACTGGGACTTTTTGGCACGGATCTTGGCATTTGATCTTCTGGCTGGCACATTTTTTTGTTCCAGACATATCTGCTTTTAGATTTGGTTTTCCTTCTTAGAAGATAGAGGAGCTCAAAGAGAATTTGTTGTTTGAATAGCTTTTAATGGGGCCTTTATATACTGTATGTAAGAGGAAATAGAATGAGGGCAAATTCTTCCCCTGGCTGGTCACAACAAATTAAGAAGGTGTTTCAACACATACCATCCACGTGTTTATTATTCATGAACTGGTGCTCCTTGCTGATAGGGAAATTTTATATTACATATTTCCTTATTATTATTGTGGCTCACTAATGAATTCTAAGCCTCCTAATCTTAGTTAAGGGGCCATACCAGACATACTGTATAAAGATGATCACTTTAGGTGACGTAATGCTATAGGTATGTGACTGCAAACTGACTATATGGACAAGCTAGACCACTAATTTCCTTACAGGAATGTGCTTTTTTCCTTTGAAGGCCATTTTGCTCTAGTGGGGGTGAGTTGACCATTCCTTACACACAAATCCTGTATTACCACAGACAAAACGTAAAAGATCTCTATCTCAGTGTTTCTCAACTCCAGTCCTCAAGGCGCCCCAACAGGTCATGTTTTCAGGCTCTCCATTATTTTGCACAGGTGATTTGATCAGTTTAACTGCTTTAGTAATTCCCACAGCTGTTTCATCTGAGGGAAATCCTGAAAACATGACCTGTTGGGGCGCCTTGAGGACTGGAGTTGAGAAACACTGCTCTATCTCATATTAGAGCTGCCATTAAGCATGTGTCTGAACCTGGTCATCGGCCAAGCCATTGAGGACTCCGTGGCGAAACATAATCTTTAGTTAAGTATTCTTGTCATATTTCCTAATATTTCCTAATATTAAGCTCCATTCACAGAATGAATCCGCATGAGATATTTAGCTATGAGAACACATTTTGCCTAAATATCACATGCAATCCTTAAACTGTCAATTCACTAGACCGTTTTGCGGTATTTACGGCAAACCACTTGGTAGCGGCCTCCCCTTCCTCTTCTTTATCGGTTACTCTGGCTCTGATCTAGGGGTACCTTGGAGGGGGAAGTGAGATGCGCCATGGCCCATGTCCTCTAGATTGCAGGGTTTAGAGATGAAGGCCAGTACCAGTTTACCCTCGGGCTGTGTTTGAACACTCAGAGTCAAGTCTGTTCTGCTGATAACCCCCTTTGCTCCAAGTAACTGGAGTACCACACACTGAAAAGGTCCAACACTTATTTATTCCATAACGGTAAACAAATAGTCCTTTGCGAGCAGACAGTTTTAGACCCATAGAACAGTTCAGTATTGGTGGGGAGTAGGTCAAGGCACAATCCTCAAAGAAATCTAAACCGTTGAGGTATCACCAACGGTTGCTAAGCACGGTGGCTGTAAAAATGTACTTTTAGCTTCAGAGTCTCTTCCAGTGACTCTAACGGACAGGAACTGGAGTTACCTTCGCTACGTTGCAGCCCCTGTCAGGGGGAAGACATCCCTCAAAGAGAGTTACCAGAGGCCCCACCATCACTGGCTTAATGCTGCACCAGACTATTCGGCAGGGTTACGCTCCCTGGCCTCCTCGCCTCAAATACGGGTCCCAACACCTTAGGGCCCCTCGGACTCCTCCACCCTTGCGGAACCCAGTTGAAGTTACTGGGCTCCAGGCCTCAGCAGTAGTACCTCACCCCAGGCTAAAGGTGCCTGAGATGGACTCCATCTCTCGCTCCGGCCAGGTCAAGGGCACCTGGGCCCGGAACTCCGGAATGCCAGCACTCAGGTGGAAGGTGCCTGGGTGCGGACGCATCCTCCAACTCTGAACTCTGAACCCCGTGGTAAGGGCGTTCCCCCCTTTTATCTCCTCTCCCTTTGCATCACAGTGGGTTCTCGCCCAGCTGTTCCAGCGCCAGGGGAGGACAAAAAGGCACAGTCTCACGGGGTGAGTTCAACCCCGGCCCCCGGCAACAATGCCACCTATAGGCCGCAGGGAACCTCACACCACCAGAGTCCTCCAAGAACCATAAAAGGGTCTCAGATTCCCTAGCAATCAGTGCATCTGGGTTACACTACCACCCAGACGCTCCCCTTAAATTCAAATACCCGCTACAATAGTATAACTAAAGGATTTGTTTTTACTTTTGGATAAAGTGTAGGTGGATTAGAACAACTGTCAGGTTTTTATTACTGTCTGTCCCTATTAGGGAGATCCACCCTCTCTATATGTCTTGTTTACCATTGTCATTGAAAGTGAAATGACAATAAAATCTCAATGAAAAGTCTTGCTTAGGGCGTAAAATAGTCAAGCACAGGCCCTGGGTATGCACATAGTTGCACATTTTCAAATGAGGTACTTGGCTGTATATGGGGCTCTGTTTTATTCAGAAGTACACAAACTATTAGGCACCCTGATTCCTTTGTTTACTCTATTCACATTGACTATTTAGTGGTCAGGATTGACCCAAAATCATACTAGCTTCAATTTTAACACTTCACAACCACCTTATTTGTTATTTTGCATTCCGCTATATAAAACATTGTCAGAATTGAACTGTGTGCATATGTCATCTAAACACCAAATTGTATTTTGGATATATAACACCACATAAAAGAGAGGGAGCTTTGGATACTACTCCCAAACTTAAATACAAACATCAAAATGTATAACAATAACATAGAAAATGAACATAAAAATACTTATAACTGAAAAAAAAAAACTTTTAGCCATTTATCCTCTAGAACCCCTCTAAGAACAAAACATAAAAAAAACAGCATTAGTGTCAGGGCTGGGCTCAGCCCTTCTATCTCTGTGCTGACAGCTCAGCTGTTAGCTAATTGCCAGCTCCCATCTCTCCACAGAGATCCACCTGTTGATGATCCTGCTCGTCAGCTCTGCCTACTTAAAGCCTTCCAGTTCATTTGCTCTCCGCCTTCGCCTGTGTTAACATCACAAGAGACTTTCTCCTGCGTTCCTGTTGAAGACCTGCTTGACTGACATTCCCTCTGGCTACAGATCCTGCTTGCTGTACTACTACCTTTATCGCTGGCTCTTGGACATTGGCTTGGCCGACTACCCGATCCAGTTACTGAACTCTGGCTATGTTTTGACTACGTTTTGACTCTGTTTGCCTTTTTATTTTTATTATTAAACAAGTGTGATTTAACTGTACTTCTGTCTCGGTCTGATTCATGGTTTCTGACAGTAGGCGAAGGCCATGAATTCAGAAGATGCAGCCAATCCACTTGTTGGTAATATTTTTTCCAGATTGGATGACCTGGATCACTGCATGGATCAGTTTGCCACGGCGATACAGATGCTCCTGAGCCGCAGGGCTCGTCTAGAATCTTCCACTGTGGCCGCTACTGTAGTCTCTGTGCAGGCACCCGCCTTGAGTATTACCTCTATAAGAGGTATGTCTGGTTCCGCTCCGCTTCCCCAGTGATTTGGGGGTGATCCAGTTCAGTGCAGAAAGTTTCTCAACCATGTTGAGATATACTTTGAGATGCTGCCCCAGGCGTTTCCAACGGACAGAAGAAAAGTGGGTTTCGTGATATCTTTGCTTTCTGACAGAGCCTTGGCCTAAGCAAACCCTCTATAGGAGACGCAAAAATCTGTGGTCCTGAGTTACCCAGAATTTGTGGCTTTCTTCAAAAGGGTATTTGACGTTCCCGCACGCTCCCCTTCTGCCTCATTTCCATCAAACAGAGTACGAGGACGGTTGCCGATTACGCCATTGAATTCCGTACTCTGGCAGCAGAGGTTGCTTGGAACAATGAGGCCCTCGTGGCTGCTTTTTCTCATGGTCTCTCGGATAACATCAAGGATGAGATAGCAGCCTGAGATATACCCACTGAGCTGGAGAAGTTGATCACATTTGCCATCCTCATTGACTCCAGACTCAGAGAGAGATTCTCTCTTAAGGAGCGCTTGCAGAAGCCACCTGTACAGTTGTCTCTGAGCTTTGCAGTCCCACCCTTGCCTCCCTCACCTCCCATGCCTCCTGGTACCGAGTCGGTCTGTGAAGATGAACCAATGCACTTGGGCTTCACGCATCTCTCTGCGGACGAGAGAGCCCTTAGAAGGAGGGAGAGATTGTGCCTTTATTGTGGCCAGGCTGGTCACTTTTTGAAGTCTTGTCCTACCCGTCCAGGGAATGCCCAAGCCTTGAGGTCCTGTCATGGACAGACCTTAGTTGGCATTGTTTCATCTCCAGTTGCCCAGAAGGATAAGCCCCTGGTTTTGGTTACCCTGTCGTGGGCTGAGTCGTCCGTCGAGATACAGGCTCTAATCAAATCCGGGGCTGCAGGCATGTTCATTGATGCTGCCTTTGTATCAAAGCACTTGATTCCGCTGCAGCTGCGTGACACTCCACTTGCCATTGAGGCTCTTGACGGGAGACCTCTACAGCCTGCCCATGTGACTCATGAGACTGTTCCATTGTCTATGGCCGTAGGGGCTCTTCACCATGAGATAATCCAATTCCAATTTTTTTCCTCACCTAAGTTTCCGCTGGTTATTGGTTATCCTTGGTTACAGAGGCACAACCCCTCTTTTGATTGGCTCCGTGCTGAGGTTCTGTCCTGGTCACCACAATGCAGTAAGAGATGCTTTCAAAAGGTAGCCAAGGTCCTGTGCACCTCTTCACTCTCCTCCCTGCCAGAGGAGTATTGCGTTTTTAGCAATGTCTTTGATAAGGGTCAAGCCGGTACTTTGCCTCCACACCGGTTGTATGATTGCGCAATTTACCTTGAACCTGGTGAGATACCCCCTCGTGGCCGGGTTTACCCTTTGTCGGTCTTGGAAGATAAGGCCATGGAAGACTATGTTGCAGTCGCACTCTCTCAAAGTTTCATCCACAAATCCTCGTCTCCTGCTGGTGCTGGTTTCTTTTTCGTGAAAAAGAAGAGAGGTGAACTGAGACCTTGCATTGATTATAGGGGTCTCAATCGTCTCACCATTAAGATTCCGTTGATTACGGAGTTATTTGACCGCCTCAAGGGAGCAACGGTTTTCACAAAGCTTGACTTGAGAGGGGCATACAATCTCGTGAGGATTAAGGAGGGCGACAAGTGGAAAACTGCCTTTAATACTAGAACAGGTCATTATGAGTATCTCGTAATGCCTTTTGGCCTCTGTAACGCTCCGGCAGTTTTTCAAAAGTTTATTAACAATGTCCTCCGAGATTTGTTGCAGTTATGTGTGGTGGTCTATCTCGATGATATCCTCATATTTTCCAAGTCCCTGGAGAGCCACCACACAGATGTCTGTCGAGTGCTACAAAAACTAAGAGAGAACAATCTCTATTGTAAACTGGAGAAATGTGAATTCCATCAGGAACAGGTCAAAGTCCTGGGTTATGTAATTTCCACGGCTGGTTTTTCGATGGACCCAGAGAAACTTTCTGCTGTCCTACAGTGGCCTCGACCCATGGGTTTACATCCTCTGCAGCGTTTTCTTGGCTTTGCCAACTATTATCGGTAGTATATTTGTAACTTCTCATCTCTGGTCAAGTCCCTGACTGATATGACCAGAAAGGACGGTAACCCACAGAGTTGGTCTCCAGAGTCCATTAAGGCTTTTGAGAGTCTTAAGACTACCTTTGTTTCTGCTCCTGTGTTGGCACATCCTGATCCTACATTGCCTTTTATCCTTGAAGTTGATGCTTCTGAGACTGGAGTTGGCACCCTTCTGTCTCAACGTCCTAGCTCTGACAGCACTATGGATCCGTGTGGCTATTTTTCCAAGAAATTGTCACCTGCGGAGTGCAATTACGAGATTGGTGACAGAGAGCTGTTGGCGATCATTTTAGCCCTGAAAGAATGGAGACATCTCCTCGAAGGTCCCACTGCACCGGTTCTCATTCTTACTGACCATAAAAATCTCACATTCTTGTCTGAGGCTAAGCGCCTCTCTCCCTGAAGGGCCCGATGGGCTCTTTTCTTGTCGAGTTTCAATTACATTGTCTCATTCTTACCCGGTACTAAGAATGTAAGGGCTGACCCTGTTCTGTCTCAAGGACATTCAGCTAAACCATTCTTATCCCATAAACTTGATACCATATTTCTTCGATCGCAGTTTATTAGAACAAGCTAGGTGAAACTACAAATAACAAGAATAAACCTTGATAAGTACAATATCCCATAAATTTAGCATACATTGCAGAGACAAAGATACACAGTACAATATGAGACAGTAAAAACTTTGGGGCGCGTGCGCGCGATTGCGGGAGATGGCTGCCTAATCCCTGCACTCCGCGCCTCCGGACACAACATCCCCGGCAGACAGGGCACTGCTCCTCCGCTGACACAATCTGCCAGGCCCCCGAGACAGTGGACACCACCAGGCTCCCGTGGGTATGTACCGCTCGCAGAAACAGAAAGTAAAAACCGGCAAACAGAACAAAATTTCCCCTGCTGTGGGGAGAAGCAAGATGGCGCCCGATCCTCCTGAGCCTGATGACACCAAGAGGCTCTCGGCTACAGGTCCAGCTTCCCCATCAGAGAGCCTGCTAAAATTCCCTACTGACCTGGTAAGCCCTGATGTGTCTGATTCAGATACAATGCTGGCCAAGTTCCGCTCCATAGTGAGAGATGAAATCTCTATAGCCTCTCGCAAACTTTCCTCTGACCTCATGCGGTGCCTTAAAGAGCTAGGCCACCGCACTAGTCAGCTTGAAAAGCGGATGGATTTAACCACCACAGTACTGGAGGGTCATGAGGATGAAGTTGATAAACTGAATGCTGAATTTGAATATTTGCGTGACAAGCTGGAGGACTTTGAAAATAGGGCCCATAGGGATAATCTCAGAATTCGTGGGATACCGGAGGTTATCACTGACCTGCAAGGCACTGCCACTGCTTTCTTCCAGAGTTAGCACCTGAGATCCTGGTGGAACGCCTGGAATTTGATCGCATTCATCAATCCCTTGCAACGAAACCTACAGATGGCCCTCCCAGAGATGTCATTATAAAGTTCCACTTTTACCGCACTAAAGAGAGACTCCTGCAGGCAGCAAGGGATCGCCCAGTAATCTTATTTTAAAATTACTCTTTCCAGCTGTTTGCGGATCTTTCCCCAGTCACGATCTCAAAAAGAAGGAACTTGAAACCGTACCTCCAAATCCTGCAATCTCAGAGTATTAAATACAGGTGGGGGTTCCCCTTTAAGCTATCCTTTTCCCATCAAGGTCGCCATGTTCAAGCTTCCTCCCTGCCTGACCTGAGATGCCATTTTCAGGACTTACAACTGGATCTCCCGCCATCCCAAGAGACATCATCCTCCTCCCGCGCACGGTCGGTGCAGCCTCCGCGCAAACCGTCGCAGACATCCCACCAAGGCTCCCAGGCCCTCCGTTATCTCCAGGCTCAACGCTTCCAGGATGTCCCCAATGGATGAAGAACTGATCTTCCCTGGACCCCAGGTTTTCACCTTACTATGGGCCTGAGTACTTTCACTGTGGCCACTCCCACTTCTGCTACGCTTACTGAGGCTGATTCCATTTGCCCGCAGTCTCTGAGAGGCTCCCTAGAGCCGTATTGTTGGTATCAACCTTTTATATGCTTATTTACATTTTTTCTCTGTTAACTGTTTTACTGCATAAGTGATTGGTGCCTTGAATTTTGGAAGGGGCTGGCGTCGTCGGGTGTGGGCCCTCCACCCAGGGTCGCCCGATTTGATAGATGGCGGCCGGGGGGGATGGCTCGCAGTTGGCATGTTGGCTAATACATCAGTCATCCTTGACCAGTTACTATTTACTCAGGCTTAAGGTCCACTCCGTGCCCATTTTGGTATACGGAGTGTGGCCTTATTTCTTCTGGACTCCAGGGATGGCTTCTGACCTGTCCGATAAGGCGCATTTTCACCAGTTGATTTGCTCTGCAACGAAAGTTGCTTAATGGCCGGTTGACACCGACACCTCAGTTGCTCAATTTTTGGGCGGGTTTCCTCTCCCAGGACCTCCCTGGGCTTTCCCGGGGGGTCCGGAACTGGACCTAGCCCACTTTTGTGTTTTGAACGAGAAGTTTCTGTTTTCCTTTTCTAGATTGTGTCTAATATGTTACGTTATATTGAGTGCTCATTTTCGTGATTTTTTTTTTTATTCAATGCTAAATAGGCCGGATAGGTCCGGTGGCCCACTGCGTCCCCACTGTGTTGGCACTTGACTGGGACTATGGTCCTGGCCAACCACCGACATCTTGGTGGGCCCACGGACCCACGTTTGGTTGCACTAATGTTTTATTTGAATTCTCTCTCCCGAGATTTCCTTGTCTTTATTGTGCTTCTCTCTCTCTCTTTCTTTCACTGCTCTCTCCAACCCTCCCCTCATTTTTAATTCTCTCCTCTCTTTCTGAGTCCGCGGGGGCTGCATCTAGGGACGACGGTACACCCTTAACCATTTTCCCACCATGACGCTACACTGGTTGTCGTTAAATGTTCAAGGTATGAATTTGCCCCAAAAACGGGTGAAAGTCTTTATATATCTCAAAACACAGCGTATAGACATAGCATGTCTACAGGAAACACACTTTTTCTCTGCTTCCAGCCCTAAGTATTTTGAAGCTCAAAACAGATAGGAGTTCTGATAGCTTTTCGAAAGTCGGTGCCTTTTAATTGCATAACTCAGATAGCAGACCCGGATGGTAGATACCTCCTGCTCATGGGTACTATTCAAGATACAGAAGTTACTATAATGACCTATTATGCCCCCAATTCTAACCCGGGCCCCTTTTTAACCCATATTTGCTCCCTATTGGCAGCTCACCAAAAAGGAACCCTGCTTTTAGCAGGGGATTTGACTTTAGATCCTGTATTGGATAAATACCCATCAGAAAGGGTGGCCGCTTCACCCGGAGCAAAAAAAATTCTCACTCCTTACGCTCTCATGATCTGGTAGACCTCTGGAGAGAATTGCACCCACAGGGTAAAGATTACACCTACTACTCCCACCCGCATCATTTTCACTCCAGAATTGATCACGTGATAATGCTTAGAAAACACCTCCCTTTAATAGATTCATTGTTTATTCTTGCAGCCCCTTGGACGGACCATGATACCCTTCTTGTGGTCTGCCGATCCCTAGTGCATAACCCTCAACATTCCTCATGGATCATGAATGATTCGTTACTATCCCCTCACGACATTCAGGACGATCTGTTAAAAACCTCTGTAGAATACTTCCGCCTCAATTCCGCTTCTGTCACCTCCCCGGTGACCCTGTGGGTGGCCTACAAGGCTGTGCTCAGGGGTCATGTTATACAAATAGCCTCCAAACGCAAAAAAGAGCACCAAAAGCTGCAAAAAACATTGGAATCCTGTCTGGACTCCGCTTCAACGACCTTTAAACAAACCCCTACACCTGCTAACCGTAAACTTTTGGACCAGGCTCACACTGAATTGGACTTATGCCTCACTGATCATGCAGAACGTGCACTGCGCTGGTCACGCCAACATTGGTACATTAAAGCGAACAAATCAAATGTGATGGTGGCCAAAAAGTTATGCACTTTCAACCCTAAACCCACCCCTATTACTTTACGCACCAGACATAATATACTAACTAGTAACCCGATCTGCATACTGGACGAGTTCCGTCATAGACTCACCACCCTGTATTCAGCCCAAGACCTAAGACTGAACAGGATAGGGTAGATTTTCTACAGCGTATTTCGCTGCCTACCATGTCCGAGACACAGATGGACCTTATGGATCGTGACATTCAGGAATCGGAAGTTCGGCAATGTATCAAAGACTTGAAAATAGGGAAGAGTCTGGGTCTGGACGGCTTTACGGCACTTTACTATAGAAAGCTAGTGGATGTGTTAGCCTCTCCTTTGGCGGCCATGTTTTATTCTGTTAAAATGGTCAGAATTTTTCGCCTGACAGCTAATATAGTGATGTTGTCGAAACCAGACCGTGACCTTTCCTCTTGGACCAATTTCCGACCTATATCATTAATTAATGTTGACATGAAGATACTCACCAAAATTTTGGCTAACCGTTTGAATTAGTTACTCCCCCGCTTAATTAAAAAAGACCAAGTAGGTTTTGTGCCTCAGAGACAGGCAGGAGATGCCGTTCAGAGAATCATTCAACTGCAGCATCTCGCCCATAGCCGCTCCTTGGAAATGATGCTTTTGTCGCTGGATGTGAACAAGGCCTTACCTTGTTACACCTTACCTTACCTTACACCTTACCTTGGCCATATCTCATGACGGTACTCCGCCACTATGGGTTTGGTACTTAGTTTTTGCGTTGGCTGGCAGCATTGTACGTTGCCCCTCAGGCTAAAATTAAATATTACGGGTTTGAATCCCCCATCTTCCCTATCAGGAGGGGCACCCGGCAAGGCTGTCCGCTTTCGCCCCTTTTGTTCGTCCTGGCTATGGAACCGCTGGCGGAGGCGATCCGTTCACATCCAGATATAAACATCACCCAGAATCTCATTGCCTAACCTGTTTTCCCTTTTGAAGACCTTTGCGTCTCTCTCGGGTCTACATGTTAACCCTACTAAATCTAAGTCAATGTCTGTAAACCTCTCCCCCTTAGAATTGACCTCTTTAAAAGAAAACTTACCATTTCAATGGCTCCCTTCGTTGCCCTACTTAGGCATATGCCTTACTCCTAAATATGATGGGTTATACCAGGCTAATTTTCCTCCTCTTTTTAGAAAGCTTACTGACATGCTATCCTCCTGGTCCCACTTCCCACTATCCTGGTTTGGCAGGATCTCTGCGGTCCGTATGACCTACCTTCCAAAGTTGTTGTACTTTTTTTGAGTACTGCCAGTCCCAATTGCCTCCTATATAATACGAATCCACCAATGCAAACTTTTGAAATTTATCTGGGGGTCCATTCATCCCGATCTAATAAACGGACCTTGTACGCTCGGTGGATCACTGGGGGTCTCTCAGTCCCCAACCTTCAGGCATACTACACGGCGGCGAATATTGCTCCATTAACTCGTCTTCATGACAAATATCAAATGTCGCTATGGGCCACAATTGACCTGGTTGACTCACACCCTATACCCATTTCCTCTGTACCCTGGCTGCCTCCCTCGAAACGCCCTCATGGGTTTGGGCCATGTATGGCTCACGCTCTCTGCCTATGGGATTCTGTTAAATATTCGGCCGGGCTATTGTCCCCCCACCTACCTCTACTGCGTCTTACTTATTGCCCATTATTTCCCCCTAGCTGTGAGAACCCTAAACAATTCTCATGGTGGACGGAGAATGGATTCACTGATGTCCATTCTCTGTTTCTCTGTTCACCCCCATGAAAATAATCACATTTGAAATGCTTAGATCTTCCCATGATATACCCCTTCGGGAACATTATAGCTACCTCCAACTTAAACATTTCCTTCAACAGCTCATAAGGGCCCAACCTACTCCATACACCTTGACCCCCTTTGAAAACATTTGAAGGGCTACACCCCACTCCCCGGGAGTAATATCCTTACTTTACTCCTCAATCATTTCCATTAGGACACCCCCAGTGAGATCCTATCATCTCCAATGGGAAAAGGATCTGGGTAAACAGTTGGATCCGGAGGACTGGCAGATCTTGACAATAGCCCTTACAAAGAGCTCTAGGAATATTCTTACTGTAGAGAAGGCATACAAGGTGTTCAGATGTTCTATAGATGGTACTACACACCTGCTAGGCTAGCTTGTTTTATCCCTTCCTACTCTCCTCATTGTTTCCGGGGCTGTTTACTGGAAGGTACAATGGCCCACATTTGGTGGACATGTCCAAAGGTATGTAGATTGTGGGTCAGGGTCTACACCCTCCTGCGCAATATGCTCCACTCCAACCTTAAAAGAGACCCCTATGAAGCCCTTCTATGTAAACCTATCCCTGAACTCCTCCGCTTAGAACTCCAATTAGCTCAACACCTTTTCAATGCAACCAAGCTGACCATTGCGAGGGCTTGGAAAACCCCTGCACTTAGCTTTGATGTAGTGAAAAATCGTATGAACGATATTATGATTAATGAGAAACTGATGTCCCTTGCTTCTGATTTGCACGATAAATTTCTCAGGGTTTGGCAACCATTGGATATCTTACAATCACCCCTCCAGGTTTAACACCCTACTTCTATCAATCTAATGGCCTCTGGATGCACCCCCCCCCCCCCGTGGACTCTCCCCTTTCTTTCCCCTCCTCTTTTTCCCTCACCCCTTTTTTTTTTCTCTTATACTCCCCCCCTCTCTTTGCAATTTACTCATTATCTTTTTCTGAATAGTCTCCTCTGTGACTCCTGATAACGAGGAGTCAGTTTGATGACGATGGTTGCAGTGATACGGAACAAACCAAATAAAAAGTCTAAACTATGGGGAAAAAATCGTTACAAAGAAAAACTTTACATTATTTATCTTTTGATTTTTATTCTCTGTTCCCTACTCAACATACAGTTGATACGAGAATGTATGCACCCCTTTATGTTGCTTTTTCTCTTTTTGTTATTTTCATTGCATTTGTGCCTACCGATCTACATATTCTGGGACGTTGACTGTCTTTTAATGTAACGTATTGCTACTGTTTTGTTTTCTTTTTTCCCCTCTTATTTTCTTATTATACTAAATTGTACTGTGTATACTGCATCCCTTTGTTGGGATCCTCTTCTCCATCTTATATCTGATGTAACCATCATATTGTTGCACTATTTGTTGTATTTACTTTTCTCTCAATAAACCTTTGTAAAAGAGACAGTAAAAACATACTTTTTAAGTTCTCTAAAGCCCTGTACACACGATCGGATTTCCTATGGATTCTAATCCAATGGATTTTTCCATCTGAAATCCGATGAAGTGAAAAATAGAGGTGGATCCAATAAATATATTAAAATATAAATAAACATCAACCCAGACAGCGCTTAGTGCATGTATGCCACATGTACACCCACAATCATTATTGCAGTCCACTTTAGTGAGTTCATAGTAATAATAATAGGATGAAAGTGATCAAACAAAGGAAACCAAAAAAAATGTCCAGTTGTCCTATTAGAAGGAGGAATGCTGCTGTCACCAGAAGAAATTGAGGGAGGAAAACACCTTCACTTGCGTGCTGCAAACAAACAGAGGGGGGGGGGTGTGTAAAGAACCCCCTCCTAGATGGACTCTTACCGCAAATCAAGTAACAGCCTGTATACAATATAAGGTGTTCCCACCAGGGGATCTCACACTTCTGGTCAGTGGTTGCAGTACTCGTCAATCACCATAAGGAAAAAACAAAGGAAGCGGACATAGCATAACACCGTTTTGGATCCTTTATTCAAATTTTATATTCCCATATAGATGTACACTCACATAGAAAAATATAAGTCAGGCATTTGTTCACATTTGTAAAGCGCCAGAACCAAGCTCTATAGGTGCACCTGTATATCCTACCACACTCGCCGTTGTCTGTGCTGCGGGGATGGACGTATAAGGTCCCAGAGCTGTCTGGCGTCACCTCTTGCGTGTCTCCTTTCCACCCTGACTAGTTTCATCTGTGCGACTTCATCTGAGCAAGAGGTGATGCCAGACAGCTCTGGGACCTTATACATCCATCCCCGCAGCACGGACAATGGCGAGTGTGGTAGGATATACAGGTGCACCTATAGAGCTTGGTTCTGGCGCTTTACAAATGTGAACAAATGCCTGACTTATATTTTTCTATGTGAGTGTACATCTATATGGGAATATAAAATTTGAATAAAGGATCCAAAACGGTGGTATGCTATGTCCGCTTCCTTTGTTTTTTCCTTATGGTGATTGACGAGTACTGCAACCACTGACCAGAAGTGTGAGATCCTCTGGTGGGAACACCTTATATTGTATACAGGCTGTTACTTGATCGCTTTGCGGTAAGAGTCCATCTAGGAGGGGGTTCTTTACACACACCCCCCTCTGTTTGTTTGCAGCACGCAAGTGAAGGTGTTTTCCTCCCTCAATTTCTTCTGGTGACAGCAGCATTCCTCCTTCTAATAGGACAACTGGACGTTTTTTTTTTGGTTTCCTTTGTTTGATCAATTTCGTCCTATTATTATTACTATGAACTCACTAAAGTGGACTGCAATAATGATTGTGGGTGTACATGTGGCATACATGCACTAAGCAGTTTTAATTAAGATAGCAGCTATTTATCCACTATATAACATTAATTCTCTCTGTATACTAGTATTCCAGGGGCGCTTGTTTTTGTTTGTGAGGGTAGGCCTACCTCAAATTCAATTTTTTTGTTGGAAATCCAATGAAGCTGACTTCCATCAGTCTTGCCTACACACCATCAGTCAAAAATCCGACCGTCCCAAACACGTGACGTAAAACACACCGACAAGCCGAGAAAAATGAAGTTCAATGCTTCTGAGCATGCGTCGACTTGATTCTGAGCATGCATGTTTTTTTGTCCGATGGAGTTCCACACAGACGATCGGAATTTGCTATCGTTTTTTTTCCCATCGGATAAATTTAAAACATGTTCTATTTTTTCTCACCGATGGAAAAAAGACCGATGGGGCCCATGCACGATCGGTTTGTCCGATGAGAAAAGTCCATCGGACTGTTTTCATCGGTAAAGCCGATCGTGTGTACACGGCATAAGGGTTGATGGTGATAGATTGAAATAAGACATATCCTGCCTGCTGCAGTGTCTTGTAAAGCATGGTGAATGTGTCTCTTCCTGTAAAGATTTACCCAGAATACTTTGCTTTCTAATCACTTCCTGGGTTATACATTTAATGCATTTAATGATAAACAAACTGAAACAATACCAAAAAAGGACGCTAGATGGCGCCTATGCTCTGCAAATGATTTCTATAGAAATTACAACATTAAATGTAATTTTAATCACACAATGCAGATAATCAGAATATAGACATCTGATGGACAGAACACTCCCCGCCTGACGTCAAGTCACATCACTAACAGAGTCCTCCGTAGAAAGCAACAGAACAAGTTCAGTCACTGGTCTTAAGAACACTTTGGCCTCATTCTGTTGAAAGGTCTTCACCTCAACCTTACAGACAAGATTGTCTTTGCTTGGCAGTACTTTGGTGACTAGACCTAAAGGCCACATATTCCTTAGTGTCTGGCAATCTTTCATGAGCACGGCATCACCAAGTTTAAGATTAGGTTTTTCAGTGTGCCACTTCCTCCTTAGTTGTAGAGTAGATGTGTATTGCTCCTTCCACCAACTCCAGAAGATATTGGCAAGGGTTTGAACTTGTCTCCATTGACGTTTGTAAAGGTCTTTCTCACAAAACTCTCCAGCTGGAGTACCTACAAGACCAGTCTTTTGCGTGAGCAACATGGCAGGTGTGAGAACCATACTGAAACGGTGGGTTTTAAACTGGTTGAGAGAAGTTGTTGTGACTGCAGTAGAAACCTGAGGGCGAATTTCCTGATCCTTGTCTGCATCTATTAGGTCAAACGTGGTGAGGTCATTAGTGTTACAGTCAGGACTGCATAGAAAGGTGGGACCTGTGAACCACAAAGTACTTTCGAGGCGACTGGCCATTACAGATCTGGTTGCTAGGTCTGCAGGATTATAGTCTGTAGGCACAAAATGCCATTGCTCTGGGTGGGTGGACCTCCTTATCCTCAACACTCTGTTATTGACATAGACGTATAAACGTCTAGTTTCATTATGGATGTAACCCAGAACTATTTTACTGTCTGTGTAGAACTAAGCTTCTTGGATTTCTAAGTTTGTCTCTGTTGCAATTAGTTCGGCTAGCTCTGTAGCCAATACTGCAGCACAAAGTTCCAGCCTGGGTATGGTGTGTTCAGGCAGTGGTGCAAGTTTTGCTTTTCCCATTACAAACCCTATGTGGCATTGTCCTTTAATGTCTGTGGTTTTCAGGTAAGCTACAGCAGCAATTGCTTTAACAGAAGCATCCGCAAACACACAAAGTCTTTGCATCTGAACGTCTGCAGATGACAGAGGAGCATATGGGCGTGGAATTTTAAGATTGGATAGAGCTGTTAGTGAGTCCTTCCACTTGAGCCATAGGTTCTTCCTGTTGGTGGGGAGAGGGTGGTCCCAATCTAGCGACTCACAGGTTAAGTCTCTGAGTAGTGCCTTACCCTGGAGTGTGACAGGTGCTGCAAAGCCTAAAGGATCATACAGGCTGTTTATGGTAGACAGGACACCTCTACGGGTAAAGGGTTTTTCTTCTGTGTTTACTTGGAAAGTAAAGGTGTCAGATCTTAAGTCCCAAAGCAAACCAAAGCTGCGTTGCATGGGAAGTGAGTCTGTGCCTAGATCTAAGTCCTTTAACTCGTTGGAATGATCTTGGAGAGGAAAGGCTTCTAAAACTTCTTTACTGTTGGAAGCAATCTTGTGGAGCCTTAAGTTGGAACACGCAAGCATTGCCTGAGTTCTTTTGAGGAGACTGATTGCGGCTTCATTTGTGGGTAGTGATTTCAAGCAATCGTCTACATAGAAATCCTTCTCCACAAATTGTCTGACATCTGACCCATACTCTGACTCTCCCACTCTAGCAGAGTGTCTGAGGCCATATATAGCAACTGCAGGGGAAGGGCTGTTGCCAAATATGTGTACCCTCATGCTGTATTCTGTGATGTCTCCAGAGGGGTTGTTGTCCCTGAACCAGAGAAACCTCAGAAAGTTTTGGTGTTCTTCTTTAACAAGAAAGCAATAGAACATTTGTTGTATGTCTGCCAGGAATGCGACTGAATCCTTGCGGAAGCGGAGAAGTACTCCTAATAGTCTGTTGTTGAGGTCAGGGCCAGAGAGTAGGACATCATTTAGAGAGACACCACCATGCTTGGCGCTGGAATCAAACACCACTCTAATCTGCCCTGGCTTCTTAGGGTGATAGACCCCAAATATGGGTAAGTACCAACATTCTTCTGAGTCTTTGAGGTTTGGGGCTATCTCAGCATGACCATTCTGGAATATTTTGTCTATGAAGGAAAATAAATGTTCTCTCATCTCTGGTTTCCTTTGAAGATTGTGTCTTAGGGAAGTGAGGCGTTTATATGCTAGTTCTCTGTTGTTAGGCAAACATTGTCTTTGTGACCTAAAGGGAAGAGGTGCTACCTAGCTATTAGTCACGTCTTTCTCCATACTGCTTTCCATAACCTCTAGGAAGATCCTATCCTCAATGGACATTGTTACCTGGTTGTCCTCCTTTGTTCTTCTGAACACTGAGTGTCCTAAGTCGCTTTGGTCATTGTCATAGGTATTGCTGTCACAGAGGGGACTTAGGAAAGGAAGAGGTACAGGGTTGTGGTGTGGTAGCTCCTTTATGAGGATGTGATTTTGACAGGGTTGGAAAAGGGAAGGACGACCATTTTCAAGGGTACTAGTGAGCAGGTTGTTAACAGATGCCAGTTTGTGTGCACCTCCCAGGCAAACATCACCTATAATGACCCACCCAAGATCCAGATTTTGGGCATTTGGAGCATTTTTAGGACCGTTGATCAGTTTCCTTACTTTGTGGACTTGCAAGATATCCCTCCCTAGGAGTAAGATTATCTGATCATCAAGTTCTGGTATGAGATGTGCTATGTGCTTCAAGTGGGTCTAGTGAGCTGCTGCGTCTGGTGTGGGAATCTCTGTTCTATTATCTGGCATCTGGTTGCACTCTATTATGGTCGGTAAGGGTAGGCATGTCTTACCATCCATAGATTCAATTTGTAGGCCGTCAGCTCTTCTCCCTGCCGTTTCCACTGTACCTGCACAAGTCCTAAGGGAGTAGGGGCTGCTGTTGTCTTTAAGGTTTAGAATGTCAAAAAACACAGGTCTAGCTAGTGACTTATTACTCTGATCATCCAAGATGACATAGAGCTTGACTGCTTTGCCTCTGCATCCTTTTGGGTAAACTTTCACTAGACAGATTTTAGAGCAGGATCTGCAACCTGTACTTCCTTTGCAGACTTCAGTGCACTGTGAAGTGATTGCTGTGGCATCTGTACTAGAGTCTTTGGTCTCCCTGCCTTGCTCCTTGTCACCATGGACAGGTGGGAAGGTTCTTGGAGTAGGCCTCGGGTGTAAAGCTGTGCTGTGCTCTGTGCTGTCACACTCTGTGCATTTGACACTGACCTTATAGTCCTTGGCGAAGTGTGTCGACGAAGAGCAGCACTTGTAACAGATGTTGTTCTCTTTGAGGAAAGCTTTGCGATCCTGGATGGTCTTTGTCCTGAAGGCTCTGCATTTCAGAAGAGGATGTGGCATCTTATGTAGAGGGCAGAACTTAGTAGGGTCGTTGTCTTGATCCTCTGGCTGAGACTCTGCAAATCTGTGGGAAGAAATGTTAGATTTGTGCACTGCTACTAGAGCTCTGAGTTGCTTAGGGCCAGAAGAAGTGGTGTAAGACACTGGAAAAATGAAGCTGGGGTCATCTTTCGTTCCTGCTTGTCTGTCTACAAAGTCCACAAACTCACTAAAGGGTGGAAAGGGCACATTGTGTTTCCGTTTGTAGTTACAGCCATGAGCAATCCATCTTTCGTGTAACTCATAAGGAAGTTTTTGTGCTAAGGAGTTAATACCTCTAGCAGAGTCAAGATAAGTAATGAAAGGTTAGTCCCCTTCTGCTTTAGCAACTTGTAACTCCATACACAGGTCACTGAATTCTCTGAGTCTTTGGTAACCTCTGCTAGGTATTTTTGGGAAGTCCTCTATCCTTTTAAACAGTGTACTCTCTATAGCCTCTGTCGAGCCATAACATCTATCCAGTCTGTTCCAGATGTTTGTAAGGCCTATCTCAGGATGGTTTATATTAATGTCTCTGATCCTTATGGCGTGTTCAGCAGAATTATGGCCAAGCCACTTTACGAGGAGTTCTATCTGTTGTCTGCAGGATAGATCTAGACCAGGGATATGCAATTAGCGGACCTCCAGCTGTTGCCAAACTACAAGTCCCATGAGGCATAGCGAGACTCTGACAGCAGCAAGCATGACACCCAGAGGCAGAGGCATGATGGGACTTGTAGTTTTGCAACAGCTGGAGGTCCGCTAATTGCATATCCCTGATCTAGACCTTGGATGACACTCTGGAAAGAGGATCGACATGCCCTGTAGTGTTGAGGGCGATCACTAAATTTGACAAGTCCTTGGGTAACTAACTCACGTTTGGCCAGGAACTTGGCAAAGTCTACAGTAGCCTGATTGGCATTGGGGTAGGCCGCTGGTGTATTGTGGTGCGGTGTATAGGCGTACCTGGTATAAGTCTCTTCTTTAGGCTCTCTGGGTTCAAACTTGCATAAGGTTGGCAGTTCGTACCGGCTCGTTGCACACACCTTTGGAGTAAAGACAGGTGTTTGATGTTTGTATGAAGGCTGGGTACCTTGTGGAGTAGAAAGTTTGGTTGGGACTGGAACGTCTGGAACTCTGTCAGATTTTTCTTGCCTGTGGCACTGGGGTCCTAGGTTGGCTTGTTGCTGTTTTGTTTGATGTGACTCACTGACGTCATGTTTAATTTCTTGTTGTGGGATGCTGCTTGGGTCACAGTGCTGGTAGACATAATCCGACGTGCGTTGCGAGGAATCTTGGTGGTCTTTCTCTAGGCCTGGTATGCTGCTACCTGCTCTTGGCTCATCGTAGACGGCTGCTTCTAAAGCTTCTGCTTCTGCAATGGCAGCGGCAGCGTCTCGGTTCACTGCCAGTTTCTCCATGTTGGCTTCCAAGATAGCTTGCTGCACTTTTAGAGATGCTTCCTGTCTCACCCTTTCTGTTTCAAGGTGGGCCTTTTATTTTTTCATCTGTAGCTCTTGGTCTACGAATGCGGCCCTGGCTCTTGCTGCTTCAGCTTTTGAACGGGCGATAGCTGCTGCATTTGTGACAGATGACCTAGATGAGCTTGCTCGTGATTGTGTTTTGTAAGAAGATGTTCCACTGTGAGACATGGCTGCGGGGAAGAAGCTGTCTTGGTGTATAGAGACCGTTAGTGTCGGTGCTGCTTGACAGAGCGCGTCTCTGAAAAGCGTGGCTGCTTGCTTTGCCTCCCACAGGCCTGTTTCTTTAAGGCTTCTGACTGTATTGATACTGCGTAGCCCCGGGCTGTACAGACTTCCAAAGTCAGCTTATCTTCCCTTCAGAGGTCAGCTTGAAAATTTCACTGTTCTGTCTCAAGGACATTCAGCTAAACCATTCGTATCCCATAAACTTGATACCATATTTCTTTAAACACAGTTTATTAGAACAAGCTAGGTGAAACTGCAAATAACAAGAATAAACCTTGATAAGTACAATATCCCATAAATTAAGCATACATTGCAGAGACAAAGATACAATATGAGACAGTAAAAACATACTTTTTAAGTTCTCTAAGGGATGATGGTGATAGATTGAAATAAGACATATCCTGCCTGCTGCAGTGTCTTGTAAAGCATGGTGAATGTGTCTCTTCCTGTGAAGAGTTACCCAGAATACTTTGCTTTCTAATCACTTCCTGGGTTATACATTTAATGATAAACAAACTGAAACCATACCAAAAAGGACGCTAGATGGCGCCTACGCTCTGCAAATGATTTGTATAGAAATTACAACATTAAATTTAATTTTAATCACACAATGCAGATAATCAGAATATAGACATCTGATGGACAGAACAGACACCTTGTCACAACATTTTTCCTCCACTTCCAAGATGGAGTCGGTTCCGGTTCCTGTGATTCCTCCTGATCATATTCTGGCTACAGTTTGCACCAGTCTCACTTCTCCTTTGGGAGACAAAATTCTTGCTGCTCACGTCGATGCCCCTCCTGAGAAACCTTGTGACCGCTGCTTTGTTCCTGAGAGACTCCATACTGCCGTGCTCCAGACTTACCATTCTCCCAAGGCTGCTGGCCACCCTGGGAAGAATCAACTCTTTTGGGCCATTTCCCAACAATTCTGGTGGCCTAGTCTACGTGCTGATGTAACCGCCTTCATAGCTGCCTGTTTCGTGTGTGCTCAGAGTAAGACTCCATGACACCTTCCAGTGGGCCTCTGACAACCCATACCCAATGGAGAGAGGCCCTGGACCCACCTGTCTATGGATTTCATTGTGGAGTTACCCAACTCCCAGGGCAACACAGTTATACTTATGGTGCTAGACCGGTTCTCGAAAATGTCTCACTGTATTCCACTTAAGAAGTTGCCTACATCTAAGGAACTGGCTTCCATTTTTGCTCGGGAGATCTTTTGCTTACATGGCCTACCCAAGGTCATTGTCTCAGACAGGGGAAGTCAGTTTGTGTCCCGGTTTTGGCGAGCCTTTTGTGCACAGTTGGAAATTCAGCTTGCTTTCTCCTCTGCGTATCACCCGCAGTCTAATGGGGCCGCAGAACGAGCCAATCAGTCCTTGGAGCAATTCCTGCATTGCTATATTTCTGACCATCACAACAACTGGTCAGACCTCTTACCATGGGTGGAGTTTGCTCACAATAGACCTCTGAATTCTGCTTCCCATTTGTCCCCGTTTATGGCGAATTATGGTTTCCAACCTTCCATGTTGCCTGACTCGTTTTGTTACTCAGAGTATTCCTGCGTTAGAGGAACATCTCTGTGGTCTTCATTTTACTTGGGTACAAGTCCAAGAGGCTTTACGACAGGCTAACGAGAGGTACAGACTCCATGCTGACCGCAGATGCCTGCCTGCGCCTTCCTACCAGTTCGGGTACAGGGTCTGGCTGTCATCTCGCAACCTCCGACTTCGTATTCCTTCTCTGAAGTTCGCACCTCGGTTTATTTAGACTTTCCGTATCCTTTGCAGGATAAACCCAGTGGCTTACGCATTGGACCTTCCTTCCAGTATGCATATCTCTAATGTGTTTTACCACCACGGTGCCATGTCCTCACCCTATACAGGTTGAGAACCGTGAGGAGTATGAAGTACAGTCCATTGTTGACTCCCGTAGGTTCCGTAGGTGCATACAGTACCTGGTGCATTGGAAGGGGTACGGTCCGGAGGATCGCTCTTGGTTCCCATCCTCGGACGTACATGCCCTGTCCTCCCCCGTGATTTCCATAGACATTTTCCCCTGCAGCCCGGTGGTCCTCCGAGAGGGAGGGGTCGTTGAGGAGGGGGTACTGTCAGGGCTGGGCTCAGCCCTTCCTTCTCTGTGCTGGCAGCTCAGCTGGCAGCTAATTGCCAGCTCCCATCTCTTCACAGTGATCCACCCATTGATGATCCTGCTCGTCAGCTCTGCCTACTTAAAGCCTTCCAGTTCATTTGCTCTCCGCCTTCGCCTGTGTTAACATCACAAGAGACTTTCTCCTGCGTTCCTGTCGAAGACCTGCTTGACTGACGTTCCTGCTTGCTGTACTACTGCCTTTATTGCTGGCTCTTGGACATTGGCTTGGCCGACTACCCGATCCGGTTACTGAACTCTGGCTATGTTTTGACTACGCCTACTCTGTTTACCTTTTTATTTTTTTATTAACCGCTTGGAGCCCGGGCCATTGTCAAATGATGGCCACAAGGCGGCTCCTCAGGGCCGGGAGGCTGTCTATTGACGGCCTTGGCTCCTCCGGCCACTGGGGGGCGCGCGAGCGGCGCCGCCGCCGGCGTGCGCGCGTGCCCGCCACGTCACTGAGGTACCGTTGCGCGTGCCTGGCGACCGCAATGTCCGCCAGGTACCCGCGATCGGCCGTTACACAGACAAGGACGTGGATCTCTGTGTGTAAACAATAAGATCCACGTCCTGTCATGGAGAGGAGACCGATGCTGTGTCCCTTGTACATAGGGACACAGATCGGTCACCTCCCCCAGTCACTCCCCTCCCCCCACAGTAAGAATCACTAATAGGGAACACATTTAACCCCTTCCTCACATCCTAGTGTTAACCCCTTCCCTGCCAGTCACATTTATACAGTAATCAGTGCATATTTATAGCACTGTTCGCTGTATAAATGTGAATGGTCCCAAAAATGTGTTAAAAGTGTCTGATGTGTCCGCCATAATGTCGCAGTCCTGACAAAAATCACAGATAACCGCCATTACTAGTAAAAAAATAATAATAAAAAAATGTCATAATTCTATCCCCTATTTTGTAGGCGCTATAACTTTTGCGTAAACCAATCAATATACGCTTATTGCGATTTTTTTTTTACCAAAAATATGTAGAAGAATACGTATCGGCCTGAACTGAGATTTTTTTTTTTAATTGGGATTAGAGTTGAGTGGACACCTGGATGTTCGGGTTCGACGGGTTCGGCCAAACTTCGGAAAAAAGTTCGAGTTCGGGACAGAACTTGACCCGAACTTGACCCCGAACCCCATTGAAGTCAATGGGGACCCGAAATGCTGAAGGACTATTTGCGCTTGTTTCCCGTGCTTAGAACTGTCCCTGCACAAAGTGTCATTTCTGAAGGGAAAAAAAGTCATTTAAAACTCACTCGCGGCTATAATGAATTGTCGGCTCCCGGCAATACATAGAAAAGTCATTGATAAACAAAAAAAAAAAAAACGTGGGGGTTCCCCCAAATTCAATTACCAGGCCTTTCAGGTCTGGTATGGATATTAAGGGGAACCCTGCCGCAAATTAAAAAAAAATGCATGCGGTTCCCCCCAAATATCCATACCAGGCCCTTCAGGTCTGGTATGGATTTTAAGAGGAACTCCACTCCAAATTTAAAAAAAACGGCGTGGAATACCCCCAAAAATCCAGACCAGACCCTTTATCCGAGCACGCAACCTGGCAAGCCGCAGGAAAAGAGGGGGGGTGAGAGTGCCCCCCTTCCTGAACCGTACCAGGCCACATGCCCTCAACATGGGGAGGATGTCCCCATGTTGATGGGGACAAGGGCCTCATCCCCACAACCCTTGCCCGGTGGTTGTGGGGGTCTGCGGGCAGGGGGCTTATCGGAATCTGGAAGACCCCTTTAACAAAGAGGACCCCCAGATCCCGCCCCTCCCCTATGTGAATTGGTAATGGGGTACATTGTACCCCTACCATTTCACAAAGAAAGTGTAAAAAAAATTAAAAAAAATACACAGACACCGTTAGGAAAGTCCTTTATTAAAAAAAAAAAAACATTCCAGCGATGAAATCCAGTGTCCCACGGCGATCCGATGTCCAGCGCTGTCCACACGAAACATCATTGGCTGAGCCTGAGCGGACCTGATGGGGAACTTCCTCCGCAGTGTAATAAATGAATAGACCCGCCCCTTCTAAAGTTCCCCATCAGGACCGCTCAGCCAATGACGTAGGTGTAAGGCTGAGGACCTGATGCGGAACGTGAGAAGGGGCGGGTCTATTCATTTATTATACTGGAGGAAGTTCCCCATCAGGTCCGCTCATCCAATGACGTAGGCGGGGTCTGACATACGAGGGGGCGGACCTGATGGGGAACTTCCTCCACAGTGTAATACATGAATAGACCCGCCCCTTCTCACGTTCCGCATCAGGTCCTCAGCCTTACAACTACGTCATTGGCTGAGCGGACCTGATGGGGAACTTTAGGAGGGGCGGGTGTATTGATTTTTTTTTTGATTTTTTTTATCAATGACTTTTCTATGTATTGCCGTTGCCGACAATTCATTATAGCCGCGAGTAAGTTTTAAATTACTTTTATTCTTCAGAAATGACACTTTGTGCAGGGACAGTTCTAAGCACGGGAAACAAGCGCGACTTTACATGCATATTGCCGAACACCGGACCCGAACCCGAACATACAGTCAATTGTTCGGGTTTGGGTCCGGGACCCAAAAACCCAAAAGTTTGGTACAGACCCGAACTTTACAGTAAGGGTCCGCTCAACCCTAATTGGGATATTTATTATAGCAAAAAGTAAAAAAATATTGTGTTTTTTTTTCAAATTTGTCGCTTTTTTTTGTTTATAGCACAAAAAATAAAAACCACAGAGATGGTCCAGTACCACCAAAAGAAAGCTCTATTTGTGAGGAAAAAAAGGACCTTAATTTTGTTTGGGAGCCACGTCGCACGATCGCGCAATTGTCATTCAAAGCGTGACAGTTCCGAAAGCTGAAATTTTGTTTAGGCAGGAAGGGGGTATATGTGCCCAGTAAGCAAGTGGTTAAACAAGTGTGATTTAACTGTACTTCTGTCTCGGTCTGATTCATGGTTTCTGACAATTAGTCATAGATGACCATTAACCACTTAAGGACGGGAAGGATTTTCCCCCTTAATGACCAGGCCATTTTTTGCCATATGGCACTGCGTCACTTTAACTGGCAATGGCACGGTCGTGCGACGCTGTACCCAAACAAAATTGACGTCCTTTATTCCCACAAATAGCAATTTCTTTTGGTGGTATTTGATCACCTTTTATTTTTTTGCGCTATAAATAAAAAAAAAAAGAGCGATGCATCGAGACTATAATTATAGTAAAAAGTGTGGAACTTTTGAGGCACAGCATTTTAGTAAAAAATATTGCATTTTATTTCATTTCCTTAAAATTGGACATATAATAATGACAGACTTAAAATAAAATTCAATTATAAAACAGTAAATTCCAACCACTGCAGAAATGTATACAACATAGTCTTTCTGTTTAACGCATTTCTTGGGCATGGTCCTCTTCATCAGGAGCTAACAGACTTTTGTTGCTGCCATCTAAATAGAGTGACAAGATTTATTTTAAATGAGTAGTCATATCGATATAACATAATTTCACATATCATGTGAAGACCCCTCCCCCAGAGACTGTGATGTGCACCCAGGTTTTCCCTCATGGTTCAACTGTATACAGAATGCAAGTCCCAGATGGGGGGCCTCTCCCCCTTCTCCTCCTCCAACCTCCAACCTTCAATATACAGTAGTTTGTCCATTTATCTGTTTATTAATTTCACTGATTGTCTTAATTGTGTACTATATGTACTATAAATACTACCTAGAGGCATAAGCATTATTTGTTCATTTATATTGCATTAACTCTTGATTGTTTGGCAGGTTTCAAAAACAAATTAATATTATTAAGAGGTACTACTATCCTATGTATAGAAGAGCGAGATGGGGGGGGGCACTATTAGTGGTTGTGCTACCTCTCCCCTTCACCCATATACCTCCCTCCCCAAGGGTTACATCAAGAGTTAGAAATGCACATACCTTAATCATAGATATAGGCCGTAATTTACATATAATAATTACCTTCTATATTGCAGCAATGACAATTGATTAAACATTTAAATCATTTCTGCTATCCTAATGAAACAGGGTGGTGATCCATTAGGCAGATAGTTGATAAGTAAACTCCTTTCATAGGTTTAATTTAGGTTCCTCACATTGAGTTTATAAGGTAATAACAGTTTCAATTAAATTTAAGTTCTTCACATTAAGTCTATAGTTAGGCCATAAAAAGGCCAGTAAAAAGTATAATGATAGTACTGTAATATTAATAATAATAATAACAGTAATAATTAGGCTTGTGCAATTCGTTTTGTAACGAATCAAAATTCGTCCGAATTTAGCAACTTTAGAACATTCGGAAGCATTCGAATTTCCGAACAAAGCAATTACGAATAAAACCGAATCCGAAATAAATTATACCGCAAATAGCGAATGCCCGAATGTCTTCGGCATAATTCGTTATGAAAAAAGTTACGAATGTACGAATCCATACGAAGCACAATAACACTCTGCTCTGCTCTCTGCTTCTCCCTCACCGTGCTGAACTCCCTCTCAAAATGGTGTACAGGGGCGGAGGCTATAGCCGCATGTAAAAAATGAAAGTAAAATACGATATTTCGAATCGTTACAAATAACCGCTATGTATTTAGAAAAGTACAAATCCATTCGAAGCACATTAGGCATAATAGCCAGCATCGTTGTGAGAGAGACACGGAAAATTACGAATCAACGAACCCAAAAAAAGTTACGAAAGTAGGAGTTGTGTCCAGAATCAACGAAAAACAATGTACCCTACCGAAAGTACGAATTATAAATCAACTAAGAATTCAACAAAAAATGTCGCTTGCAAAAATACGAATTAGTCCGAACACGAAAAATCCCGTCTAGCAAAATTACGAATGATTACGAATCAACAGGACCGAAAAGAAACGAACCAAAACTAAACAAATTTTTCAGTTGTGCACAAGAAACGAACCGAAACTAAACTAATTTTTCCGTTGTGCACAAGTCTAGTAATAATAACGGTAATAGTACTAAAATTAGTAAAACAAAGTAACATTGCTTTACCAAACTTCACTACCTTTATATAGGGATTGATTAGCCAATATTAAAATGAACCTACCACAGAGAAAGGCGAGGGGAAGTTGATGCTGGTTAAAGCTATTTAAAACATAGCAATTTCCAAGTTTAACAACCATTCGCTGCATCATTTAAGCAGAGGCTAGCACAGTCTGTGTTAGAGATATCCAGATGAGAAGCCCTTATGATCATCGGGGGGGGCTTGAATATTTATCATTGGCAAATAGGGATGAGCTTTATGTTCGGGTCGAACATGAGCTCGACTCGAACACTGGCTGTTCGCCCGTTTGCCGACTAGCGAACAATTTGGGGTGTTGGCGGCAAATTCGAAAGCCGCGGAACACCCTTTAAAAGTCTGTGGGAGAGGGGAAGGTTGGGAGCACACAGACCGCCTTCATGGAGGTGACAACGTGACGCTCTCACGTTCTGAGGGAGGGGCCTGACAGTTGCCGAGGAGCGTGCGAGGTGAGCACCGGGATGAGCCGTGGCTGTATTGCAGAGTGAGAGGCTGCAACACCGCAGATGATGCCCTCGCTCCCCCTCCTCCCTGCTACTCTGCCTGATTGGAGGCCCTCCAGCTACCCAGCAATCCATCTAACGGATACTGCGGCCATCACGAACTATATGGAGAGGAGACGACCGATAGGACAGTTGGGGGACTGAACCCTCGCCAGACTCCCCCCCCCGTATATCCTCTGTGAGCCTTGTTCGGACGGCAGGCTAACAACCTCCACAACAGCGGCAGGAGAACCTTCGTGAGGGACCAGGTGAGAAGACTTTACTGGCGGAAGAAAACAAGGTAACGCTGATTGAATTGAACTATGCTGATAGCCATTGAACGAGAAAACGGTCCGTAGGGGGTTTCCGCAGACCGGTACAGCATAAAGCTATTTACCTGGTCTCCCCCCCTCCCCCGCAACTGCATGTACTGTGAATTGTGGATACAGGCTTGTTTTTTGTTTTTTTTGACCCCCCTACTTCGTTAGTGCCCGCTCTATCCCTGAATAGACTAGCCACATGCTTAGATGCAGTCTCTGGGCTGCATAAGCATAAACATAAGCATAAGTAAAAATATAACTGGTTGAATGGTGGAGCAGTCCTATGGTTGAGCCGCAGATTTACCTCCCAAATTATACATCTACCTACGAGTAAACTAGCCCATCTGGGATATATAGGCCGCCATAGGTGCCTGATTGGAAGCATCAGAAAGAACATAGGGGGGAAGAGGAGCGAAGAAGAGGAGTGGGGGGGGGGCAGAGGAGGAAGACTGCCTACAAACAAATTGCTAGAGGAATAAACTACAAACATACATGTGCTTGCCTGTACTTGGAGCATATTGAAGTATAGGTCCATACTGCCACTTGTTAAATTGTTTGTTAGACTACCTGGCCCCCACAGCTGGACTGATCAAGGGCCAGAGGCAGCTTAAACATCTATAAGTCAGAAGACTGCTGGGACTTCAGGCTACAAATACACCTGTGGGCCTCACTGGAAACAGTATTATTCCATCAGCCAGACAACCTCTAGACATAGTTTGCAAACTGATTGGCACAGGTCACCGACCAGATCCGGCATCCCCTAAAGGGGAACTCTATAAGCCTAAGTCACAAAGTGCATGTACTGGCATATAACCCAGGTTTACTCACATGCACCTAGTCGCTCAGTCCTTGGACTTGAATGAAAGAATATAAGCAGCCTTAGAGCTGCGTTTATTGGAGCAGCAAAAACATTGCCTCACTATTACCTCAGCTTGAAAACTGAGGTCATATTAGCCTATAAACCTGGGGGAAAATAGTAAAGCAAAGTCTCGCTTTGGTGGTCCTTTCCCCTTATTTTTACTCACTTAAATTTTTCCTCCTTTTTTTTTTTTTTTGCTTTTCGGTCTCTTGTTCTCTTTTTTGTGCTGTCTGCTTGGGTTGGGGGTGGTCCTTTTGGAAAGTGATCCACATACCAACCTGACACCCAAAAGACGGGATTGAAGATAAAGACATTGTAGTAATATTACACGTACTAAATAGACTGTAAGGCTATTTGATTGTCTATCCATCTACTTGACTGTCTGCTTATTTCCACGCTAAAGAAGAAGGTAAAGGAGAAGGGGAAAAGGAAAGAAAAGGGGGAAATAAGTACATTTATAAGCCTAAACAAACATCTATCTTGGCTTTATGAGTGAAGAGAGCATCAAATAGGAAAGCCAGCCCCCTCTTTTAATAGACAACTAGCCCGTATTCTCTAGATAAAACGGTTATTAAGTACTCATAGATTAAAGGGGAAGGAAGGAGAAGAGAAGGGGAGAAGGAGAAAGGAGAAGAAAGAAACAGTGAAAGGACCAAGAGAGTGGATTAAACATTGAGAACTTGATAAATTGATAGACTCAAGTGACCAACCAGATAACCAGACAATAAAACTGGGGAAACGAATAAGAGCCGTAAATAAAAACACGATGAGTAAGTCTTCGAGTAAAACTACGAAGGGCACGGCCCCTAAAACCCTCAGGAACAGTGCAACAAGTAGTACTATCAAACAATATATGACACAGGAGGTAAATTTAAAAAGTCATGGAGCACAACAGCAAGATAAAAGAGACAAGACAACAGAGAAAAGGACAAAGAGTACGGAAAAAAAAGGAGGAGGAGCATCGGATCGAGCCAAAAGTGATCAAACATTAGAGAGTGAACTAGAGGAAAGCAGAGCAGAAGAACAATGGGCGGATGCACAAATCCCTACAAAAGGAGAAATGAATGAGATGTTAATGAGACTGGAAAACGCAATAAAGGCGGAGATCACTATGCTAAGAACTGACTTCAGTCACCTCCTGGGAAGAGTAGAGAAGCAGCGGAAGAAAGAGTGGAGAAACAGGACCAGGAACTAAGTAAATTAAAGGAGCAAGCCAAATTAATACAACAAAATCAGAGAAATACACTATACCGGTCAGAAGACCAAGAGAACCGAAATAGAAGGCAAAATTTAAGAATCCGCTCCCTTCCAGAGGAAAAAGGAGAAGACCTGAGGAAGACCATAAATATAATATTCAAGCCCCTGCTAGGTAGGGGAGTAGAAGACCCCCTTAAAATTGAGCGAGTACATTGCATAGGCAAACCCAGAAACGGGGAGGCTGATTGGCCAAGAGACATCATTGTGAGGTTCAGGCATTACAAAGTCAAAGCGGATATCCAAATGAAATCAAGAGGAAAACCACCCATCCAATTCCAAGGAAACGAGTTACAGATATTTACAGATCTCGCACCAGAGACATTGGCAAGGCGGAGACTTCTGAAGCCCCTTTTGGAGCAAATGAAGAAACAAAACATCAAATACACTTGGGAATTTCTGGCCTGTCTTATAGGCCAGAAGGAAGGAAAATCAGCAAGACTAAGGTTTCCGGAAGAATTAGCGGGATTCTGCGACAAACTAGACTTGCACGCGCCAGACCTGCCTGGATGGACTAAAAGAGAGAACTGAGATATCAAAAATAATAGGGGATATTTAAATGTAAGTGATCAGAAGAAGCTATAGGGGGCTAGATGTATGGAAAGAGGAGGGGGGGACTTCACTGAAAGGTTGGGAGGGGGGGAGGATAGAGGGGCGGAAAATGGCTGACCGGATCCCTGAGTAGCACCTCCGGGTTACCTCAGCCCCCCAATATCCTATGGGGGAGGGGAGGAAACCTAAGTGGTAAGGTCAGAGTCGCACCTCTAAAATAAGAGAACCAAGTGGAAGGAACAGGACCACTAATGGTTCTAAGGCCAAAAATGGGCCAAAGGGGGAGAGGGAGGGGGATGGTGGGAGAGGGAGGAGGTGGGAGGGGGAGATTTGAGGGAGAGGGGTTTTGTAAAGGGGAGGGGGAGGGAGGGAGGAGGGAAAGAGGGAGGGATCGGTGGAGAAAGGGAAGGGGTTGTGTAAAGGGGGGAAAGGAGGAGATTCTACCTCTTTGATTCTACAAGAAAGAAATATGAAAGGCGATGGTAGACAGACAAAATGTAAACAGCTCAGGAAAAAAAAAAAAGAAGAAGAGATGTCAGTAATAAACTTTCTATCCTACAACGTTAGAGGCTTAAACACACCCACCAAAAGGCATAAGATCTTAGGAGAACTAAAACATTATAGAGCAGACGTAGTCTTCCTACATGAGACCCATCTGACCCTAGAATCAAACATCAAATTATACTCACCCAGTCATCCGAAGTGGTTCTATGGGGACACTATCTCCAAGAGAGATAGGGGGGTCGCAATAGGATTTGCTAAGGAAATGGGGTTCGCATTGGAGGAAAGAATGATCGATAGAGACGGTAGATATATTTTTCTAAAAGGGAAGTTAGGGGGAATGAAATGCACTTTGGCAAACATCTACGCCCCCAATGCGAACCCCATTAAATATTTCAATGAAATCTTGGGAAAATTGAAGGACTTTGGGGCAGGATATATTATCGTAATGGGAGACTTGAACTTCTGTATGGACCCGGTAGTGGATAGTACGTCCCGTGTACAGGGGAAAAATAACCTACAACTGACAAAGATAAAACAAAAAATGCATAACAATCAGATGGTTGACATATGGACGATTATGCACCCAAAAACACAGGATTATATGTTTTTCTCCCCTGTACACGGGACATACTCAAGGATAGACTACATAATGGTAGAACATAGAATGTTGGACATGGTGGTGGAATCTAACATAGAAATTGCTTCCCTTTCGGACCATGCCCCACTAAGCATGAAATTAAAACTGCCCGACTATCAAAAGCAACCCTATACTTGGCGATTAAATGAAGAACTGCTTCGAGACGAGGAAATATTAGAGAGGGTGAAAAAGGAATTAGAGCACTATTTCCAGACAAATGACACGGAAGGGATCTCAGGGGCAACCTTATGGGAGGCACAAAAAGTCTATATTAGGGGGATATTGATCTCGGAGGGAGCAAGGAAGAAAAAAGAGAGAAATAGAAAACTTAATCTACTGATTGGAGAAATATTTAAAGCTGAGCAGGAGCATAAAAAACAACAGGGGCAACAAAATGAGTTATACCATTAATTAGTGACAAAAAGGGATGAACTAAAAGAACTCATGGACCAAGAGACTAAAATGACACTAAATCTTATAGCAAAAGAAAGATATAAGTGGGGGAATAAACCTAGCAAACAGCTAGCAAGAATGGCACAAAAGAAAAAGACCAGAAATTTTATAGAGAAGATTAAAAAAAAGAACGGAGAGGTAGTATACTCAACAAAGGAGATAGCAGATACATTTAAAAACTACTACGAGGGGTTGTACTCAGTGGAGCAGAAGGGATGGTGGTTAGGAGAGAAGCAACTACAAATAAAGGAATTCTTAGGAAATGCGAGACTCCCCAAGAATAATGAGAATGAAAAACTGGCATTAGATAAACCCATAACGGAAGAGGAAATAAGTAGAGCGCTGATGGACTCAGCCCCAGGGAAAAATGTAAGAAGATACTGATACCCAGGTTATGCAAATATATGAATGGGCTAGGGTTGGACTATGAAATGAGTAGGGAGGCCTCAGTAGCCACAATAACAGTTATCCCGAAGGAGGGGAAAGATGAAACGCTATGCTCCGGATACAGGCCGATCTCGTTACTAAACGCGGATATAAAACTATACACAAAAATTTTGGCAGAAAGAATGAAGGGATTGATGGCCACGCTGGTCCATCCGGACCAGGTGGGATTCATCCCAGGAAGGGAATGGAGGGACAATGGGGTGAGAGCATTGTTCCTTCTTCAGAAGATAAAAGAGAATGGGTCCCCAGGTCTACTTCTGTCAATAGATGCAGAAAAGGCATTTGACAGAGTAGACTGGGGACTCATGATCCAAACACTGGAAACCATGGGAATTGGTGCTAGGATGATACAGTGGGTTAAAACACTGTATCAGCACCCTACGGGTAGGATTAAAATAAATGGTACACTCTCTCCCGCCTTTGAGATGAAAAACGGGACAAGACAGGGATGCCCCCTGTCTCCCCTCCTGTTTGTGCTGTCCCTGGAACCCCTATTGGCGACGATACGAAACAACCCTGATGTCAAAGGGATTAGAATAGAAGAAGACGAACATAAATTATCAGCTTTTGCAGACAATGTCCTGTTCTTTGTTAGTAATCCTAGGACCACATTGCCGAATCTACTTAGAATCCTTAAACAATATGGAGAGATTTCAAATTTTTTAATTAATATAGCTAAAACGGAGATTCTAAATGTCAACATTGGAAAGGTAGAAGAACGGAGTTAAAAAAAGAGTTTAACTTTCCCTGGCAGAGGGAATTCAAGTACTTGGGAGTAAAACTAGCCAATTCAAATAAAGAAAATATACAAGATAAATTATATCCCTTTGCTAGATGAAATTAAATCGGAAATCAGAAAGATGATAAATCGCCCAATATCTTGGCTAGGAAGAATCAACATTCTGAAGATGGCTCTCCTACCAAAGATCCTATATAAATTTCAGATGCTACCAGTGGCAATACCCCAACCATACTTCAGAGTGTTAAGTATATTAATGAACTTTATATGGAAAACCAAAAAACATAGGATCTCCTTCTCGGTACTAAAACAGGATACAAAACATGGAGGGTTAGCCGTACCAGATATAAAAAAAATTACAATGCAGTGGTGCTGTCTCGGGTAGTAGAGTGGGCCAATGACAGACAAGAAAAAAGGTGGGTTAAAATTGAAAAGGCACTGGCAAAGACACAATTGGGAAGTATAATATGGAATCCCTGCCCAGTATAGAACACTAGGTGAAAACACTCACGTTATGACACGAATTGCACTTAAAATATGGGACAGGTTACATATAGATAGGGATTATAACTCTCCCCTCATAGAATTAAAAGAAAATGAATATTTTGCACCAGGGAAAAAAACAGTGGGAGGAAATTGGATTAAAATAGATAAAGCACAATTAAGAGATATAATAAAGAATGGAAAAATTACACCATTTCAGGAGCTAAGACACAAAAGGGATTTAATGATATTAGATGAATGGAGGTACCACCAGTTGACCCACTTCGTACAAAGCCTGCTCCAGCCAATTAGGTCGGGGGAGGAGCTTACGGCAATGGAAGGGCTTTGTATAGCCGAGAACCCAAAAGGCACTATATCAAAACTCTATAAATTGCTATCGACAGTGGATGAACTGGAGATGCCCCCATATATAAAGAAATGGGAAAGGGAACTGGGAACACAAAAGGATAAAATAATTATAGATAAAATAATCAAATTGACCCACTCGTCTGCTATGGACAGCAAGACCGCAGAAATTAACTACAAGTGCATTGCAGGCTGGTATGT
The DNA here is from genome assembly GCA_029206835.1 of Rana muscosa. Lineage (NCBI taxonomy): Eukaryota > Metazoa > Chordata > Amphibia > Anura > Ranidae > Rana > Rana muscosa. The sequence continues at coordinate 74,379,728 of CM055123.1, forward strand.
TACACCAGATAAAATAAGTAAATTTCAAGAAGGACAGAACGCAGAGTGTTGGAGAGGTTGTGGAAAAATGGGAACAATGGCTCACTTGTGGTGGCAGTGCCCCAAAATCAAAAAATATTGGGAAAAAATCCTGGACTTGATAAAAGTAATTACCGAGAAGGAGATTAAAAAAGACCCATGGACAGTTCTATTCCACGGAGGAGAGGGAGGAGTGAAACAGTACAAAGAGTCACTGATACCTCATCTGTTAAATGCGGCCAAAAGGCTGATTCCCAAAAAATGGCAGGAAGTGGAAAGTCCATCAATATGGGAATGAATTGACGCTGTTGAAGAAACATACAGTATGGAGGGACTGAAGTATGGGGTTGAGGAGGAGAAAAAAGGATTTCAAAACAAGTGGGATTGCTGGAAGGAATTTAAGAAAACATGGAGCTATGCAGAAAATTTGAGACGCTAGAGGGAAAATAAGTAGAAAATAAGAGGTAGATGGGAGGAGGGGGGGTGTGTAGATAGTGGGGAGGGGGGGGGAAGAGGGTGGAATAGAGTGCTTAGAACTGTGTTAAGTATATTGAGCCGAGAGCTTTCACAGTACTTATTAGATTGTCTATAGGCATCTCTTTTGCTAGATATATGGAAATGTTCGGATGTATCACCATTGTAATTTTGATAAAATAAAATAAAGAATAAAAAAATAAAAAAAGTCTATGGGAGAAATCAAAAGTTCTGATTTTAAAGGTTAATATGCAAATTATTGTCATAAAAAGTGTTTGGGGACCCAGGTCCTGCCCCAGGGGACATGTATCAATGCAAAAAAAAGTTTTAAAAACTGCAGTTTTTTCGGGAGCAGTGATTTTAATAATGCTTAAAGTGAAACAATAAAAGTGAAATATTCCTTTAAATTTCGTACCTGGGGGGTGTCTATAGTATGCCTGTAAAGTAGCGCATGTTTCCCATGTTTAGAATAGTACCTGCACAAAATGTCATTTCTAAAGGAAAAAAAGTAATTTAACCACTTTAACCCCGGGCTTTTTTTACCACCTCAATACCGGACCTATTCTGGCACTTCTCTCCTACATGTACAAATCATCATTCTTTTGCTAGAAAATTACTCAGAACCCCCAAACATTATATATGTTTTTTTAGCAGACACCCTAGGGAATAAAATGACGGTCATTGCAACTTTTTTTCTTGCATGGTATTTGCGCAATAATTTTTCAAACGCCTTTTTTTTGGAAAAAAAATGGTTTCATGAATTAAAAAATAACAAAACAGTAAAGTTAGCCCAATTTTTGGGAAAATATGAAAGATGATGTTACGCCAAGTAAATAGATACCTAACATGTCACGCTTTAAAATTGCGCACACTCATGGAATGGCTTCAAACTTCGGTACTTAAAAATCTCCATAGGCGACGCTTTAATTTTTTTTACAGGTTACCAGGTTAGATTTACAGAGGAGGTCTAGTGCTAGAATTGTTGCACGCGCTCTAACGCACGCGGCAATACCTCACATATGTGGTTTGAACAGCGTTTACATATGTGGGTGGGACTTACGTGTGCGTTCGCTTCTGACCGCGAGCTAACGGTGACAGGGGCGTTTTAATTGATTTTTTTTACTTTTTTTTTTTACTTATTTTTTTTTTTACACTTATTTTACTTTTTTTTTTTGATCACTTTTATTCCTATTACAAGGAATGTAAACATCCATTGTAATAGGAATGTGTGTGACAGGTCCTCTTTATTGAGAGATGTGGGGTCAATAAGACCCCACATCTCTCCTCCAGGTTGGAAAGCATGAGATGTGAACATTTTTTTACTGATCTCATACTTACTAGCTGCAATGGCGGCTTTGTTTACATCTGAGGACCCGGGCGTGACGTCATCACATCGCGCCCGGGCTTCCGACGGTCATAGAGATGACTGGTGACCATATGGTCACCAGTCATCTCTATGCTCATCACGTGACCCACCACCGGCGCTGGACGATTCTCTCCGGGTCCCCAATGGCACGGGAGAGCCCGGAGAAGCACCGGATGGCGGCGGGAGGGGGGGATGTCCCCTCCCGCCACCTATAAGAACGATCAAGCGGCGGAACCGCCACTATGATCATTCTTATTGTGCACAGAATCGCCGGCACAACAAAAGGATATCTAAATGATGCCTCTAGCTGCAGGGTATCATTCAGATATCCCCCTACAAAGCCGAGGACGTCATCTGTCGTCCACCCAGGATGGGAGATCCCATCTGTGGACGTCATTTGACTATGGCTGGGTAGGGAAGTGGTTAAAACTACTATATAATAAATATTATACATATAATGAATTGTCGAGTCCCGGCAATACAGATATCATTGAAAAAAACGGCATGGGTTCCCCCCCAGTCCATTACCAGGCACTTTGGGTAGGGTATGAATATTAAGGTAAACCCCGAACCAAAATGAAAAAAAAATGCGTAGGGATCCCCCCAAATTTCATACTAGGCCCTTCAGGTCTCGTATGGATATTAAGGGGAACCCTGCGACAATTAAAAAAAAAAAATAGCGTAGGGGCCCCCCTGAAATTCATACCAGACCCTTAAGGTCTGGTATGGATTTTAAGGGTAACCCCGCGCCAAAATTAAAATAAAAATGGCGTGGGGCTCCCCAAAAATCCATACCAGACCCTTATCCGAGCACGCAACCTGGCAGGCCACAGGAAAAGAGGGGGGATGAGAGAGTGCCCCTCCTCCTGAACCGTACCAGGCCACATGCCCTCAACATGGGGAGGATGTCCCCATGTTGATGGGGACAAGGGCCTCATCCCCACAACCCTTGCCCGGGGGTTGTGGGGATCTGCAGGCGGGGGCTTATCAGAATCTGGAAGCCCCCTTTAACAAAGGGGACCCCCAGATCCCAGCCCCCCTATGTGAATTGGTAACGGGGTACATTGTACCCCTACCATTTCACCCAAAAAAGTGAAAAAAATTGTAAAAAAAATACACACACAGCTTGGGACAAATGCTTTAAAAAAGAAAGAAAAATTCCAGCGATGTAATCCTTATATGACCAACGATACACGCCACCACGCTCGATTCGATCGATTCCGCCTCCTTCCGTGACCCCGCCCCCTCTGATGCAACAGGGTTTGACGCGGGGTTACCCAGTGACATGTACGGGTAACCCCGCCCCCTCTGTTGCAACAGGAACCCCCGTTGCATCAGAGGGGGCCAGGGTCACCCGTACATGTCACTGGGTAACCCCACGGCAAACCCCATTGCGTCAGAGGGGGGCGGGTCACCCATATGTGTCACTGGGTAACCCCACGGCAAACCCTGTTGTGTCAGAGGGGGGCGGTGTCACCCGTACATGTCCCTGGGTACCCCCGCGGCAAACCCCATTGTGTCAGAGGGGGGCGGGGTCACCCGTACATGTCACTGGGTAACCCGCGGCAAACCCAGTTGTGTCAGATGGGGGCGAGGTCACCAGCGTACGTCACGGATGGCCCTGTCCTCGGCTATATAAGAGCTGTCAAGCGGGTCTCGCGTCATTCGGTGGGCCGCCTTCCATGGAGGTAGAATCAATGGTATCGTCGGTCGTAGAAGGATTACATCGCTGGAATTTTTTTTTTCTTTTTTATTAAAGGACTTGTCCCAAGCTGTGTGTGTGTGTGTTTTTTTACCATTTTTGACACTTTTTTGGGTGAAATGGTAGGGGTACAATGTACCCGTTACCAATTCACATAGGGGGAGCCGGGATCTGGCGGTCCCCATTGTTGAAGGGGGCTTCCAGATTCCGATAAGCCCCCCGCCCGCAGACACCCACAACCACCGGGCAAGGGTTGTGGGGATGAGGCCCTTGTCCCCATCAACATGGGAACATCCTTCCCATGTTGAGGGCATGTGGCCTGGTATGGTTCAGGAGGGGGGGCGCTCTCTCGCCCCCCTCTTTTCCTGCGGCCTGCCAGGTTGTGTGCTCGGATAAGGATCTGGTATGGATTTTTTGGGGGAACCCCACTCATTTTTTTTTGGCGCGGGGTTCCCCTTATAATCCATACCAGACCTGAAGAGTCTGGTATGGATTTTGAGGGGGACCCCTACGCCATATTTTTTTTTAAATTGGCGCAGGGTTCCCCTTAATATCCATACCAGACCCGAAGGGCCTGGTAAGAAATTTGGGGGGACCCCACGTATTATTTTTTTAATTTTGGTTCGGGGTTCCCCTTAATATTCATACCAGACCCAAAGGGCCTGGTAATGGACTGGGGTGGGGGGGAACCCAATGCTGTTTTTTTCAATGAGTTGTATCTGTATTGCCCGACAATTCATTATAGCTTTAAATTACTTTATTTCCTTTAGAAATTACATTTTGTGCAGGGACTATTCTAAACACGGGAAACATGCGCTACTTTACAGGCATACTATCGACACCCCACAGGTATAAAATTTAAAGGAATATTTCACTTTTATTGTTTCACTTTAAGCATTAATAAAATCACTACTCCCGAAAAAACTTCTGTTTTTAAAACGTTTTTTTGCATTGATACATGTCCCCTGGGGCAGGACCGGGGTCCCCAAACACTTTTTATGACAATAACTTGCATATTAACCTTTAAAATTAAGACTTTTGGGTTTTCACGTTTGTGTCCCATAGACTTTAACGGTGTTCGCGTGTTCGAACAAATCTTTTGCCTGTTCGCATGTTCTGCTGCGAACAGAACCGGGGGGGTGTTCAGCTCATCCCTATTGGCAAATATGTAACTGTATTGTTCACTATTATTACCTATGTTTTAGGGTTTGCATTTTAAATCTTACTAATGTTTGTAAAATAAAAATAATGTTTTAACCACTTCCCTACCCAGCCATAGTCAAATGACGTCCACAGATGGGATCTCCCATCCTGGGTGGACGTCATATGACGTCCTGGCTTTGTAGGGGGATATCTGAATGATGCCTGCAGCTAGAGGCATCATTCAGATATCCTTTTGTTGTGCCGGCGATTCTGTGCACCATAAAAATGATCATAGTGGCGGTTGTGCTTTATAGGCGGCGGGAGGGGACATCCCCTCCTCCCGCTGCCATCCGGTGCTTCTCCGGGCTCTCCCGTGCGATCGGGGACCCGGAGCGAATCTTCCGGCGCCGTTGGTGGGTCACGTGAGGAGCATAGAGATGACTGGTGACCAGATGACATCACACCCGGGTCCTCAAATGTAAACAAAGCCACCATTGCGGCTGTAAGTATGAGATCAGTGAAAAAAAATTCCCAATAAAGAGGACCTGTCACACACATTCCTATTACAAGTAATAGGAATAAAAGTGATCAAAACTAGCAAATAGGTTACTCCCCTTGATCCCTGGCCTCCTATCATCTGATCATGTGGGCTTTATCCCGGGTAGGGAGGCTAGGGACAATACTATCCGCACTTTAAACCTGCAGCATTGGCTGGCCTCATCGAAGACCGAGGGATTCCTCCTCTCCCTTGATGCTGAGAAGGCGTTTGACAGGGTGTCATGGGATTACATGCGGGCGGTCTTGGAAGGCATAGGCCTCCTGCCACGTATGCTTGCACATATCACTGCCCTCTATACTAACCCCTCCGCGAGGGTGAGGGCTAATGGCCTCCTGTCAGACGCCTTCTCGATTAGCAATGGTACCCGTCAGGGCTGCCCGTTATCTCCCCTGATCTTTGTTTTGACTCTGGAGCCCCTACTAAACAGACTGAGATCCAACACGGATATCAAGGGAATCTCCATTGCCCACAGAGAATTTAAAGTTGCGGCCTTTGCTGACGATATCCTATTGTCCTTGCAATCCCCTCGGATATCGCTACCCAATCTTTTGAAAGACATAAAACACTTTGGCGAGCTATCAAATCTCAAAATCAATTATTCCAAATCGCATGCCCTAAATGTATCCCTTACCTCTCATGAAGTCACACATTGTCAGGAATCCTTTCCCTTTCATTGGCAGAAGACAGCCATTACCTATTTAGGCATCCAGATCACTAAGAACATAACAGATCTTTATAGCCACAACTTCCTCCACGCCCTCTCTAAGCTCCAGGCAAATTTGAAGGATTGGGACAACCTTAACGTTTCTTGGTTTGGGCACTCGGCCCTCATTAAGATGGTTGTTCTCCCCCGCCTATTATATTTAATGCAGACAATCCCGATTCACTTACCCCCCTCATTCTTTGCGGCATATAAAAAAGCCTGCACTAGCTTTATTTGGAAGAATAATGCCCCACAAATTAAATACTCACGGCTGACATGCTCCAAAACAACTGGTGGGATTGGGTTACCAGACCTTTATAAATATTACCTGGCCTGCCACCTAACTAGAGTGGTGGACTGGAAACTTCACAAACTAAGGAAAGCATGGGTGACGCTAGAAAATTCTCTCACGCAAACTCCGATTGCCACAGTACCTTGGCTGTCACCTCGATGCTGGCCCCTGATCCTCAAGACACACCCGCTCATTGCACCTTCCCTATCGGCCTTTAGGAAAGCGGTCGCTCTCTTTAACCTCTCCTCACAACCGGGTCCACTAACCCCTCTGAGAGGCAACCCTGAGTTCCCTCCGGGAGATTCTAATTCATTCCTCCACACGGAATGGCCACACGAGGAGGTTCTGGCGTGCCATTTCTTTCATAAAGGCCGAAGACGAACCTATGAGGAGCTTACTTCTGAATCATGTACTAACACTTTTCCTTTCTGGTCTTTTAGACAGCTGACTCACTTTCTTACCTCCAAAGATGCGAAGGCCACGTGGGATAGACAACTTACACCATTTGAAGTACTTTGTTCACGCAATGCACCACAACGACATCTCGTGTCACACATTTACGCCCTATTACAGGATGTCCCTGGTACTCCCACGATGCAGAATATACGTGCTTCTTGGGAAAGGGACCTGCAAATCACACTTGAGGATGATGACTGGGAATCCATATTCACTCTTGCGCATAAAGGCTCAATGAACGTTGCGATTCAAGAAAACGGTTATAAAATTATCACAAAATGGTATAGGACCCCATCTCGTCTACATAAATTCTCACCCTCTATTCCGGATACATGTTGGAGGTGTACAGAAGAGGTAGGATCTATGATCCACATTTGGTGGGAGTGTACCTTGCTCCAACCTTTTTGGAGGGAGGTCCACTCCATCATTAAACGGGTCACCACTTTCACTCTAGACTACACTCCTGCTCAATACCTTCTACACCATACTACTCTACCCAAACGAAATTACCAAAAATCATTGGCTATGCATATGGTTAATGCAGCCAGGCTATGCGTCCCTACACATTGGCGTTCAAAGGATATCCCGACCATTCGAGAATGGTTGATCAGAGTCGCTAAGATAGAGGAGATGGAGGAATTGATACACACAGCCCATGACCGCTTACAGAAGTTTAGTTTGACCTGGTCCTGTTGGACGCATTTTAGGACTACGGATTACTATAAGTCCTTCTTCTAGAATGCTGTCCTGAAGTATTTGAAGTAAAAACAGCTCACACAGTAATCTTTCCTGCGTTTTGATCTGGTGCAGGGGCCTGGGACGGAGAGCGGCCCCCACCACCCCCCACCTCACGCTTCTCTTTTCTCCCCACTTCTCTCTATTTTCTATTCTTGACTGCTACCCTCTACCTACCTTTCTTCTTCTCCTTTTACCCCTTTCACACGCCTATGTCAATTGTGAGGGGGTTAGCTCGGCAGCGGGTGTGTGTGACCCCCGAGATGGGCTCCCCACACAAAAACAGGCCCAGCAAACGGTGGTTGTGGTTTTCAAAATCAAAAAGGTGCGGTTTATTTTCTATTTACAGTGACAAAACACAGCAAAGCAAAAGAAACATAAACAAAATAAATCCTGGTCAACTTGACCTCTGACTAAACATACAGGTTTCCTAACTAACAACTGGGATCAGCCTAGTGCTGTCCTAGTCCCTAAGTCCCTGGTTTTAAATGTCCAAGCAAATAGCCACACAGGCTTTGTCTCACCGCACAGGGGTTCACTCTCCCTAGACAGTCCACACAGGTCTGGTTCCAGGCATGAGCTAACATCTAATGAAGCTGGGAGTTCTTATAGAGGCCTAAATGAGCTGACAAGCTTCAGCTGGTCTCATCAACTCCCTGTCTGTACGACGCCCCACACTCTCCCTAGAGGTATGAGTCATCCATGAGCCCACTAGCCTTATACAACTCTCCACCTAGTTGTATAAGTCGGCGTAAAGCCTGAATCTGGGCGAAATATATCTACCCCCCTGGATGCAACCAGGTGACTTTACCTTCCTGCTGTCACATACCCCCCCTCTTGTTTTAACCTCGGGGTTGGAACACCAGCAATCAGGCATTCATGTACTCGAGACAAAGCATCCACATTCCCCATTTGAACGCCAGGGCGATGCTTTACTGTGAAGTTGAATTCCTGGAGGGCCAGGAACCACCTATTCACTCTTCTATTTGTTTCTTTGTTTTGAGCCATCCACTTTAACGGAGCGTGATCCGTAACCATGTCAAAGTGCCTACCTAGCAGGTAGTACCGAAGGGAATCTAGAGCCCACTTCACCGCTAAACACTCCTTTTCAACGGTGGCGTAATTTACCTCATGGGACTTCAACTTCCTGCTGAGGTAAATGACTGGGTGCTCTTCCCCGTTCCAGACCTGGGACAATACTGCTCCTAACCCCACATCTGACGCATCACTTTGTACGACAGTCTTTAGAGAAGTCGGGTGAGTACAACACTGGCTGGCTACATAAGGCTTGTTTCAAGAATTGGAATGCTGCCTCAGCCTCGGGGGTCCATTTAATCATGACCGACCCTTTCCCCTTCGTCAGGTTGGTTAGGGGCACAGCCTTAGAAGCAAAGTGGGGAATGAATCGCCGATAATACCCAGCGATTCCCAGAAAGGCTCGTACCTGCTTCTTGCTGTTGGGACGTGGCCAACTCTGGATGGCCTCGACTTTGTTGAGTTGGGGTTTTATTACTCCCCTCCCAATGGTGTACCCAAGATATTTGGCCTCCTCCTGCCCAATGGTACACTTCTTGGGGTTAGCCGTAAACCCCGCTTCCCGAACAGAGTCCAGGACTGCTTGCACTTTTGGCAGATGTGAGGCCCAATCTGTGCTATGGACAATTATGTCATCCAGGTAAGCCGCAGCATACTTCCGATGGGGCCTCAGCATCTGGTCCATTTTCCGCTGGAATGTGGCCGGCGCATTCTGTAACCCGAACGGCATTCTTTTATATTGGAACGCCCCGTCTGGGGTTACAAATGCGGTTTTCTCTTTGGCCGACTTGGCCAGGGGGATTTGCCAATACCCTTTTGTGAGGTCAAGAGTCGTCATGTATCGGGCTGTTCCCAGCCGGTCGATCAACTCATCTATACGTGGCATGGGGTAGGTGTCAAATTTTGTAACTTTGTTCAACTGTCGAAAATCGTTACAAAATCGCCAGCTCCCATCCGGTTTAGGCACCAACACAATGGGACTAGACAAATCACTTTGGGACTCCTCTATCACCCCTAAGTTCAGCAGTTTCTGTACTTCCTCCCGTATTGCCTCCCGTCGGGCCTCTGGGATCCGATAGGGTTTTAACTTCACCCTTTCACCGGGCGGGGTAATGCTGTCATGCTCTACCCCAGATGTTTGTCCCGGCAGCTCAGAGAATACCTCCTTGTTGCGAAGCACAAACTCCTTAACCTCCTGTTGTTGAGGTTGTGACAAGGTGGCTGCTATTCCAACCTCCGGAATCACGCAACCAGTTTGAGCTGGTGACCAAGTGTCTGCGACTAAGGACTCTCTATCCCTCCAGGCTTTCAACAGATTAACGTGATAGATCTGTTCGGGCTTTCGCCTTCCTGGTTGTCTGACCTTGTAATTCACTTCGCTCACTTTTTCCATTATCTCGTAGGGGCCTTGCCATTTGGCAAGGAATTTACTTTCAACCGTAGGGACAAGTACCAGTATCCTATCCCCCTGGGAAAAGGTACGGGTCTTGGCTCCACGGTTGTACACTCTCTGCTGTGCTAACTGCGCTTGGGCCAAATGTTCCTTCACGATGGGCATTACCTGTGCAATTCGGTCTTGCATCAGGGCGACATGCTCAATCACACTCCTGTGGGGAGAACTCTCACTTTCCCAAGTTTCCTTGGCAATATCCAACAGCCCTCTTGGGTGTCTCCCATACAGTAACTCAAAGGGGGAGAATCCCGTAGAGGATTGGGGCACCTCCCTAATAGCAAACATCAGATAAGGAAGTAGACAGTCCCAATCCTTTCCATCTCTATCCACCACTTTCTTCAACATTTGTTTTAGGGTTTTGTTGAACCTTTCAACCAGCCCATCGGTTTGGGGGTGATACACAGATGTACGTAATTGCGTCACTTTGAACAATTTACACAGCTCCTTCATAACCCGGGACATAAAGGGTGTACCTTGGTCCGTAAGCAGTTCTTTACAAATACCCACCCGGCTAAACACAAGAGATAGCTCTTTGGCTATGGTTTTGGCCGAGGTATTTCGGAGAGGGATCGCTTCTGGATAACGGGTGGCATAGTCCATTATAACTAATATGTACTGGTGCCCCCTAGCGGACTTGATTATAGGACCTACCAAATCCATGGCGATCCTCTCAAACGGGACCTCAATGATGGGTAGAGGGACCAGCGGGCTACGGAAATGTGGCATCGGGGCCGACCTCTGACACACAGGGCAGGAGGAACAATAATTTTCTATGTCCTTCATCACCCCCGGCCAATAGAATCTCTGTAATACCCTCTCTCGGGTTTTCTCTGTCCCCAGATGACCTCCAAGAATGTGCCCATGGGCCAACTCCAACACCAACTTCCTGTAAGGTTTGGGCACCACAAGCTGCTCAACGGTTTCTTCTGCCCTTTTTGCCACCCGATACAGTAGGTCCTTCTCTACGCTGAAGTATGGGTAAGTGCAGGTATTATCTGGGTTCACTAACTCGCCATCTATTTTCACTACATTTTCCCGTGCCTTTATTAGGGCGGGGTCTTTCAACTGTTCTGTGGCAAAGTTTTCCCTGTGAACCTCAAGATCAGAAAACTCCACAGACGGTAAGTTTTCGTCTGAGGAGGTGGGCTCCTCTCCAGTTTCTTGAGTCTCCCCTGCCAATACTGATAAGGGAAATTCTGGAGAGTCCTCACCACTCTCAGGGGAGTTCTGGCTATCACATTCCTGGTACATAGGGGCACCAGTGGGGGGCTCAGGATCATCCCACAGTTCCCAGAACTTCGGAAAATCCCTTCCCACAATGGCGTCATGCGGTAACTGAGATACTAAGCCCACTGGATGAGAGAGGGTACCTTTGGGGGTCTCGAAACACACTGTAGTCACTGGATACTCTCGGGTGTCCCCATGCACACAAATAACAGCTACCTTGCTATTCCCAGAGACCTCTGTTTTAACTAACTCAGCCTTTATCAGGGTCACAAGGCTACCTGAATCCAGCAATACCACAACATTTCTACCATTAACACACATTTTGCATAAATGTTTCTCAGTTCCTCGAATGGCAGTGCATGCGACTGTCGCACACAGCGACTGACGTCTGCCCGTCAGAAAGTCACACTGCATGGGTTCCTCCACAACCGGGCAATTGGCTGCAATATGTCCCGCTTGCCGGCAGCGGTAGCAAACGATCCTTCTTGCGGCCTCTTGAGCCGCTGATTTCCCAGGCTGTTCTCGCCAAACTTGGGGTAGAGCTCCCACCCTCTCACTCTCTCCACCCTCACCCCTTGGAATCCTCTTATCCGCCCCTGGGGATGGTCTGGTCTTAGGGTGGAAAGTCCGAGTGTCTCTGGAAGAGGCCGTCAGGTTCTCTGTAGCCAAGTATTTCTCCACATGATCCACAAGACCATCGGCCGTCTCTGGGTCTCCATGGCTTACCCACTTTTGGATGGCAGTAGGAAGAGCTCTCAAAAACCGATCCATTACAACACGTTCCACAATCTTTGGTGCGGACAAAGTCTCTGGCTGTAGCCACTTTCTGCTCAGGTGAATGAGATCATACATTTGAGACCTGGGGGGTTTTCCAAGCTGGAAAGTCCAGTTATGCACACGCTGAGCCCGGACAGCCTGGGTGACACCCAGCCTTGCCAATATTTCAGCTTTTAGCATCGCATAGTCTTTTGCTTGGTTAGGCTCTAGGTCATAGTAAGCTTTCTGCGATTCACCAGTTAACAGAGGAGCCACCAGTCCAGCCCACTGCTCCTCAGGCCACTTTTCTCTTTCAGCGGTCCTTTCAAATGTGGTCAAAAATACCTCTGGATCATCCTCTCCAGTCATTTTTGTCAATAAACGACTCACCCCAAAGGACGCGGTATTAGTGGGACGGCTTTCCTCACTGGTCTGCGGACGTTGCTGCATTGCTGCTTCCATCTGTTGTTGTAGTCTCTGCTCTTGCTTCTGTAACAGGTCTATGAAGCGGGCCTCAGATTGCTGCTGGGCTTGTTGCTGAGCCTCCAGACTCTGTTGCAAAGTTGCGTTTGTCTGCTGCTGGGCTGCAAGGCTCTGTTGATGAGCTTGCTGCTGGGCTGCAAGGCTCTGTTGATGAGCTTGCTGCTGGGCTGCGAAGTTCTGTTGTTGAGCTGCAAGGCTCTTTTGCAAACCTGCATTTGTCTGCTGTTGATTGGCATTTGCTAGAGCCAGCTGCTTCAGTATCTCCTCCATGCTGGCTTAAAAAAAAACTGCCCGCATTCTCCACCAACTGTGAGGGGGTTAGCTCGGCAGCGGGTGTGTGTGACCCCCGAGATGGGCTCCCCACACAAAAACAGGCCCAGCAAACGGTGGTTGTGGTTTTCAAAATCAAAAAGGTGCGGTTTATTTTCTATTTACAGTGACAAAACACAGCAAAGCAAAAGAAACATAAACAAAATAAATCCTGGTCAACTTGACCTCTGACTAAACATACAGGTTTCCTAACTAACAACTGGGATCAGCCTAGTGCTGTCCTAGTCCCTAAGTCCCTTGTTTTAAATGTCCAAGCAAATAGCCACACAGGCTTTGTCTCACCGCACAGGGGTTCACTCTCCCTAGACAGTCCACACAGGTCTGGTTCCAGGCATGAGCTAACATCTAATGAAGCTGGGAGTTCTTATAGAGGCCTAAATGAGCTGACAAGCTTCAGCTGGTCTCATCAACTCCCTGTCTGTACGACGCCCCACACTCTCCCTAGAGGTATGAGTCATCCATGAGCCCACTAGCCTTATACAACTCTCCACCTAGTTGTATAAGTCGGCGTAAAGCCTGAATCTGGGCGAAATATATCTACCCCCCTGGATGCAACCAGGTGACTTTACCTTCCTGCTGTCACACAATGTAAACCTCTTCTCTGTCTGCTCCCCCCCCCCCGATATGATTGTTATTTTTCTCTATTTGTCTTTCCCAATAACGAATTAACCGACCAAAAGATAGCCTGGAGCCTTGCTAGGGGCTCCCAATACCTATACGACCAGTGCAGTTTCCGATTTCAGAAGTTTTACCATGACCCCGGATAGGCCTGCTGATATTGGCCTATGGCGGGTCCTTGCACTCTTACACGGGTTTACTTGCTCTCTTTCAGTTACTGGTTATTGCTCTGTGTTAACGTTGGTTAGTCTTGAAATGTCCATGAGCCTGTATGTCTTGTATGTACATGCAACCTTACTTTTCTTTCAATAAAATCATTTATGGAAAAAAAAAAAGTGATCAAAAAAAAAAAAAGTAAAATAATTGTAAAAAAATAAATAAATAAGTAAAATAAATAAATAAATAATAATAAAAAAAAAAAAACTAAAAAGCCCCTGTCCCCGGTAGCTCGCGATCAGAAGCGAATGCACACGTAAGTCGCCCACATATGTAAACGCCGTTCAAACCACACATGTGAGGTATCACCGCATGCGTTAGAGCGCGTGCAACAATTCTAGCACTAGACCTCCTCTGTAATTCTAACCTGGTAACCTGTAAAAAAAAAAAACGTCGCCTATGGAGATTTTTAAGTACCGAAGTTTGGCGCCATTCCATGAGTGTGCGCAATTTTAAAGCGTGACATGTTAGGTATCTATTTACTCGGCGTAACATCATCTTTCATATTTTCCCAAAAAATTGGGCTAACTTTACTGTTTTGTTATTTTTTAATTCATGAAACCATTTTTTTTTTAAAAAGGCGTTTGAAAAATTATTGCGCAAATATCGTGCAAGAAAAAAAGTTGCAATGACCGTCATTTTATTCCCTAGGGTGTCTGCTAAAAAAACATATATAATGTTTGGGGGTTCTGAGTAATTTTCTAGCAAAAGAATGATGATTTGTACATGTAGGAGAGAAGTGCTAGAATAGGCACGGTATTGAAGTGGTACAAAAAGCCCTGTATTGAAGTGGTTAATATACTTATTTTTTGGTGTGGTACCTTAAAAGTCCTATTACTTTTTTCTTTTAGGGATTTGATGTATTTTTCAGCCACTGTTTTCATGTGTATTGTGGAGGAGCAAAAGGTTGGGAATGGACAGTAGCTCTCTGTTTTGTGTATTTTAGCATCAGTTACAATGTACAGACAAAATGACACTCCAGCCAGCACACTCCCCATCAGGGCAGTACTGGTTAAGAGCCACGTCACTCCCCTGCAGTTAAATGCTGTGTTTTAACGCTGATAGTTACATAGTATCTATGTAACCTAGATAACCCAGATAATTGGAGGTGTATTTATTGTAAATATACATATCTCCACAGATCCCCTGCTGAATTGAAGCTGAATGGGATGGATATAAATTTTTTGCACAGCAGATGGGGCAGACCTATGATTGCTCTATGGGCAGCCGGATATAAATGGACTTGTGTCTATTTACATCAGGCTACCTCCATAAAATTAGAAAAGTATGCACTCTTATTCCTTTTTTTTCTGGACCTGGAGGCACTCGGAGGTAGGTGGATTTAAACAGACACAAGTTCCTTTACATCAGCCTGCCTATAGACCCACATTGACCTTTTAGTCGGGTCCACCTGAAAAACAGTCAGGCAAACCTGTTTGGAAATCCCAAGTTCAAGGTCCCTTACACTAAGGGGTCATATTTCTTACCATAATTTTTTTTTATAAACTAGATAGCAATATATTCCCATGCTAAAGATTAGCATAACTAAAGCATTATGTGTGACCGTACCTATACTCATGAGTTATTTTTTTCCTGTTTGTGCACGCGTTAAGTCTACTACAGATAATCATCTCTCTGTGCAAATACTATTCAGTTATTAATATGCTTTAATAATATGTATGTCTATGCCACTGCATGATTCATAGATTCCATTCCAGCTGTACTTTATTTCGAGGAACCAAAAACATTCTGTGTTTACATTAATAACTTAACATATAATGTAATTTTAATTATTATCAACCTGTATATATCTCTATACCATAATACATGTAAATATACCTGTAAAAAGCAGTGCAGCGCTGAAAACTAAAGTAAAAATAAGCATCAAAAGTCCAAAAAATATGTGGCAAGATGAGGCCAGAGGATGTTGAAGGGCAACAGAGGTGTAAGACTTCTTAGGTAGTAAATGGGGTGCTTCAATCAATCACCATGCATCCAAACATGTGTGTCTCCTCCACCAGAAGTACAAACCGTTCACCTGAACATATGGACCTCTGAACAAACAGAAGGTCAGTCACGCTGTCCCTTAACTAGGGTAGTGGTAAGATGTTGTCTTCACGTAGGGTCCTTCACTAAGACTCCTCAATCGATAGATGGTCTCCAAATTCACTCATATATAGAATGGATCATGTAAAAACATAAAAGAAACGCATAGTGCTCTCCGTATTTTAAATCGACACTATTTAATAAAAATAAAACTACTCACAAACACGGCATTATATCCTAGTGCACGGCATGAAGTCATAGATAGTACATATAAAAGAACCAGGTAGGTGGCTGTCCTGACATCACTATAAGCCCCTCGCACGCGTATCGCCCATGGTGGAGGACTTCCTCAGCGGATATGGAAAGGGCTAATGTGTCAGTGCTAAATTTATAACATCGATTCCTGGTTCAATCAATTACAGTTGGGATCAAAAGTTTGGGCACCCCAGGTAAAAATGTGTATTAATGTGCATAACAAAGCCAAGGAAAGATGGAAAAATCTCCAAATGGCATCAAATTACAGATTAGACATTCTTATAATATGCCAAAAAAAGTTAGATTTTATTTCCATCATTTACACTTTCAAAATTACAGAAAACAAAAAAATGGCGTCTGCAAAAGTTTGGGCACCCTGCAGAATTTATAGCATGCACTGTCCCCTTTGCAAAGCTGAGACCTGCCAGTGTCATGGATTGTTCTCAATCATCGTCTAGGAAGACCAGGTGATATCAATCTCAAAGGTTTTAAATGGCCAGACTCATCTGACCTTGCCCCAACAATCAGCACCATGGGTTCTTCTAAGCAGTTGTCTAGAAAACTGAAACTGAAAATAGTTGATGCTCACAAAGCTGGAGAAGGCTATAAGAAGATAGCAAAGAGTTTTCAGATGTCAATATCCTCTGTTCGGAATGTAATTAAGAAATGGCAGTCATCAGGAACAGTGGAAGTTAAAGCAAGATCTGGAAGACCAAGAAAAATGTCAGACAGAACAGCTCACAGGATTGTGAGAAAAGCAATTCAAAACCCACGTTTGACTGCACGATCCCTCCAGAAAGATCTGGCAGACACTGGAGTTGTGGTACACTATTCCACTATAAAGAGATACTTGTACAAATATGGTCTTCATGGAAGAGTCATCAGAAGAAAACCTCTTCTACGTCCTCACCACAAAAATCAGCGTTTGAACTTTGCAAATGAACATACAGACAAGCCTGAGGCATTTTGGAAACAAGTTCTGTGGACCGATGAGGTTAAAATATAACTTTTTGGCCGGAATGAGCAAAGGTACATTTGGAGAAGAAAGGGCACAGAATTTAATGAAAAGAACCTCTGTCCAACTGTTAAGCATGGGGGTGGATCAATCATGCTTTGGGGTTGTATTGCAGCCAGTGGCACAGGGAACATTTTACGAGTAGAAGGAAAAATGGATTCAATAAAATTTCAGCAAATTTTGGATGGTAACTTGATGCCATCTGTGAAAAAGCTGAAGTTAAAGAGAGGATGGCTTCTATAAATGGATAATGATCCTAAACACACCTCAAAATCCCTGGGGGATTACATCAAGAGGCATAAACTGAAGGTTTTGCCATGGCCTTCACAATCTCCTGACCTCAACATTATTGAAAACCTATGGATAGACCTTAAAAGAGCAGTGCGTGACAGCCAGCCCAGAAATTTCAAAGAACTGGAAGACTTTTGTAAGGAAGAATGGGCAAAGATACCTCAAACAAGAATTGAAAGACTCTTGGCTGGCTACAAAAAGCGTTTACAAGCTGTGATACTTGCCAAAGGGGGCAGTACAAGATATTAACTCTGCAGGGTGCCCAAACTTTTGCAGACGCCATTTTTTTGTTTTCTGTAATTTTGAAAGTGTAAATGATGGAAATAAAATCTAACTTTTTATGACATATTATAAGAATGTCTAATCTGTAATTTGATGCCATTTGGAGATTTTTCCATCTTTCCTTGGCTTCGTTATGCACATTAATACATATTTTTACCTGGGGTGCCCAAACTTTCGATCCTCACTGTACATGTCCCGCCCACTCCCAGCAAGAGGACTGCCCATCACAGATGATGCGAGTAACACAATCACTCGCATCAACATAAACACAAAAAAGCTTATCAAGATGCAGCGCTCTCCTTAATATTATAAGGCCCACCTGCAACATCATAAAGATCGGTGCATTAGCAATAACCCAAAAGCGAGCAGCATGTAACATCCTGCAAAGATCCATTACAATGGGCGGTGTGTACATCAGATGCCAGAAAAGGGATATAATCAAATGCCTGACTTTCCTAATACTGGTGTCACTAACCCTTCATGAAACTGCCCACTTCCTCTCCACCATGTCTGCAGCAGGGTAAACAACAACAGTCATCATTGGCGACAATGCCGTCCCCCATACCGCTTGTCAAAGGGGGCGGCGCAATCAGCACGTCACATGACTAGATGGATGTACGATCACGTGACCCACCATCACCAAGGAGACCGTCAGCAAATCCTTCAGGACTCGCCCACCGCATCCATACAGCAGAAGTGACATTTAGGGAAATACACAAAGAGAAAAGAGATCCTACTGACTGACGACACAAATCCCGCCCACTCACCTGATAAACCATTAGGGAGATTACAATTAGTAGAGTGCTGGAAGTACCGTATTTATTGGCGTATAACACGCGCCGGCGTATAACACGCACCCCAAGTTTAGGAGGGAATTTTAGGGAAAAAAACTTTTAGGAGGGAAGTTTAAGGAAAAATAACTTACATTTAAATGCAGCCTTATCAGTGTCCATTGCAGCCTTGTCACAGTGCAGCCTTGCCCCAGTGTCCATTGCAGCCTTGTCACAGCATCCATTGCAGCCTTGTCAGTGTCCATTGCAGCCTTGTCACAGCGTCCATTGCAGCCTTGCCCCAGTGTCCACTGCAGCCTTGTCACAGTGCAGCCATGCAGCCTTGTCACCGTGCAGCATTGCCACAGTGTCGCCTTGCCCCCAGTGTTTATTGCAGCCTTGCCATTTCAAAATTGGCGCCGCCGAGACTGCGTGGAGCGGGGCGAACGCCGCCGAGAACGCAGCTGAGATACACATTGCCGAGTGTACTCGGCTCTTCTCGGCCCCACTAACAGTCACGCTGAGTCACGCCCTATGATGGACATAACACAGGTCCAATGGTGGGACTGGGCGTGACTGTGAGCGGAGCCGAGAAAAGCCGAGTAGAGCCGAGTACACTCGGCTATGTGTATCTCGGCGGCCAACCCCCCCGCTCCTCTCACAGTCAGTGGAGATCGACGGGGGATAGGTGGGTATCGGCGTATAACACGCACCCACGATTCCCCCCTGATTTTAAGGGGAAAAAAGTGCGTGTTATACGCCAATAAATACGGATTTCTGACCAAAACTGCATGAAAAAATCATGCAATCAGACAGCACCGTACAGTGAGTTTAATGGACATGAAAAAATTATATAAATGAAAACATAACAAAAGCCAGAATAACAGGACAAACATGTCCATACTGACAGTACCACATAAAATACAATGCATAATAATGGTCACAGACTGATAGTTGCAAATAATGGACACAATGAGCAACAACCAATATGTATGGTACAATGCAGATCACCACACACAGGGCCAAAATCCTCATACATAGCAAATAAAATCCCACCTAAAAAGGAGGGACCAGAGACCTAACAACAAGCCTCACCCTTAACGAAACAAAAAGAAAATGAAAAAACGGACATCAGCACAGCCACCTAAACTGTTTACAATAAATACATGAAAAAGAATGAAATCAATAAAATGAGCATAAAAAGGTAAGTAATAAGGGAAAAAAGAGTTAACGATCTGAAATAAAACAATTGAGGTCGAACTCAACGTTCAATTCCAATGGGACCCCAACTTTAAGTTCATATACCCAGAACAATTCACGTTGGGTAAGATGCCTAATGAAGTTACCACCCCGCCAATGACTCGCAACCTTCTCGATCGCCCAAAACTGCAACCCAGCAGGGTTACGGTTATGGAAGAGCCTGAAGTCTTTTGAGACATTATGTGTGACAAGGCCCTTTTTTATATTGGTAACGTGTTCACCAATCCTCACATGGAGAAGTCTAGACGTCCTCCCAACGTATTGAAGCCCACACTCACACTGTAGTACGTAAACCACCCCAGTGGTATGGCAAGTAATCAGATCCTTAATTTTATAGCTATTACCAGTAGCTGTAGCCACAAATTCTTTACGTTTCTTAACATTTTTTTTAGCTTTTCTGCATGTCGGACACCCACCGCATGCATGAAAACCAGTCAAGAAATTAAAAATGCTGTTCTCAACATTGATAGGCAGTCAATCACCCCTGGGGCCAGTTTATCCCTAAGTGAGGGAGCTCTTTTATAAACAAACTGTGGGCGATCAGATAATAATGGACCTAAAATTCTAACATGTTTAAGGATAGGCCAATGCTTTTGCATAATCCTTTCAAATTTGCGGTATTGGATATTATAGTCCAGAATCATCTGTATCCCTGAACAATCATTCCGGTCCGCTTTGGGCACATCAGAGACCAATGTCCTTCTATCTAGGCTACAGACTTTCTCAACTTCTCTATCCAACAAGTTCTTGTCATATCCCTTCTCCACAAACCTATAAGATAAGGTCTGTGACTGAGAGATGAAATCACTTTCCTGGGTGCAATTAAGCCTCAGGCGCACAAATTGCCCTCTAGGTATGTTGCACAACCATTTAGTGTGATGACAGCTCTCAGTAGAGATATAGGAATTACGGTCCGTGGCCTTAAAATGGGTCGTCATCTTGACCTGATCCCCTTCCTTGGTTAGGTCCAGGTCAAGAAAAACCAATCAATCCAAACTAATATTCCATGTAAGGACAATGTTTTTATTATTCACATTCAGTTTGGATGCAAAAGCATCCAAACTAGCTCTATCTCCATATACCTATATCTCTATATACCTTTGATAGCAAATTAGTTACTACTTAAGGACTTTTATATTGACCTTCAGTGTCCAGATGCTTTCATTAGGGGTTGGTTTTTGCGCTGTCTGATTTCCTTTCATTTCATAATGTAAATATACCTGCCTGGAGTTTGCATGTTCTCCTTGTGCCTGCGTGGGTTTCCTCTGGGTAGTCCGGTTTCCTCCCACACTCCAAAGACATGCTGATAGGTTAATTTGCTTCTGTCTAAATTGGCCCTAGTATATGAATGTGAGTTAGGGACTTAGATTGTAAGCTCCTTGAGGTTAGGGACCGATGTAAATGTACAATGTATATGTAAAGCGCTGCATAAAATTTACGGCGCTATATACCGTAAGTACCTAAATAATAATAATAATAATAATATTTCTAGGCACTGTATTTTTTGGTTATCTTCTTTACTGCCACTGATTCTTCACATTGTCATATCCTTCTTCACACTTTTTTGAAACGGTTACTATTACTGTACTTTAAAGTAATATTTTTGCACTTACTGTAAAAAAATTAATTAAAATGCATACATACGTTAAAGCATTCCATTTCACCTGTAGCATTGTAACAGACCTAAACTGACACCTGTCTTATATTTTCAACACCACGCATCAAAAAGCAGAGTAGTGCTTTATTGTATGCTGTGGTGTGCTGAAATGTAGGTTTGTTGAAGCTGCAAAGGTTCAGTGTGTTGGGGTATACTGATATAAATACTCCTGCGCCACCAAATCCGTTGTGTGAATAGTAAAAGTGTGTATTAGTGCTTTAAATAACGAATAATTTAAACTCAAATCTCTTTTAAACCTGCTGCTAACACTGGTTGTGTTCCCACAAACAATAAGGTTATTCTTGCTAGTGTGTAGTGCTGCACTGCTATAAAGTGAAAAAAATTCTGATTGTGCTAATTATACATAACTTAATGCTTCATGTACCCACATAAAAAAATATTGTCACAATAAAAAATAATAACTGTCAAAATTCAATTAATTTTCCTTATAAATCAATCAACAAGTGTCAATACACAGTGATTAATCGTGATAATAGTCCATATTCTTCTAAAAGATCCACAGAAGCTTCAAAATTATTCCTTGTGTTTAAAATTCCTGTGTTGCTCCCTTCACCCTCCACCAACAGGTTAAACCATAAAGTGCATAAAACACCACTTGCTTTTTAAAGGCTCCCAGAACTCTCACCTCAAATATATGTCAATAGCGCATATGTTGAATATTACACCTTGTATCTCTCCTTCTTTGGATGGGTACCACTCACTTCTCCCATCCATAGGGGTCCCTCTCCAAATCACTTCTCTTTATCATGCAGGATGTGTATATGGCTCCTTTAATTTCACCTATAAGTTCATGCTGCCATTCTGCATAGCTCTCAACAAAGGAAGTGAAAATACAAAGCTCCCATAGTGTAGCATATTAAACTGGCATCCATTTCTTAGGTTGTTATACACTCACATTAAATAAGATAAAACCATGCATAAATAACCAAAACCAAAACTCATGAGCATCCTACCGCATCACTTCCACTCCACGTCAGCCTCTCCTCTTGCCCTACGCGTTACATCACGCTCACGTGACTTCATCGGGGAGGGGGGGAGAGGCCAGCTGACAGAGTGCCCTTTTATAATAAATGCGATTGAAAGGGACAGCGTTGTTGGAGTCCGCTCTTGTACATTCCGTCGGCCATTTACCCTTGGTCCTTCTATTTGTTTTACGGTGGCCATGTTTTTGTATATTCTTAATGTTTAAAATAGGTGGCCATTTTAATGGGGACATTAGATCAAAAGTGCTTTTATACATATTCTAATTGATTGTATTCAGGACATCATAAACTGACGCATCACATGTAAATACACAAGGTAATCTATACTGTCCTATTCTTTTTTTTTTTTTTTTTTTTTCCAAAAACAGTTTATTGAAATGTAAAAAGCATTTACAGATATCTTGAACAATAGTAGTACAATAAGGTATTAATACAACCACAAAACATGGATGAATAACATGTGTCACATACAATTCAACTTGCGGGTAGTGAAAATGAAATGGCTATGTGCATCCTTCATGAACTAGGCCGTGTTGGGGTGGGCTACCTTAATTCAAGGTAGTTGTGGGGTCTAGTCAAAGTCCACTACCATTGACGGGGATAGATCTTGTTGGTAGGTTAGAGCTAGGTAGGTTCACGGATGCCGTTATGGACTTTTGGTCTGTGTGGGAGGGAAAGGCCAACAGGTGCAATATGGCAGAAAGGGAGGGAAGGAGCTATAAACAGGTTTATTTCGTTGAGAGTGTATGAATGCGGGAGTGTAGGCTGGAGCTATGTTAGTGGTTGTATTGTACAGAAGCTTGTGGATGAGAAAGTAGGAGGGGGTAAGTGGTGGAAGGAGAAGGGGTGGGGTGGGGATCGAGGGGAGGGGAGTGAGGCAGGAAGGGATGGCGTTGGCAGGGGGTCCGTCTCTGACTTCCCCGACCCCTTGGGGTGTTCAAGGGGCGTGTTATGAGAAACTAGGGGCGGATCTGTATAGGGGGAGATATAGGAGGAGAGAGGTGTCTTTGTAAGGTTTAGGGTTAAGGGGAGATCCTGGCACGTCGTAGATTTTTAATGACAATTCTCAGAGGAGTAATTTATCCTTTGTCAGGGTTCAGGGAGTTTGCAAATTCTGGGGTCGTTTTATAGTGTAACCAGCAGGCCCATTTTTTACTAAATGATGACGGAGTCTCTCTTGCAATATGTATAAGATTTTCCATTTCCTCAATTTTGCATATTCTGTTAAACCATTCTTTTATGGTTGGTTGGTGAGTCGATTTCCAGTGTATAGGGATACACTGCTTTGCCGCATTGATCATGTGCATTGCTAGGGATTTGTGATAGGAATTGTGCGACAGGGGTGAATGGTGTAGAAGGAATTGAGAAGGGGAAAGGTCCAAATGATATGAGGTGACTCGAGAGGTTATATGGCATACCTTTTCCCAGAAGTCTTTTAGAGATGGACAGGACCACCAGATATGGAGAAGGGTTCCCCTTTCCCGGAGACATCTCCAGCAAACCTCTGGGATTGTGGGATTATATTTATGCAGAAGGGTGGGCGTGCGGTACCATCTAGATTGGATCTTAAAGCCGTTTTCCTGGGTCGACACATTCGTCGACCCTTTATGTATGTTGAGGAAAATTAGTTCCCATTGTTCCGCTGAAAGAGATACCGAGAGGTCTGACTCCCAGTTCTTACAGGCTAAGGTCTCGTTAGCTTTCATCTCGGCGAAGAGGAGTTCATGTGTGGTAGAAACTAGATGAGATTGGGGTGTCGTTTGGATACATAGCTTTTCGAAAGGGGTGAGTTCTCTGGAGCATTGTATATTCTTGTTAAGGGATTTTAGAAAATGAGCAATTAAAATATATGTCCAAGGGGGAATGGGTGGCTTGTTTAGTTGGGAGGAGAGTTGGGATGTAGACAATAGTTTGCCCCGGAGGAAGAACTGATGTGATCTAATTGGGCTCTGTGTCCAGTTATCGGTAAGAAACTTTGCGTGCATACCTGGTGGGAACCCAGGGTTCATTTTTACCGGTGTCAGTGGGCCGGGAATCGAAGATATGGGTGATCGGTAGCAAAGCTTTTTGAAGCATTGCAAGGTTGGGCCTATAAGTGGGTGTACGTGTAATTCAGAGGGGACGTGGGGTGAGAGTAACCATGGGAGAGACTCCAAAGGGAGAGCAGAAAAAGATGCTTCTAGGGAAACCCAATCTTTGTGGAGAGATTGAGTATTCCAGTCCACTATCCTGGTAAGGTGTGTAGCAGTGTAATAATTGAGAAGGTTGGGGAGGCCTATGCCCCCAAGTCTTTTAGGTCGGGTGAGCTGCGTAAAGCTGATTCTGGGTCTACGGTTCCCCCATAAGAATTTAGTGCATATGTTTCTATAAGATTTAAAAAAGGCCGGAGGTATATGTATAGGGATCGCCTGCAATATATAGAGTATTCTCGGGAGGGCATTCATTTTGAGGATCGCCGCTCTGCCAAACCAAGAGAAAAGCGGTTTGTTCCATGTTTCAAGATCAGAGGATATTCTGTGTAGGATAGGAACATGGTTTTTAGCGTAGAGGTTTGAGAGTTTGGAAGGGAGTTGTATCCCTAGGTATGTGATGGAATCATGTTTCCATTGGAACGGGAAGTTAGCCTTACATTGATCAACTATGTGTTGAGGTAATGTTATATTAAGGGCAAAGGATTTCGAGAAATTAATTTTAAGGTGGGAGAGGAACTGAAATTGTTTAAATTCAGAAAGAAGGTTTGGTAGGGAGATCAGTGGGTTCGACAGGAACAACAAAATATCGTCTGCGAAAGCAGCGTATTTATATTCTCTTTTGGAGGAACTTATACCTTGGATATCTGGGTTGTATGTCAGTTTACGGAGGAATGGTTCAAGTGTGAGTACAAAGAGGATGGGGGACAGGGGGCAGCCCTGTCTTGTGCCATTTCCGATGGGAAAGGCGTCCGACAGAGTATTGTTGACCCGTACCTTAGCAGATGGTCCCGTGCATAGTGACAGGATTAGGCCTAACATATATGGGCCCAATCCTATGGCCCTCAGAACCGCTGTCATATAGTCCCAAGCTACTCTGTCGAACGCCTTCTCCGCATCGAGTGACAAAAACAGGCCTTTTTGGGTTGTCTGTGTCATAAGGTGGTGTAAGTTTATTGCTTTAACAGTGTTGTCCCTGGCTTCACGTCCAGGGATAAAGCCGGTCTGGTCATGAGAGATTAAGGAAGGGAGAAGCGGTAAGAGTCTGTTTGCCAAAATCTTAGAAAAGATTTTGACATCTACATTCAATAATGAGATTGGTCTATAATTTCCCGTTTGGGTGGGGTCCTTATCTTCTTTGGGGATAACAACAATATGTGCTTCTAACATTTCGCTTTTGAAAGGATTTGTGGGAGAGAGTGTATTGAAGGCGTCAAGGAAGGGTTGTTGAAGAAGGTCTGAGAATGTCTTGAAATATACGGCCGAAAGACCATCAGGTCCCGGGCTCTTACCAGGCTTAAGTTGTTTTAAAGCTTTTTTCCATTCCTGAATAGAGATCGGGGATTCCAGAATCGTGGTGGTGTCAGTGGGGAGCTTTCCTGGAGCAAATTGGTCTAAGAACGAGTTAATATCATTGGGTCTGTCATTCGATAAGGTAGTAGGGGGTTCGGATTTATCTAGATTATATAGGGACGAGTAGTACTTCTCAAACTCTCTGGCTATGTCATTGTTATTCGTGAGAGTCTTACCCGTGGGGGATTGTATGTGGTGTATCGTATTAGCAGCCCTTTTCTTGCGTAAGGCTTGAGCAAGAAGATGGCCACTTTTGTTGCCGAATTCGTAAAAAAGTTTCTGAGATAGAGTGTATTTCTTCCTGAGGTGATGGCCCAATTCTTCCTGAATGAGTGTACGAGTCTCTAGTAGTTCTACGAGGGTTTGCTGGGCCAGGTTTCATTTGTGTAGTGCTTCTAGTTTATTAAGTTTGGAAAAGAGATCAGCCAGTTTGGCCCGTTTTTCCTTTCTAATTGCGGCCCTCAGGGAAATCAATTTCCCTCGGACAACACATTTGTGAGCCGCCCACTGAGTAAGTTTAGAAATGTCCGGGGTGTTGTTCTCAGTGAAATAATTGCTTAGGCAAGTTTGAATCTCTAATTCTTTGGTTTTGTCTGTCAGGATGGAAGGGTCTAGTCTCCAAATTTGCGAGCGGTATACTTTTTCAGGGAAAGTGAGGGTCATTGAGATAGGGTGGTGGTCCGAGAAGGTCATCGGTTCGACGGTTGCTGCTTTCAGGGACGGGAGATCCTGTTGGGTAAGAAATATGTAGTCTAGTCGTGAATATTTGTTATGTGGGGCGGAGAAGAATGTAAAATCCTTTACGTTCGGGTGTAAGGTGCGCCATGTGTCGTGGAGCAAGAGTTCTTGGAAACATTTTCTGATTTGTCGGAGCGCCCTGTATGGTAGGTGGGATTTCCCCGACGAGGTGTCTAAAAGGGGGTTCAGGGGTACATTGAGATCCCCTCCCAGTATAAGAATACCCTCTTGGAAATTGGTTAGGTGTCTTGTTACAGCCCTAAAAAAGGGAACTTGGGACGAGTTGGGGCTGTATATGTTAGCCAAAGTGATTGGTTTGTTCCTGAGTGTCCCTTTTAGGAAGATATACCTGCCTAGTTCGTCAAGGTGAGTGTCTGTAATTTGGATGGGAAGGTTTTTGGAAATGATTATGGAGACTCCTTTGGATTTCGAGATAGGTGAGGTGGCATGGAAACTATGGGGGAAGAGGCGATTAGTCATGTTGGGAACTGATTTCTTACAAAAGTGGGTTTCCTGTAAGAAGATTATGTCAGCTTTCATGCTGCGCATGAGGGAAAAGAGTTGTGTTCGCTTTTCAGGTATGTTCAGTCCTTTGGCGTTAAGGGAGACTACCTTTAGGGACAGGTTGGCGCCTCGGACATTATCGGGGCTCATGTTGGTAGTAGAGGTTTAAGCGAGTGGGGGGCGGGAGGATATGGGGAAGTCAGAGACGGGAGGAAAAGAAAGGGGGGGGGGTTATGCGGATGGGGAGAAGGGAAGATGTGGGGTAGGTGAGGTTAGGACGTTGAGGAGGAAGATAACCAGGGAGGAAGGAGGGGACAGGTAGGGGGATGGGGTATTATACCGGGTGTGGGACTTGACCTGCAAGCCCACCAATTAGGAGTGGGGGTACCGGTGAGGTTCAGCGGTGTCTACCAGAGTCCGCTGTGTGTGAGAGCGGTAGGTGGAGTTCAACTAGAGAGAGGTGAGGTCTGCGTCTCTCTATGAGGTCTTAAGGATAACAGACGCTGCTGATTGTTAGCGTCATCTATGGCTCATTTTGGTGTCAGAGGAGTAATCTTGTTGTGTAGATGACGGACAGGTCATCCTATAAGGACATGGTGAGAGGGTGATTCGTAGGTGACTTCAGGGCTGTGTGTAACGGATTATTCTCATAAAGCATGAAGGCTGTGGAGTTGTAAGGGCATTTATTCGGCAATTAGAGGAGGATGTTTAGCATTGTGTAATCTGGGGGTTTGTGTGGAAGAGGGGGATAAGAAATTAAGTGTATTGCTCAAATTTCAGATGTCACATGACAGAGAATAGGGGGCATATACTTTGGTTTAGAGGAATATGCAGGGAACAGAGTCAGTAACATGGTGAATTAGTTAAAACAGAACAGAACAGAACGTACAGCTTGCGTTACCGTGAACAAGTATGCATCTGCAGTTATGGCTGACATCAAAAATCCAAATATGGATAACATAGCAAACAAAACATAGTAAACAAAAACATAGTAAACAAAATCATACCCAGGGGTTAAGGGCAGGCTGTCTAAATCCGAGGGGGGCACGCCCATTCCCAAACCTGAGAATGGATTCTACCCGACATCCACGTAGGCCACACACCTGTGCATGTCCCCCTCGGATCCCCGACCACCCTCAGTGCTGTAAAGCAGAAAATTCAGGAGCTAGGAGCTAGTAGGGCCTGTGGGGAGAAAGACAGCACATAATGCAATCGGGGGATTATATATCGACATGTCATTAGCTGCATTGGAGTAGATAGGAGAATGTAGGAAGAAGGCTTCAATAGAAAAAGGGTACAGCCGATGAGCAAGAATGAATACAGTGTGAGGAGAAGGAGGAAAAGACAATCAGTGCGGGAGAAGGTAGTCTCTGACCCGACATAAGGAAGTTAGGGCGACCGGGGAAACCTTCGGGAGTTGTCCAAGAGGGAAAGAGGGTACCAACCGTTCTGCCAGTGTTCCCTAGGGATTGCTGTATAAAGTTACCTGCGAATTGGAGTGGTCCAGAGTCCAGCTGTGAGGTGGAAACAGAAGGACGGTATTCATGTTTCTTGTTAGGCGATGCGTGCTTTGCGGGGCACTGGAGAAGCCGTCGGGCTACCATTACGCGGGGCTCTTTGATCCTTTGAAGGAGTGTGGGGAGGAGGTGGGTGAGAGCGTCGGCGGCCAATACT
This sequence comes from Rana muscosa, assembly GCA_029206835.1. Lineage (NCBI taxonomy): Eukaryota > Metazoa > Chordata > Amphibia > Anura > Ranidae > Rana > Rana muscosa. Next base: position 74,408,332 of record CM055123.1, read on the forward strand.
AAAGTTGCCTGCTTCTGCGATACCTTCCATGGAGGTGACTCTTCTGAGTGGCGGTATACGGAAGTCGCTGTACCAGTCTGGTACTTCCACATACGGTATCTCCATGGCCGTGCAGAAGTGGTCTAAATCCTCCGGGACTTTTAGATTGGCTGTGCGGCCTTGGTGAGTTGCTGTCAGGCAGAAGGGGAACTTCCATCGGTAGATTATGGATCTGGCCCTCAGTGTTTCCAGGAGGGGACGTAGCTCGCGTCTGCGCTGCAGGGTGATGTTAGATAGGTCCTGGTAGATTCTGATATCCGTTCCCTGGAAAGACAGTTGGTTGCGGTGTCTGGCCTTGCGTAATATTTCCTCCTTCAAGGGAAAGTCTGTGAGGCAGCAGACTGCATCCCGTGGGGGATCTGTGTCCCTTCCCCGCGGGCGCAGTGCCCTGTGGAGCCGTTCGAACGCGATCGGGGTATCAGGGGCTCTTTCAAGTAGATCGTTAAAGATGGTAGTTACTGCCACTGGGAGCTGGCTGGCATCGATCATTTCTGGAATACCCCTCACTCTAAGGTTGTGACGCCTTCCGCGATTATCTAAATCTTCCATGTGGCGATTGATCTCCCTGAGGTGGATCGCATGCGACTCTGTTACCTGTTGAACGTGACAAATCGCTGTGTCTTGGCGGGCTTGAGCGTATTCCACCTCTTCCACCCTAAGCGTCATGGCGTGTATGTCCGACCTCATGTCCAAGATGGCCGCCATGAGGGTGTTTTTAATATCCGTAGCGACGCTGTGCAGGTCATTAAGGCTCACTGCCGGGGGGTGAGTCATCCCCGTTGCCAGACCTGGGGATCTCTGCTCCTCGGGTCGCTGCGGGCTGGAGCTCTGGGCGCGTGGCGCTTGGGAGGAGGCTGCTTGCGAGGCCTGCATCCTGGCCGTAGGCCGTGACCGGAATATCTCGGGGATTTGCTGACTCAGCGGGGTGTCGGTGTTCAGCGGGGATCGGGAACGGGTTGCCGAGGCACTGCGAGCGGTTCTCACCATGTCCGGTGGAGCAGGTAAGCTGATAAGCTGAAGTTGCTGGACCTCGGGACGGGAGCTCGCACACTACACGTCCATCCTGGAACGGCACCAGACCACGCCCCCCGTCCTATTCTTATATAACACTTACATATCTATCTAAATACATGACATGCAATGATAATCTCTGTTCCATGTATACTGCGTTGGGGTGCTTTGTAACACGGTAATGCACCAATTGAATTACTGCAACACATAAGTTTGAAGCAGGCCTTAACCTGAAAGGCAATCTAATACCATTTGTTTAGACAGACATTGCACACCTTTGGATGTATAGTGAAAATGTATTTAAAACTAAATTTTCCACAGAAGCCTTTAGTCTTAAGCCTCGTACACACGGCCGATTTTCTCGTCGTAAAAAACACGTAGTTTTTTTCGACGAGATTCTTGTTAACCTTGAAAAATTTTCTCGTCAAGCTTTCCATGCGTACATACTGACATTTCCCAATTTCCTCGTTGTTCTCCGTGGTCACGTCCAGCACGTACGACGGCACTATAAAGGGGAAGATCGATTTCCCTGGAGCCACCCCTTGGGCTGCTTTTGCTGATCTCGTGTTACCGCGTGTGAAGTAAAAGTTTGGGAAGAGACGGTTCGCGCATTTCAGTCTTCGTGCTTTTCAGTTCGTTTTCTGCGGTTCAGTTTGTGCTTGTCGGTTCGTATCTTGTCTTTCAGGGCGTCTAGGCAGGTCGTATCTGTTTTACAGTGCGTTCTTGCCCGTTCGTTTCTGATTTTCAGTTCGTTATTCATAGGCCTTGCTGTTCTAAAGTGCGTTCTGTTCTGTACGTTCTGATAAGACGACCGTTTCCTAGCCATGTCGCCTGTACGTTCTCGTCGTCGAGTTCATGCTGTGCGTGCGCTTGGTGTTGGTCTGCTTGTTTTGGACCAAGACCAGTCCATGAACGGTGTGAGGAGGAGTTCATGGACCAAGAATTGGTTGCTCCAGCGGGACCAATTCTGCCATATGCCTCTGCTGCGGGAGATCGTCGAGAATAATCCTGAGGACTACAGGAATTTTCTGCGGATGTCTGACCCCGTTTTTCAGCATCTGTTGGCTTTGGTGTCCCCCTATATTACCAGGAAGGACACCGTTATGCGGGAAGCCATCAGTGCTGAGCAGAGGCTCATCGCCACGTTACACTACCTGGCGACAGGGAGAAGTCTACAGGACTTGAAGTTCACGACAGGCATCTCCCCCCAGGCTTTGGGCCTCATAATCCCAGACACCTGTTCTGCCATTATACAAGTCCTGCAGGAGGACTATATTAGGGTAAGTTTTCTCCATTAACATCACATTTTATGTATTTCATGTATGATAATGTATTGTATTTCTTTCATCCTTCCCTAATTACCATGATTGTAATATGCTGAGAATGTCCCCTTTGTCCTCATGCATGCTGGAAGCTTTAGATTGCCCCTTTTTTCTCCCCCATGCATATTTCCCTTCACTAACCTTTCCAGCAGGGGCGTCTGTTGCTCCAAATGTTTGGGGGTCCAACCCCAATTTTAGGAACTAAACTTCCTCCTTTTTAGCGACTGTGCCTATTAAACGCCACCAGTTGCCCCTTCCAATGCAGCCATTTTGTCCCCTCCAATGCAGCCATTTTGTCCCCTCCAATGCAGCCATTTTGTCCCCTCCAATGCAGCCATTTTCCCCCCAGCCCTGCACTTACCTTCTTCTGGTCAGCGCCATCCTTCTTCTGTCCTTGATGTCTTCTCCTGCCCTCGATGTTGCATCAGCCAATCATGTTACCGTAAAACAGACTTGGTGAACATGATTGGCAAAGCAGCCTGTCAGTGTTTACCCAAGGAATGTCCGCCCCCCTGCGTCCCCTATTTTACTTCTATCAAGCCAATTACATCCCTCAGGCTGGATTTTGCAAGCCTATTTGCCCCCCTGTTTCTGATATGCAATTTTCACCCCATAAATGCCGCAGTTATTCATATGGCCGTCGCTCAACAGGGGGCCATCCACCTGAATAGTGGGCGGCATTGACAATACATAGGTTCATGCAAGGCATGAACCTATGTATTGTTCTAAGTGACGGGCGCAGGATAGAGGGGGCAGTGCTCCAGCGCCCACTCTGGATGCCCCGCCACTGCAATGCTATCCTGTGGCCAAACACATCTACCCCCCCCAAATTTTGTTAGAATAGACCATCAGAGGGGGTGATGAATATGAAACATGAGCCTTCCATTATACTTATTAAAAACACCTTAAACTGAGATTTTGATTGATGTTGGCCTCTAATGTTTTTTCTTATAATCTGCTTGCAATGTTCTATTTCAAATTTCAAATTTTTTTTCATCTTGTTTGACTCCCAGCTTCCTTCCACGCCACAGGAATGGCAGACTGTGGCATCGGAGATTGCCACACGGTGGGACTTCCCCAACTGCAGTGGTGCCATAGACGGGAAGCACGTCCGCATCGTGCCACCACCCCGTTCTGGGTCCTACTACTTAAATTACAAGGGGTTTCATAGCATTGTGCTGATAGCGGTGGTGTCAGCACGGTATGAATTTCTCTATGTTGATGTAGGGAAGAATGGCCGGATGTCCGATGGGGGATCCTTCATCCAGACGGAGTTTGCCCTCCGTCTCCAGAGTGACGACCTTGCATTGCCTCCGGATGCAGGGAATGTTGAAGGACTCCCCTTTGTTTTTTTGGCTGATGAAGCCTTCGGACTCGGACCGCACCTCATGAGGCCATTTCCACAGAGGACCCTGACCCCAGAGAAGAGGGTGTTCAATTACCGGCTGGCCAGGGGCCGAAGAGTCGTTGAAAATGCCTTTGGCATAATGGCCAGCCGGTTCCGCCTTTTTATGACTCCCATCCACTTGGCGGAGTACAAGATAAACTATGTCGTTTTATGCTGCTGTGTGCTGCATAATTTTCTTTGCCGAAAATCAAGTACTTATATGGCCTCAGTATTGCCTGAGGCTGGACTTTCCCATGCCAATCCCCTGCCGGGCCTTGAATCTGCCTGTCCTGGCTTGCCCCCCCAAAATGCCCGTTAGGTTCGGGAGAAATATATGGACTATTTCACGGGTAGGGGGGCAATTCCTATGCCAGGCCATGACTAAAGAATTGTGCATAAACAACTCATTAAAATTCTTTTTTAATCTGGTAACTTTGTTTGTTTCCTGTCTCCTAGTTTGTCTTAGTGCATTTGTAGTGGCAATTGTTTTTTCCTTTAGTAAATAACAACCATTTCACTATGCAACCCAAAAATATACACAAAAAAGGTTAGAGCGTATTTGAAAAGGAAGCTACACGTTGTTTGTGTTCAAACATTTTACTCTGTGCACATTCACACACATGGTAATTTTTTATTTTTTTTGGCTGGCCACAAACCGGCAATTGTTTTCTTATGAAAATACAAAACCATTAGTTGCATTCCAAAAAGTACAACATTGGATACCTCTGAGCAATATGAGACATTCACTTACACAAACTATGTCTCTATGTGCCCGTCCTAATATGGGGTATTGGCACCCCTTGCCCAGGCAAAAATTGAATATGCACACATTTTGAAGTAATTTCCAATAGGGAGTTTAGACTCCTGATCCCTATTGACAACATGTGCCATCTGCCATCAGGGGTTATCAATGGACGTGTTTTGTGGGTGCAACCCCTTCTTCAGTTCACCTACTTTAGATACGAGAAAGGGGTTGCACCCCCAAAAGGCGTACATGGATATCCCCTGATGGCAGATGGCACATGTTGACACACTGTGTGCATATTCAATTTTTGTCTGGTTTGATTGTCAAAAATAGATTAAAAGGGTGAATAAAAAACTGAAAACAAAAATGGGGGTTTTGAGGCCTTATTCAATTCTCCCCAAAACATCTAGAATGTCTTTAAAGGTTTGATCCATCACATGAATTCTTTGTTTCATTCTGTCCAGTTCTGTGCTACATTCCATCACTTGCTGTATGATTCGTAGGGCACTGTCAGCAGAGAAACGTGTACTTTCTTTCACCACAACATTTACATCCCCTAAAATATAAAAAAAAAGGTATTATAACTCTGCAGGCCTACATCTCTTACCTGAAGCTGTGGTGACAGATACTGACCTGTTGTGGTGACCAGTTCCACCACGTCATCCACTTCTCCTTCCTGCACTTCTCCTTCCTCCACCTCTTCAACTTCCTCAACACCCTCAGGTTGTGGGTCTTGGTGAGGTTGGGGTTGTTTCGAAGCTGTGGGTTTCATGTGCTCCCTGGAGTGTTCTCCTCCCAGTCTTCTCTCCCCTATGAGAATCAAACAAAAGGTCTATTTATCACACAGAAATTTTCTCTAAAAAATAAAAACAGGCTAAATTGCTTGGAAGTGGGGTACAAGTGTCTGTTTGTGCAGAATTTCCACATGAAGACATTATTTTGTCTAAAAAATATGTTTAGTATTCACCTTTGGCTGTCAATTTTGAGACATGGAGGCATCACAAAATTTCACTGATGCACCTGTGTGGGACACCCAAAAAAGGTGGTTCTGTTGGCCCACACTATAGTGCTCAAAAGTACAGATGTGGAACCAGCTGCTGAGTGTCCTCTCCTTTACACTGATTAAAGTTTGCATTTCATTCTCTTTACAAACACATCATCTAGCCAACAATGTAAGAACAACAATTTTATCAAAACAGGCAGATGTCTAATTAAATTTGAGCCAGAAAAATAATCAAAAAACGAGGATAGTGGCTGAACGATGTGCCTGTAACGAATGCTTACTGTGCCCAACCAAGTTCAAAATATTACATTTTGGAAGGGAGTACACTTGTAAAAAAAAAAAACTTGGAGCACCATGTAAGTTGAGAAATACATTAATAGCATAAAAGTTTCAAAAGTACTTACTTTTTGCTAGCATTCTCTTAATGCTCCTTAACTGCTCCGGCTCCCTCAGTTTGAGGTCTGACCACCTCTTTCTGAGCTGCTCATTTGAGTGTTTCACCCCAAAATTCTTCTTCAGACTCTTCACGACTTTCTTCATGATTTTGGCCTTCCTTCTATTAGGTTTGCTATACGGCCCATGCTTTGCGTCATAATCCGACTTTAGCAATATGTCCACCATCTCCGCCATCTCCGCATAAGACATATTAGATGCCTTGAATCTCCTCCTTGATCGTGACGTTTCCTCAGTCTCCGGGCTTGTCTCCTCCTCGTTATTTGAGGAATTATCAGACACCTGCTGTGAATCCGCCATATCTGTCTGCGCGCCGAAAGAGAAGGGGCGGGGAAAAGATGTTAGTTAGAACGTCATGGGCGGGCGACGTGTACGGAGCGACGTGTGCGTAGTTTGACGCATGAGTGGTGTATATATAACAAACACACATGTGACTATACTACGTTCGGTGTGCGGAGAGAGGAGTTCAAGTGACGGACGTGCGAACAAAGGTATGTGAATTTGTGACTTTGAAAAATTGTTGCCCTATACTGTCTTGAGAATGTTGGAGGATATATATGGTGAAGAAGATTTTAAGGAGGTTAGACTGTGTGCCTCACATTAGTTATATAATTTTTATTTTACTTGCAGAGCCAATATGAATGTCTTTATTAGCGACAAAGAATTCCTTGCGGAATTTATAGACCGGGTAAGGGAGTTGCCCGCTCTGTGGGAAACAAAAAACCCCATCCATAAAAAAAAGGGGTACAAAAAGCAGCGCTGGAGAGCCTGCTCCCATTTGTGCATACCAAGGTGCCCACAGCCACAGCAAAACAGGTGGACACTAAAATTGGGAGCTTGAGAGGCACATACAGGACTGAACGCTCTAAGGTCCTGGCTTCTCAGAGGTCAGGAGCAGCAGCAGATGATGTGTATGTCCCAAATTTGTGGTACTACAGCAGGATGTCATTTCTGGATGACCACATTGAGGCAAGGCCATCACTATCCACTCTTCCCCCCAGACTTCCCTGCAGTCAACCTGAGCCTTCTCTGGAGCAAGAGGAGGCAGCCATCCTGGATGAACCTGATTTGGCCATCTGGAGCCAGGTATAGTATTTATGGAAAATGTATTGGGATAAACCTAATGTTTGAAAAATATGTCAAGATGACAAACATAAACTATTTTGTGTTCCACACGTAAAATCAAGATCTCTAGACATTAGTCTAGCCTAAATTTGGTGCTAAATAGTCAATCTGATGTAGTTGTAAATTTTTGGAAATTTTTTCTTGATTTACATTCAAATTGCTACAATCAGGATCTGAAAGTTGTATGAAAATAATAAACCAAAATATTAAACTATGTCCCTTTTTCATACACAGGATGAAATCAGCCAGGAGGAGGGTCTGGAAACTGTCAGGCAGGAGGAGGCAGGGCCCAGTGGCAGCCAGGAGGTGGCAGGGCCCAGTGGCAGCCAGGAGGTGGCAGGGCCCAGTGGCAGCCAGGAGGTGGCCGGCCCGAGGAGAACCACAAGATCACAGGTGCCTCCCATCCGACTTCCCAAAAGAAGCAGGAGGGACAAGACCACGAGTGAGGCAGCAATGGCCCTTATTCGAGAGGCCCATGCCACCCTCCAGGAGCCCACATCCCCTGAAGAGGCCATTGCCGGCCTAGTGAAGGCAAAGTTCAAGGTGATGAGCATGGAGCAACGCCTCCTATGCGAGCCCCTGCTCATCACCTTGCTGAACAAGGGGGTGATGGAGAAAATTACCCCCAATACGGCCATATGTGAGGTGGCACAACTATCCCAACCTCAACCTCCTCCTCCACCTCCACCTTCTTCTGCCCCACCCCCTTCTCCTCCACCTCCTCCTCCACCTCCAGCTTCTTCTTCTGCCCCACCCCCTTCTCCTCCACCTCCTCCTCCACCTCCACCTTCTTCTTCTGCGCCACCCCCTTCTCCTCCACCTCCTCCTCCTCCTGACAGGAGTACCCCTCCAGTGGCCCAGCCTCCAGCCACACGAAGAAGGAAGGCTGCAGGGAAGGCTTCAGGGAAGGCTGCAGGGAAGGCTGCCAAGAAGACGAGGAAGTGATGGCCTTGCTTCATTGTGGTCGGACAGAAGGCAGCCTGTTGTAGTACCACACACTTGGGACATATATATCACCTGCTGCTGTTCCTGACCTCTGGGAGGCCAGCATCAGATTGTGCTCAGAACTGTTGGCCTTCTCAAGCTCCCAATTTTAGTGTCCACACAGGGTTGATGTGTGCTCTGGGGTCCCTGGGATGCACAAATGGCAGCAGGTTCTCCAGCGCTGCCTTCTCTTTATTTTTTACAAACATGAGTAAATGTTATTTTTGTTTAAGTTCATACTTGACTATGTTTATTTTTACAATTTTTTAATTTAGCTTTGGCGTAAGCAGATACATTTGACAGCCAAAAAAAGGGACAGATAACAACCCCCCAAAAAACAAGAAAAAAATAATGTAAAAAATATAGGGTGTAAAATTTAGGCCTCATGCCCACTGACATTTTTACAGCTGCGTTTTTTACAGCTTAAAAACGCCTGTGCATGTTATTGTATATATATATTTTTAAAACAAAACAAAACAAAAAACGCGGAGCTGAAAAACGCAATTGCGGCGTTTTTGCGCGTTAGTGCGCGTTTCTGCGCGTTTTTGCGCGTTTTTGGACGCTCGCGTTTTTTTCGGCCTAATTCTGATGCTGAGGAACGCACTGGTCCTGAGTTTTTTTTACAGCTTAAAAACGTCTATGCTATTTGCAGCTCAAAAACGTCTAGGAGGGCATTAAGCTATATGTGAAAAAGAGAGAGATTTGGGGAATCGGGAGTCCCCAACAGACAGTATTCTTCAACAAGGCTCAGTTAATTATATGGACTAAATATAAGTAAACCGCAATTATGGAAGTAAAGAAAGCAAATTTAATAGTAATGAAAAAAACACCATATAATAAACACCTAATGTAAAATAAGACTAGTCAAAAATGGAACTTTAAACAGGGGTGGCCACCCAATCGACCATACACATCACAAACATGCATCCGCTAAAGATCTTGTATATACTACCGGTATTGAGAAAAAGTCATAAATGCTCTTGGTTATCAATATGTAGCTAATGATGAACTGAGTTCATTCTATGTATGGAGCATGTTAAAAAAGCTGTTCATGAGTGGATCTGCTGGTTTGGACATAAGTATGCCGGTGATATTACACACAGATTGGCGTGGTGAGGGTGTCACAGGGCTGGGTTTGAGCATGTAAACACTTCAACCGGTATTATGGGCAAAGATTGATGTCGTCATCACTACTAATGCCTCACCGGGATTGTCTCTTGAAAAGTTGCTCAGCCTTTTGTATTTAGACAGCCATCTGGTCTGTACGGAGACCCGTGTGGAGAGAACACTCACTCACCGATTCCTTGTGTGTCCAGTCGGCACTTGGTTCAGAAAGTCTCTGCAGATATCACCAATGATGTGTTGATTGTCACTCATTGAGGTCTGAACGGATTGTTCAAACAGATACACCCAAGAAGAAAGTCTGTCCTCAGTAGTGAGTATCCGGTATGGATGAGCCGCGAGGCTAGTTGCAGGTTAATGCGGCATAATTGATAGATATAGCGGGTGCTTTGGTGGTTAGTCGGGTGGGTCAGGTACCCCTGCTTAGGCACTACATGGAGTGTAGCTGCAAACTGCTTAACTGCTTACATGTTTCGCCTTGAATAAGGTTTCATCGGAGCATGCGCATAGAACCGGTGTCTGTCCAGATATAGGTTACCTAACAGGTGTGTTTGATTGTATCCACCTGCTGTTTCATTGGGTCAATCATACCACCATTCACGCTGGTTAATGCAGTTATATGTATACAGACTATAGAGAGTAAATAAAAAATGGAAATCAACCGTGGGGGGGGGGGGGAGGGGAAGGAAGGAAGGGGGGAGGAGAGGGGAAGGACGGAGAGGGGGGGGGAAGGAAAAGGAAAAATAGGGACTTGGGAAGAAAGGGGGGGGGGTGGGGGATAGAAGATGGAAGAAGGAAATGGAAAAGGACATGTATTGTCTAGGAACACAGATAAACCTGTACATGATTAATGTTTTACAATTCACATATTTGAAGTCAGTTCATGTACAACAAATATTTGTATGTGAAATCCTCTATCAAATTAAATGAAGACACAAAACAAAAAAACACACAAAAAAACATTAAGCATTATACAAAAAGGTCGTGTTGGTGCACCTTCAGTCTATGGCGGGGGCATCTAATGTCTACAAGTGGTGTTGTGCAAATAAATTAATTTGTGTCTGTTTGGTTTTAGTAATGACACCTAGTAGGGTCATAATCATTACCACTGATCTCATATAGTACAGAATTGTATCTGATTAGTTCAAGTGTCAAGGAAAACCGACAGATTGCATTCATTGTTCAACCCAGCCGGCTGCATACTGTCTAAATTGTATATCCACATTTTTTCTTTTCTATATAGGATTTTATCAAAATCTCCCCTTCGGTGGGGAAGGTTTAGGCGGTATATACCTTTGAAAGTTAGTCCATCAGGTTTCCCGTCATGGTGTTTCAAGAAATGAAGGGATAAGGGTCGTTCGTCATCTTTCTTTAGTATAGTTTGGATGTGTTCACCAACTCTAATTTTAAGCTGCCTTTTCGTTTTCCCCACATATATTTTCCCGCACGGGCATGATAGCATGTATATCACTCGGGTAGTGAAACAGTTAATAAAATTAGTAATCTTGAAGCTTTTTGTACCATTAGAGTTGGTGAACACATTGGTGCGATCCACATATTTGCACACGGAGCATCTACCGCAGGCATACATGCCTTTCAATGGGGGTAGATTTGTCAACCAGTTTCTATCGGTGGATCTTACATATTCCGAGTGGACAAGGCTGTCCTTTAAATTGCGGGATCTCCTCGCGGTAAGCATTGGTCGTTCCCCCACGAAGTCCCTCAAGATGGTGGCTTCGGAGAGGATATGCCAATGTTGGCTTAATATTCTTCTGACCTGTTCCCATTGGGCTCCATATTTAGTAATAATGTGGATGGGGGTGTGGGACATGATTTGTTTGTCCTTTTCCTTTTTTGTCAGCAAAGCCGTTCTTTCTGTTTGAAAGGCTCTTTTTTTTGCCTTTCACAGGCAACCATGTGGATAGCCCCTATCCCTGAATCTACTATATAGTTGGTTTGCCTCAGTTCTAAAGTCATCATCCCTAGAGCAGTTGCGTTTACTGCGCAAAAACTGGCCCACAGGAATTCCCTGTATGAGGGACCAGGGGTGATGACTACCAGCAAACAGGAGATTATTAGCTGCTGTGTCTTTTCTGAATGTCCTGGTAGATAGTTGGTTGTCAATGACTGATATAGACAGGTCCAAGAATGGGAGTGTTTGTTGGTGCCAAGTGTAAGTCAATTTGATGTTCCTGTTATTAGAGTTTAATTCAATGATGAACTGAGTAAGTTCATCTGGGGATCCCACCCATAGCATGATCACATCGTCGATGAATCTTAGCCACAGCCGGCAATGTGTTTGGTAAAGTGGTGATGTATACACCAACTGTTCTTCCCATAAACCGAGATGGAGACATGCATATGCGGGTGCCCATGGTGCACCCGTCGAAGTTCCTCTTATTTGTCTATAGTTTCTAGTAAGAAACTGGAAACAGTTGTTTGTCAACATAAACTTCAATGTATCAACCAGGAATTCATTTTGTGCGGCTAGCACGGGGAATTTTTGTTGCAGAAAATGATCAGTTGCTTTTAATCCCCACTCATGGGGGATTGATGTGTATAGGGATTCAACATCAATCCCCACTAGGAGTGCTCCTGGGGGACACTTTGTTCCTTCGAGATGTTGAAGTACATCTCTTGTGTCCTGTATGAACGATGGTAATTCTACAACTAGATCTTTAATGAGAGCATCAACTAGTTTACCAACCCTCTCTAGTGGCCCCTTAATGGCTGATACTATTGGTCTGCCAGGGGGGTTGGTAGTGGATTTATGGAGTTTGGGGATAATGTAGAATGTCGGTGTATTGAATTCTATCACCCTTAGGTACTCAAATTCTTTTTTAGTAATGAGTTTCTCCTCATGTGCGAAGCTGAGTTTAAAGTTCAATTCCTGCACTATTCTAGGGAAGGGGTTCTGTTCTAATTTTAAATAGGTGTCACTATCATTTAATAAGCGTTCAATTTCGCCTTCATACATTGTTTGTGTAAGTAGGACAGTGTTGCCGCCTTTATCACTACTTTTAATTATTATGTCCTCCGCTTTTTCTAGTTGTCTAAGTGCGTTCCGTTCACTCTTGGTGGGGTTGTCTAGACCTTTCCATTGCCAGTTTACCCTGGATAAATCTTTTTGGACTTGGTCCAAGAAGAGTGAAATCCAATGGTGTTTCCCCAGTGGAGGCATTTTTAATGATTTAATGGGAAGTTTTGATTGACGCGGACAATCAGTCTCCGTTTCATTTAAAGAGTCTGTGTCCACATCGTCATTTTCCTCCAAAAGGGAAACAAGATTTTTCAGGGCTTCCTGTTCCTCCCTGTCTACATCAGTTATGGGCATTTTACTGTCACGTTGAGTGTGCCAGCATTTAAATACCAGTTTCCTCAGAAATAAGCTGATATCTTTAAACACTTCGAACTCATTCATTGACGCCTTAGGTGAGAAGGACAGTCCTCTTTTGAGAAGTGATATGTGATGTCTGTTTAATGGGAATTCTGTAAGGTTAATTATTTTCATATCAGTAGTTGAAATAGGTTTTTCCCATCAACTGCTGGTGGGTCCATTTCTGTTATTTCTTGTGTGCTCGTGATCTTAGGTCCCTTTTGTATTTGTCCGCGTCGTGTCTGTTTCCCTGTCTGGAGTCGTGCGTTTGTGGATTTTGTTTCTCCCTCTGTGATAGTTTGTTTTGTACTGTTTTTCTGGGGCCGGGTCCTTCTCCCTCGTCCCCTTTTGGGTCTCAAAAAACAACAGATTTGGGTAGGATCGCTTCAGCTGAATCCTGTTCACTGTCAGAGGAAATATATGTAGAGGGGTTTTTTCCTCTGGATTTGGAGTTACGTCCTCTCCGAGATTTGCTCCTTCCTCTCTGAATGGTGGGATCAAAAATATCGCCCTTTTCCCAGTCAATGAGATTCTGTCTGAAGCGTTCCTGTTTAGTGGTTTTTAGAGTTTTTTGTAGTCTCTCTATTTCTTTTTTCAACACATCATTGTTGGTCTCAAAGACCGGGTCATTTTTAAAGGGTTCCAACAGTTTTACACTTTTGTAAATTTCTGACTTAATTTCGTCTAACTGTAGCGTTTCTTCATCTATAATCATTTGTAGCGTGTCAAGCCCCCGGGTTATACAGCATTGTTTCCATTGCTCTAGGAATCTAGGAGTGTGAAGGTGGCCAGCCAAAATTATGCATTCCCTTAATCCCCTAGGGATGATTTTGTGTTCTATATGTGATTTTAAAGACGAAATATCCCATTTGCGATTGAGATATTTCACAGTAAGTTTCTTGTGGTTTTTAAACAGAGTTCGTAGTGTGTCGTCACTGTCGTTAGACGTCTGTGGGTCACGCAAAAAGGCTGAGCTAATTTCACGTTCTATGTCCTCATCTAGAAGGTATGCCATAACGGGCCTATCTAGATAACTGTTATTGGTAAGAACACATTCAGGTAAAATCAAATTTTAGACAGAACAGCAGGCACTGGGGTCATCAATTAAGAGGAAAAGAGGTTTATATGTGTTCCACAGATTTGATACCCCTCACGGGATTAGGTTAAAAGAAGGGGTTTATTACGATGGGTGTTGCGGTTTTGGAGAGCTATACCTAGAAGAGAAGTATTATCTCACTGAAAACATAGATTTGAAAACACAAAAAAGGTTAGGTATATGGAGAGCTCATCCAATATATAATTTTTCAGTGATGCCTATACAGGATATAAATTTAGTTATCTGCTGCCAGATTTTTAAAATTAGAATACCTGGATATAAAGGTGTATATCACTTAAAGAGCCTCTGAATAGTGGAAAGCATATGTGAAAAAGAGAGAGATTTGGGGAATCGGGAGTCCCCAACAGACAGTATTCTTCAACAAGGCTCAGTTAATTATATGGACTAAATATAAGTAAACCGCAATTATGGAAGTAAAGAAAGCAAATTTAATAGTAATGAAAAAAACACCATATAATAAACACCTAATGTAAAATAAGACTAGTCAAAAATGGAACTTTAAACAGGGGTGGCCACCCAATCGACCATACACATCACAAACATGCATCCTCTAAAGATCTTGTATATACTACCGGTATTGAGAAAAAGTCATAAATGCTCTTGGTTATCAATATGTAGCTAATGATGAACTGAGTTCATTCTATGTATGGAGCATGTTAAAAAAGCTGTTCATGAGTGGATCTGCTGGTTTGGACATAAGTATGCCGGTGATATTACACACAGATTGGCGTGGTGAGGGTGTCACAGGGCTGGGTTTGAGCATGTAAACACTTCAACCGGTATTATGGGCAAAGATTGATGTAGTCATCACTACTAATGCCTCACCGGGATTGTCTCTTGAAAAGTTGCTCAGCCTTTTGTATTTAGACAGCCATCTGGTCTGTACGGAGACCCGTGTGGAGAGAACACTCACTCACCGATTCCTTGTGTGTCCAGTCGGCACTTGGTTCAGAAAGTCTCTGCAGATATCACCAATGATGTGTTGATTGTCACTCATTGAGGTCTGAACGGATTGTTCAAACAGATACACCCAAGAAGAAAGTCTGTCCTCAGTAGTGAGTATCCGGTATGGATGAGCCACGAGGCTGGTTGCAGGTTAATGCGGCATAATTGATAGATATAGCGGGTGCTTTGGTGGTTAGTCGGGTGGGTCAGGTACCCCTGCTTAGGCACTACACGGAGTGTAGCTGCAAACTGCTTAACTGCTATAGACTAACATGGACAGGCATTTTTAAGCTGCAAAAAACGCTCAAAAACGCAGCTGTAAAAACGTCCGTGGGCATGAGGCCTTACAAAAAAAAAATTCAAAGATACAATGGGAGATCACTAGCAAAACATTGCCAAATTACAATTAACATCTGTTAGAAAAATCTAAAACAGTAAAATATTCAGACGATCTTGCATGATATAATACACCTAAATCTTCTTAAGAGCAACATGAAAAAGGTTAAAAAAACATAGTCATAACTCTGTGTGAATATCAGCAGCAAAAGAAGTTCATTTGTTTTGATTAATGTAACATTCTAAAGAAGATTTCAATGCACAACATTTAAACGATGCAATAATTTAGAGCGTCACGAATGTGCTATCTCCATTACGAAGGCTTGATTTAGCTGAAGATGCGCTCCCATCTCATACTTGATTCTGAGCATGCGCGCTTTTGGAAGAGTCGTAAAAGCATACACACGAACCATTTTCTCGTCACAAAACAGGCCGACGAGAAACACTACGAGGAAATCTTGAATCCTGACGAGAAAATAGAGAGCAGGTTCTCTATTTTCTCATCGAGATTCACAGCAGTTTTCTCGTTGTAAAACCATACACACGAACGGTTTTCTCGACAAGAAAGCTCTCGCTGCACTTTTCTTGCCGGTTTTGGACGAGAAACTCGGTCGTGTGTACGAGGCTTTAGAGTTTAGGTAAGTGGCAAAAGAGAACAGCTTTTTTCTCTGTGCCTTTCTTATTTTAAAAACTGTAGTTAACTCTGCATCTCACACTTTCAATTATCAGTACAGTGCAAGTGCCTTTCCTATATTGCTAATAGAGTATTCTGCAAGAGTTATGCTAGTGTTTTATCTTTATCGTACTGTACATTACACAGCAATCTATTCATAAACCATGGGTTATTTGCGGCTTCTTTCAGGTGATTGGACACTGGCAAAAGCTTTGCTCAGTCTGTTCTATAGTGTATTAATATTACCATGCCCCCTTGGTGAGGCTCCAATTTTTTGCTAGTGTGTCCTTAGGTGATGGACATCTTCTCTTCTATTCTTTGTTAAATTTATTTTACCTCCTTCGACTGACACTTCTATCAAGATCTGACTGCTTATTGCCTTCATGCCTCACTAGCAGTTTCTGCATAGAGACCCTTGAGTTCACGTTTGGAACCTTCTTGGACCCTGTGGCAGTGGAGCCAGGCTGTAATGTTTGGTTTGGGCACTGGATCCTGTATTTAGCACACAGCTTGACATGTGGTGCAATGAGTGTAGTTGGTCACACATTGCTATACAGGTCCAATCCTATGACACTCTGACCCTGAAGACCTCTTTGGGGGCATGCCCACTGTGATGGGCAAAGCCTGGCTGTGGAACAAAGCCAGCATTATGTTCAAGGTAAGACAGGGCTTTCCTGTACCCATATACATGCTGGTTCCTGCATTTGCATGTTCAGTTGATTTTGTAGCATAGACTACATCCTCATCCCAAAATACATACCACAGTGCCATGCACACAAGAAGTTTATGGGGGCACAGGTGTGTATGTGTGTGGGGAGGGGGGTCTACACTAGAGATGGGCTGGAAAAAAAAACATTGAAGTCTATGGGACCTGAATTTGAAAAATCTAAAGTCCCCATTTTGAAGGATTATATGCAAGTTATTGGCCATAAAAAGGGTAGGGGGGCCATGCACTGCCCTGGGGGCATGTGCCAATGCAAAAATAAGTTTAAAAAAAAAGATTATTTTTAAAGGGGCAGTGATTTTATGCTGCTAATAAAAATTAAAAGTTCCTTTAAATTATAGTGCCTGAGGGGTCCCCTTTAGTCTGCCTGTAAGGTGGTGCATCCGTATCATGTATAGAACGTGCTTCAGCAAAACTGAAATTGTTGAACTACTTAACCACTTCCCTACCGCGCATAGTGATATGATGGCAGCAGGAACCCTTTGTCCCTCTGGGCCACCGTCATATGATGTATTTTACTTCTCGAGCCTCTAGGGGGCGCACGCCCGCCACATCACTCGGTGCCCGATGCACATGCCCGGTGGCCTCGATGTCCGCCGGGCACCCAAGATTGCCCATGAACACAGCAGGACTGTGGATCTGTGAATGGAAAACTTTAGATGGAAATAAAGTTTTGCACCAAAGTAAGCAAGCCTTATGTGAGGAAGCCAAATTATAGTACACTCAGGGCAAAGTTAAATTTTTTTTTTTTTTAAGATAAAGCCTGGTGTCTCTTTCGCAGACTTTGGATAGAAGTAACAGGTGTGGAAAAATTGGGCTTTGAGTGTTGGTGGTGCCTTCACACCATAACCCCTATAGAGGTACTCTTGATGAGAACAGGAATTGGCCTTGTTGTAAAATATTTTAATTTGATGCCCCTACCAAACAGTTGCGAAAGAATTGAGCTTTGGGTGTTGGTAGTGCCTTCACACCGTAACCCTATAGAGGTACTCTTGATGAAAACAACAATTGGCCTTTCTGTAAAAAAAAATTATTTGATGCCCCTGTCCCACAGTCGTGGAAAAATTGGTCTGTGGATGTTGGTAGTGCCTTTACACTGTAACCTTCTAGAGGTACTCTTGATGAAAGCAAGAATTGGCCTTGCTGTATAAAATGTGATGTCCCGGCCAAACAGGTGCGGAAAAATTGCTCTTGGTTGTTAATTGTGCCCATGAAACCTATACCAAAAAATTACTTCCAGATTAAATCAACAACCACAAAGCTAGACAGCCTAGGCAGTCTTGCAGAGATTCGAGATCCCAATAACACTTAAACAGTTACATCAGTATCAGGGACTTGATTGCTGCTAATCCAGACCAGGACTGATTCATTTTGACAATTGTCAGCCAGTCAACAGAGTCTGTGGACAGACGCGCACTTTCATCTGTCACAAAATCTCCAGCAGCACTGAATGCCGTTTGGAGAGCACGCAGGATGCAGGGCAGCCCAACAGCTCAATTGCATACTGGCCAATGATCTATTCTCGTGACCCAGAAACCCAGTGGATTGTCTACTGAAAGCTCTCCATGTCTGGACAAAAAATTTTTGGGAAATGCATCACTGATGCAGTTCCTTCTCTCCTGCTTCTCCTTTGACCAGCCGAATCCTCAAAACTAGCTTTTCCATGAGACTGTAACCTGTCAGAGTTTGGAAAGGCGTAACATAAACTCCTCTTTAAGGTGTCCTCAAGATATTTCATCCTGTGTTCCCTCTGCAAGGACAGGATGAGTTTTTATTTTTATTTTTTCATTGACATTTTATTAAATTTCACATTAAACAAAATATAAAATACTTTGTTCAAAATTCTCAATCATAAAAAATATAGTTTTTCCCTATCCCCCCTCCCCCATCCCACATTCCTTAAACCTGTGTTATAATCTTCCTTCATTTATTCCCTCTACCTCTCTTTTTTCAGATTTGCATTATCTCAGAGTAATTCTTTGTTTTCTTAAACTCTTTCCATCCTTTCCAAGTATTTGAAGATTTTTCTATTCTATCTTCTCTGTAATGACACAATTCTTCCATGTTATAAATAAATTATATCCTTTGAACTCATTCTCTTAGCGTTGGGCTTTTCAATGCTTGCCAATTTTTTGGGATCAGGTGTTTTGCTGCATTTATTAAATGTGGCATTATCCTGCTCTTACAATAAAACAATATAAGTTTGGTATTATTAGTAAAAATCCAGAAACCAATTTATTACATATTTACTCCCGTAATTTCTTGGATCTGTTGTATCCATTCTTCCCAAAATTTTGGGATTTTTAAACACTCCCACTATATATGTGTCATTGTTACTTTTTTTCCACACCCTTTCTAGCAAAGTAGTGTTCTTCTTTAGATATATGTGTACTTTGATAGGTGTTATATACTATCTTGACAGACATTTATAATTTGTTTCTATCGTGTTTATATCTATTAATGTTCCGTCTGCTACTTTCAACAGTTTCTCTTTCTCTTGCTCACTCCAAGTTGCACCAAGTTCTTCTTCCCACTGTCAGGATTATTGGGGTTAAAAGAATATATGAGGCCTTTATAATATATATTTTTCATATATATCATCTATGAGCAAACCCGAAAGCCGTCTTGTTAAAGAAAAAAAAAGTTTTTTAAAAGTTAAAACTAAGTTTATAACTCATAAATAGACATTGTTACTAGAGTTTTTTTTCTTTAACCACTTAAGCCCCGGACCATTTGGTAGCTAAAGGACAAGAGCTGTTTTCAGAATTTTGCACTGCGCTGATTTAACTGTAAATTGTGCGGACATGCAATGTTGTACCCAAACAAAATTTGTGTCCTTTTCTTCCCATAAATAGAGATTTCTTTTAATGGTATTTGATTGCCTCTGCGATTTAAATTTTTTGCGATATAAACGGAAAAAGACCGAAAATTTTGAAAAAAAACGATATTTTCTACTTTTTGTTATAAGAAAAATCGAATAAACTCAATTTTAGTCATACATTTAGGCCAAAATGTATTCAGCCACATGTCTTTAGTAAAAAAAATGTCAATAAGCGTATATTTATTGGTTTGCGCAAAAGTTATAGCGTCTACAAACTAGGGTACATTTTCTGGAATTTACACAGCTTTTAATTTATGACTGCCTATCTCATTTCTTGAGGTGCTAAAATGGCAGGGCAGTACAAAACCCTCCTAAATGACCCCATTTTGGAAAGTAGACATCCCAAGGAAATTGCTGAGAGACATGTTGAGCCCATTGAATATTTTTTTTTTTTTGTCTCAAGTGATTGAATAATGACTAAAAAAAAAAAAATTACAAAAAGTTGTCACTAAATGATATATTGCTCACACATGTCATGGTTATATATGGAATTACACCCCAAAATACATTTTGCTGCTTCTCCTGAGTACGTGGATACCACATGTGTGGGACTTTTTAGGAGCCTAGCCGTGTACGGGACCCCGAAAACCAAGCACCGCCTTCAGGATTTCTAGGCACAAATTTTTGATTTCACTCCTCACTACCTATCACAGTTTCGAAGGCCATAAAATGCCAAAATAACACAAAACCCCCACAAATGACCCCATTTAGGAAAGTAGACACCCCAAGCTATTTGCTGAGAGGCATGGTGAGTATTTTACAGCTCTCATTTGTTTTTGAAAATGAAGAAAGAAAATATATATATATTTTTTTTCAATTTTCAAAACTTTGTGACAAAAAGCGAGATCTGCAAAATACTCACCATACCTCTCAGCAAATAGCTTGGGGTGTCTACTTTCCAAAATGGGGTCATTTTGGGGGGTTTTGTGCCATCTGAGCATTCCATGGCCTCCGAAACTGTGATAGGCAGTGAGAAGTGAAATCAAAAATTTACACCCTTAGAAAGCCCGAAGGCGGTGCTTGGTTTTGGGGTCCCGTACGCAGCTAGGCTCCCAAAAAGTCTCACACATGTGCTATCCCCGTACTCAGGAGAAGCAACAGAATGTATTTTGGGGTGTAATTCCACATATTCCCATGGCATGTTTGAGCAATATATCATTTAGTGACAACTTTGTGCAAAAAATAAATAAAAATAAAATAAATTGTCTTTTTTCCGCAACTTGTGTCAACATATAAAATATTCCATGGACTCGACGTGCCTCTCAGTATATAGCTTGGGGTGTCTACTTTCCAAAATGGGGTCATTTGGGGGGGTTTTGAACTGTACTGGCATTTTATACACAACATTAGGAAGCTTCTAACCACTTGAAGACAAAGCCCTTTTTGACACTTTTTGTTTACATGAAAACATATTTTTTTTGCAAGAAAATTATGTTGAACCCCCAAATATTATATATATTTTTAAAGCAAAGGCCCTACAGATTAAAATGGTGGGTGTTGCATTTTTTTTTCTACACAGTATTTGCGCAGCGATTTTTCAAACGTATTTTTGGGGGAAAAAATACACTTTTTTTAATTTTAATGCACTAAAACACACCATATTGCCCAAATGTTTGATGAAATAAAAAAGATGATCTTAGGCTGAGTACAAAGATACCAAACACGACATGCTTTAAAATTTCACACAAACGCGCATTGGCGACAAACTACATACATTTTTAAAAGCCTTTAAAAGCCTTTACAGGTTACGCCGTTAGATTTACAGAGGAGGTCTACTGCTAAAATTACTGCCCTCGATCTGACCTTCGTGGTGATACCTCACATGCATGGTGCAATTGCTGTTTACATATGACGCCAGACCGACGCTTGCATTCGCCATTGGGCAAGAGCAGGGCAGGACAGGGGTGCTTTTTTTTTTTTTTTTTTTTATTAATTTTGCTTTTTTATTTTATTTTTAAACTGTTGCTTCCATATTTATTTATTTTTTATCATTTTTATTGTTATCTCAGGGAATGTAAATATCCCCTATGATAGCAATAGGTAGTGACAGGTACTCTTTTTTTGAAAAAACTGGGGTCTATTGGACCCTAGATCTTTTCTCTGCCCTCAAAGCATCTGACCACACCAAGATCGGTGTGATAAAATGCTTTCCCAATTTCCCAATGCCGCTTTTTATATCCGGGGGGGGGACATTCCCTCCCACTGCTTGTAAAAGCAGTCCAGAGGCTAATTAGCCACTAGGATTGCTTTTACATGAAATCTGTCAGCTGGCTGAAAAGAATGATACCAAGATGATACCTAAACCCGCAGGCATCATTCTGGTATAAACATTCAAAGTCCAGCAACATACCAGTACGTTGCTGGTCCTTGTTGGACATGTTTTGTAATCTTTTTTTTCATGCAGCCTGTTGGTTGAACGAAAAAAAAAGATTGATCGGTGGGTATGCCCACCATTAGAATACCTCCCTTCATCCACCCACTTCTAATGATGGGCATACATGCACCATTTATATATGCCGAAGCATGGGGGCATCTTCCCGCAAAAGTTATGCCGCGTACACACGGTCGGACTTTACCACGGGCAAGCCTCCGTCGGAAATTTTGACCGTATGTACGCGGCATTAGGAGCAAAATCGCTCCTCCGCTCCTCCGCCCCTGCTGCCCCATTGCTTCGGCATATATGCTTTTTTTTTTTAACTGTGGTGGTGAAATCACCTCCTACAGCACTGGAGTCGCAGGTATCAGGCCTGTCTCTGCGAACACTGCAGTTATGTGTGTTGTGTTTTGCAAGTGACAGTGATCGATCGATACTGCACTTGGGTGGCCTGGGCTGGACGGAGGGGCAAAACGCAGGTGCTAGCAGGTATCTGGGCTGATCCCGCTAACACTGCGTTTTTGGGAACCCTAAACTGCTGGGGACGCTAGTATAGATCTGATCAGATCAGATATTGATCTGTTCAGATACTATACCACTAAGGAGGTGTATGCTTCACGCGTGGGTGTTAGCGCTACTGGCACTAACCTGACGCTGCCTGGGGTGTGACGCAGACCCTCTCTGACGCTAAAAATAATTGATATCACTCGCCGGGCGATCAGGGGGTTAAACCTTTATTGGGTTATATACGGCGGGTGCCCTGACACTATAAAAAGCAAACTAACTAACCAGCGTCACCCGTAACACTTATATGGTCATCACTGGTGAAAGGGTTAACAAGGGGCAATTAGGGGGTTAAAACCTTTATTAGGTAATATATGGGGGTACCTGACGCTATATAAAAACCTGACGGCGAACCTAAAAAAAATTACTGGCTACCTATCGGCATCACCGACACTAAGACAGCGATCAGAAAAACGATCGCTTAGCGACAGTAGTGATAGGGGGTGAAAGGGTTACCTGGGGGGCGATCAAGGGGGTTAAACCTTTATTAGATAATATATGGGGGTACCTGACGCTATAAAAACCTGCGGCGAACCTAAAAAAAATTACTGGCTACCGATCGGCATCACCGACACTAAGACAGCGATCAGAAAAACGATCGTTTAGCGACAGTGGTGATAGGGGGTGAAAGGGTTACTTGGGGGGCAATCAAGGGGGTTAAACCTTTATTAGATAATATATGGGGGTACCTGACGCTATAAAAACCTGCGGCGAACCTAAAAAAAATGACTGGCTACCGATCGGCATCACCGACACTAAGACAGCGATCAGAAAAACTATCGCTTAGCGACAGTGGTGATAGGGGGTGAAAGGGATACCTGGGGGCGATAAAGGGGGTTAAACCTTTATTAGGTAATATATGGGGGTACCCGACGCTATAAAAACCTGCGGCGAACCTAAAAAAAAATTACTGGCTACCGATCGGCATCACCGACGCTAAGACAGCGATCAGAAAAACGATTGCTTAGAGACAGTGGTGATAGGGGGTGAAAGGATTTCCTGGGGGGCGATCAAGGGGGTTAAACCTTTATTAGGTAATATATGGGGGTACCTGACACTATAAAAACCTGCGGCGAACCTAAAAAAAATAACTGGCTACCGATCGGCATCACCGACGCTAAGACAGCGATCAGAAAAATGATCGCTTAGCGACAGTGGTGATAGGGGGTGAAAGGGTTATCTGGGGGGCGATCAAGGGGGTTAAACCTTTATTAGGTAATATATGGGGGTACCCGATGCTATAAAAACCTGCGGCGAACCTAAAAAAAATGACTGGCTACCGATCGGCATCACCGACACTAAGACAGCGTTTAGAAAAACTATCGCTTAGCGACAGTGGTGATAGGGGGTGAAAGGGATACCTGGGGGGCGATAAAGGGGGTTAAACCTTTATTAGGTAATATATGGGGGTACCTGACGCTATAAAAACCTGTGGCGAACCTAAAAAAAATAACTGGCTACCGATCGGCATCACCGACGCTAAGACAGCGATCAGAAAAATGATCGCTTAGCGATAGTGGTGATAGGGGGTGAAAGGGTTATCTGGGGGGCGATCAAGGGGGTTAAACCTTTATTAGGTAATATATGGGGGTACCCGATGCTATAAAAACCTGCGGCGAACCTAAAAAAAATAACTGGCTACCGATCGGCATCACCGACGCTAAGACAGCGATCAGAAAAATGATCGCTTAGCGACAGTGGTGATAGGCAGTGAAAGGGTTATCTGGGGGGCGATCAGGGGGTTAAACCTTTATTAGGGGGGGTTAGGGGGCTACACTGGACCTAACACTAACTTTAGTGACACTTTTACAGTCACAAATGTCACTGATTGCAGTGATCAGTAAATAAATGGTCACTGCAATCAGTGACACTGTGACTGGGGGCTGGGGGTGATCTGGGGGGTGATCTGGGGTGTCTGGGGGGCCTGGGGGGGGCTATTTATGTGCCTATGTGTCCTGGTGTCAGTGTAGTGTTTTGTGCACTAACCTGGCATCTTCTCTTGTGCGGCGCTCGGTATATGTGAGCGCCGCAGGAGAGATGACATCACTTCCTCTGCCTGTGTAAACATTACACAGGCAGGAAAGCTTTCTAATTCGCCGGGAGCGATCGCGAGGGGGTGGCCGGAATCGAACGGCCGTCCCCTCATCCCGGATCGCTCCCGAACACTTAACCACCGCTCACTGTAAAGAAGGGGGGTCCGATCGGACCCCCCAACTATACAAAGGCGATCACGTAGATATACGTGATCCTGCCTGTCGGTGCCATTCTGCCGATGTATTTTTACAGTGGGCGGTCGTTAAGTGGTTAAGGACCCAGTGTACCATCTTCCCAGGTTATAAATCTTGAGAGGTCTTAGTTAAATAAACAAGATAAGGGAACCATGAGCTTACAGACCTAATTGATGTTTCCAGAATTGAGCCACGAAACAAGAGGGCTTATTCACAAATTAAACTATTGTATTATATATTTTAATAATAATGTATTGTTTGGATTTTCATAAAACCCATTAATGCACATATATATATTATTATGATAAGGGTTACAAATATGAGATCCTATGAAAAGTGTGAAAGTATTAGAAGCTGTATTCGTGAAATAATACACAGGGTTAAATTCCAATAATTTGAGTTTCTAGGAATTTAACAATATGAGCTAATTGTGTGGGGTATATTTTCTCATACACATATATCTAAGCTGTAGCCGAGATGGCTAGAGTGGTTTGGCAGATTTTGACAGTTTTTGAGAGTTTATGGTGTTTTGTTAAGCAAAGCTCAGAAGGTTGTTAAAATAACATTTAAAAGACATTTCTTATACAACACTGCCCCTAGAGGGGAAAATTAAAAAAAATTCAAGATGGCCGCACATACGTGGTTGTCATGACAACATGAAAACACCTCGTAATTTTACACCATCCATTACGTAGTAGTGACACACACACTTTTTGGGTGGGAAAAACGTGGTTACACATAGGAGATTCGAGATGCTAGAATGCGAGGCTAGAGGAAGCTAAGATCTAAAGAAAAGCCAGAGAGAGTCTTGTAAGACGAGAGGAGGAGATAACGGAGAGATGTAAGAATGTTGAAAGAGGTCCTGCGGGACACCTACTTGATGCTTTTCAAAACAATAGAATTCTTAAGTCCTGGTAAAGTATTATTCTGTTTATTTTACCTTTTAGGTAATTTAAGTTTGGTTGAGCATATGTTTGACTAATCCAATCAATAGTGGCAGTTCAGTTTTAGAGTGGAGCAAATTCTAACTGCAGTATGAATTTGTTTCGCTTTTAAAACAAGGGATATACATATATTGTCATATCTCACAAAACTGACTTCAAAGTCTTCGAATTGGATTGGTCATAGTATGCGTTAAACCATTGATTCATTCTAAATTTAAAAATGAATCTTGGTTAAAATTACCAAGTTTATATATGGTTAACAAATGATCCATATATTGAAAAAGTATTTTTAGCTTTAAGATCTGTTTGTTTTGAGAAGGAATCACAGTGCTAAACTGAAGCCATGGAAATCTATTCACTAAGACCCCTTTCACACTGGAGCATTTTTACAGCGTTTTAGCGTTAAAAATAGCGCTATTAAAACGCTCTCCATGCATCTCAATGGACCCTTTCACACTGAGGCGTTGCACTGGCAAGGTGTTGAGAAAACTCCTGCAAGCAGCATCTTTGGAGCAGCTTTTGGGCGCTAAAAAAAACGCTCCAAAAACGCCCCTCTCCATTGAAATGAATTGAATGCGCTGTAAAAACGCCTGAATAGCACCTATAATACACCCTGAGTTATAGAAAAGTCACATGATCTCCCAAAAATGTAAACATGCAAGCAAAAAAAAAAGGGCATCTACAACAGTAGGACTGAAATTGCCCATGCTGCAATAACGCTTGAAAAACGCTGTTAAAATGCCTGCATCGTTGCGTTAATTTTACCGCTAGCGCCCTAAAAATGCAGTAAAAACGCTAAAGGCGTTTTAGGGCGTTTTTGCAGCGCCTCAGTGTGAAAGGGCTCTAAGAGTTACCAAGTCTAAAATTTACCAAGTTACCATTCAAGTATTGAAATGTGGTATTTTGTAATAAGAGCTTGTGTAGAAATGTGAATATCATCTGTATCACTATTTATCTTTGATATTTAAAAGTATATCCATATTTGTATTATCACAAAACATACCTGACATTATTTTACATTGAATTTTTAGTTAATAAAATATATATTTTTAGCATGTCATTTGTGTCACTTGTCTTCAAAATAGCAAGGATAAACAAACTTGAATTACTTGTTTGTATTTGTGGAAAAATGTAAAGTCTCCCAAAACAAAGATTTGCATAATTTCATAAATACAATACTGTTTTATTGTTTCAGTATAAACATTCTGACACCACATATTTAAAAAAGGCGGTACCAATGGTTTTGACATTAGAGTAAGAATCTTATAAATCTGGGAAATTCTGTGCCTTGGTGCTTCCTGTAAGTTGAGCAATTTTTCAAATGGTAATAAACTTTCTTCTGATCTTATTGGATGTGACAGTGTCTTTATAAAATGTCTTAACTGATGGTATCTTAGTTCATCTATCACTAGTAACTCCTTTTTGTGTCTTAATTCCTGGATTGTGTATATCTTTCCCTCTTTCATAATATCCTTTAATCGTGCATTTTTATGCTTTATCCACACTCCAAATAGTGTCTCATTCCCTGGAAAAAAATGTTGTCCCTGTGAGTGGTATTAGTGGTTAGTGGTGAGCTTCGAGTTCGAGTCGAACTCGTGTTCGACTCGAACATTGCCTGTTCGCCCGTTCACCGAACAGCGAACAATTTGGGGGGGTTCGCGGCAAATTCGAAAAGTCTATGGGAGAAATCTAAAGTGCTAATTATAAAGGCTTATATGCAAGTTATTGTCATAAAAAGTGTTTGGGGACCCGGGTCCTGCCCCAGGGGACATGTATCAATGCAAAAAAAAGTTTTAAAAACTGATGTTTTTTTGGGAGCAGTGATTTTAATAATGCTTAAAGTGAAACAATAAAAGTGAAATATTCCTTCAAATTTCGTACCTGGGGTGTGTGTATGATATGCATGTAAAGTCGTGCATGTTTCCCGTGCTTAGAACTGTCCCTGCACAAAATGTAATTTCTGAAGGAAAAAAGTCATTTAAAACTCACTCGCGGCTATAATGAATTGTCGGCTCCCGGCAATACATAGAAAAGTCATTGTTAAAAATAAAAAATAAAAGCGTGGGGGTCCCCCCCAATTCAATTACCAGGCCCTTCAGGTCTAGTATCGATATTAAGGGGAACCCCGCCACAAATTAAAAAAAAAAATGCGTGCGGTTCCCCCCAAATATCCATACCAGGCCCTTCAGGTCTGGCATGGATTTTAAGGTGAACTCCACCCCAAATAAAAAAAAATGGCGTGGAGTCCCCCCAAAAATTCATACCAGACCCTTATCCGAGCACGCAACCCGGCAGGCCGCAGGAAAAGAGGGGGGGACGAGAGAGCGCCCCCTTCCTGAACCGTACCAGGCCACATGCCCTCAACATGGGGAGGATGTCGCCATGTTGATGGGGACAAGGGCCTCATCCCCACAACCCTTGCCCGGTGGTTGTGAGGGTCTGCGGGCAGGGGGCTTATCGGAATCTGGAAGACCCCTTTAACAAATCAGACCCCCAGATCCCGCCCCCCTATGTGAATTGGTAAGGGGTACATTGTACCCCTACCATTTCACGAAGAAAGTGTAAAAAAATGTAATAAAAAACACACTAATACCTTGGAAATGTCCTTTATTAAAAAAAAAAAAAACATTCCAGCGATGAAATCCAGTGTCCCGCGGCGATCCGATGTCCAGCGCTGTCCGTCATTGGCTGAGCCCGAGCGGACCTGATGGGGAACTTCCTCCGCAGTCTATTAAATGTATAGATCCGCCCCTTCTAAAGTTCCCCATCAGGTCCGCTCAGCCAATGACTAGGTGTAAGGCTAAGCGGACCAGATGCGGAACGTGAGAAGGGGCGGGTCTATTCATGTATTACACAGTGAAGGAAGTTCCCCATCAGGTCTGCTCAGGCCAATGATGTAGGCGGGGTCTGACATACGAGGGGGCGGATCTGATGGAGAGGTTCCTTCACTGTGTAATACATGAATAGACCCGCCCCTTCTCATATTCCGCATCTGGTCCGCTTAGCCTTACACCTAGTCATTGGCTGAGCGGACCTGATGGGGAACTTTAGAAGGGGTGGGTCTATTCATGTATCACACAGTGAAGGAAGTTCCCCATCAGGTCCGCCCCCTCGTATGTCAGACCCCGCCTACGTCATTGGCCTGAGCGGACCTGATGGGGAACTTCCTTCACTGTGTAATACATGAATAGACCCGCCCCTTCTCACGTTCCGCATCTGGTCCGCTTAGCCTTACACCTAGTCATTGGCTGAGCGGACCTGATGGGGAACTTTAGAAGGGGCGGGTCTATACATTTAATAGACTGCGGAGGAAGTTCCTCATCAGGTCCGCTCAGGCTCAGCCAATGACGGACAGCGCTGGACATCGGATCGCCGCGGGACACTGGATTTCATTGCTGGAATGTTTTTTTTTAATAAAGGACTTTTCCAAGGTGTTTGTGTGTTTTTTTTACAGTTTTTTACACTTTCTTCGTGAAATGGTAGGGGTACAATGTACCCCTTACCAATTCACATAGGGGGGGCCGGGATCTGGGGGTCCCCTTTGTTAAAGGGGTCTTCCAGATTCCAATAAGCCCCCTGCCCGCAGACCCCCACAACCACCGGGCAAGGGTTGTGGGGATGAGGCCCTTGTCCCCATCAACATGGGGACATCCTCCCCATGTTGAGGGCATGTGGCCCCCCATGTTGAGGGCATGTGGCCTGGTACGGTTCAGGAGGAGGGGGGCGCTCTCTCATCCCCCCTCTTTTCCTGCGGCCTGCCAGGTTGCGTGCTCGGATAAGGGTCTGGTATGGATTTTTGGGGGGACTCCACGCCATTTTTTTATTAATTTGGGGTGGAGTTCCCCTTAAAATCCATGCCAGACCTGAAGGGCCTGGTATGGATATTTGGGGGAAACCGCACGCATTTTTTTTTTAAATTTGCGGCGGGGTTCTGAAGGTCCTGAAGGGCCTGGTAATTTAATTTGGGGGGACCCCCACGTTTTTTTTTTTTTATCAATGACTTTTCTATGTATTGCCCGGAGCCGACAATTCATTAATAGCCGCAAGTGAGTTTTAAATGACTTTATTTCCTTCAGAAATTTGATTTTGTGCAGGGACAGTTCTAAGCATGGGAAACAAGCGCAACTTTACATGCATATTATACACACCCCCCCCAGGTACAAAATTTAAAGGAAAATTTCACTTTTGTTTTTTCATTTTAAGCATTATTAAAATCACTGCTCCCGAAAAACGTCCGTTTTTAAAACTTTTTTTTGCATTGATACATGTCCCCTGGGGCAGGACCCGGGTCCCCAAACACTTTTTAGGACAATAACGTGCATATTAGCCTTTATAATTAGCTCTTTAGATTTCGAACGTTCGAGTCCATTGTATTTAATAGGGTTCTAAAGTTCACGCGAACATTCTGTCTGTTCGCAGGTTCTGGTGCGAACTGAACAGGGGGGTGTTCAGCTCATCCCTATTAGTGGTGAATTAAATTCCCATTTCCTTAGTCTGTGTATTAAATCCCATACCTTAAATACGTTCATGGTTAATTCCCTTGTGTCCCTCGAAAAATGACAATACTGTTGTGTATTACTTAATGTGTTTTAAATTTTAACCCAACTTTTCCCATGTGAATTAAATGTCCAATCTATAATTTGTCATAACAAAACTGCATTGCAATATCTTTTAAAATCTGGTAAAGCTAATCCTCCGTGTATTTTATCTTTACTTAGTACTGCAAATTGTATTGTTGTTTTTTTGTGCTGCCATATAAAATTAAGTATCATCTTCTTTAATGTCTTAAAATACACCTGTGGCACATGTATAGGAAGCATCTGAACTTTAGAGAGAACTTTTGGCAAGATTCCCATCTTGATAATATTTAAATGTCCTATCCAGGTAAGTGGCCTCATTGATATTTTTTTAATTTCCTCTTTAATCTCGTTTAACAACGGTATGTAATTCTTTTGATACAGATCCTTTGGAGATGTTGTTAATTTCATACCTAAGTATTTAAATATGTTCTGCTATGTGAACGGAAACTGTTCTTGTAATTGTTTTTCATTTTTCTTATCCATATTAATATTTAAGATTTCAGACTTTGAGCGGTTCATTTTTAAGTTTGATATTTCTCCATAATCTTTCAATAGTTTCATTATATTTGGTAATGTTGTTGTCAGGACCTGGGCTTGAACCTGAGATATCGTCTGTGTCTGGCGTTTACTCTTCCAACTGAGCTATCTGGGATGCTGTACAGCTCCCTGCCTGATCTGCTGGACAAACCTATCTGATCCAATGGACAACCCTGCCTTGAGTCTTGATTACTGATGTACCTTGAACTCCTTGCTCCTCCCATGAACTTCCTATATAAGCCTTGTCTCAGCACTTCCTCTTTGCCAGGTTATTGTGCCTTCTCAGCCAGTGCCTAGCTCTTGACATCCCTGCTGCCTTCTGTATTTTGCTACCACTCGTGATTGACCCTTGGCTTGTTCTTTGACTACTCTGCTGCCTGATCCCAACCTGCAACCACTCGTGATTGACCTTTTGGCTTGTTACTGATCACGCTGCTGTTTAATAATTATCTGCTGATCTGCCACTGGACCCCGGCCTGCTCCCACCCTGGTGGGGCAAACCTGAGGACCGCGACCTGGTACTAGCTTGCAGCCAAATCCATCTCCAACATCCAGAGCTCTGGGGAAAACCAGCTAGTACTTAGACTCCGCACCTCAGGTGAGCCTGTGTCATCTGTCAGAAGTGACTGCCTTTATACCTGTCCTGCAACTGCTATAGCAACTGGTCTTCAAGCCCGACGCCTGATCGTGACAGAATAACCTGGCCTAAAACATGGAGGCCGCTATAGCAAATGCTGTGGCTCCTTTCAGGCAGCAAATTGCGGAGCTGCAGGAGTTTGGTGTCACCTACCAAGAAAAATTTGCCGAACTGGAAAGTGTGGTGAAAGGGCAATGTGAAGAGATCCATGCCCTGCAAAAACAATTGCTGGACCTACGTTCCCGAGATGATGCTAATGCACATATGCCTCACCCACCCAAGTTTAATGGAGATCGCCACCATTACAGAGGTTTTCTTAACCAGTGTCGCATATATTTCCAAATGCGACCCGCTGCATTCACTTCTGAAAAACAGAATGTAATGTTTGTTATCAACCTCCTGACTGGGGAAGCATTAGCCTGGGCCTCCCCTTATATAGAACAAGGCAGTGCCACGCTGAATAGTTTCCAGACTTTTGAGGCTGCGATGAATCAGGTTTTTGATAATCCCAATCGCTGTGCTACTGCTGAAGCAAAGTTGCATAGTTTACGGCAGGGTAAACATTCTGTTGCTGAGTACACAGCTGAATTCAGACGTTGGATCACAGACACCACTTGGAACCCAGCAGCGCAAAAAAGTCAGTACCGCCAAGGGCTTTCTGAACAGGTAAAAGATGAGCTTGCCAGAGTGGAGACTCCTAATGATCTTGAGGCTTCATCCAACTATGTATTCAAATTGATCAAAGACTTACAGAAAGGAGGAAGGAGAGACTGGGAATGTTTGGAAGCAATGGTGGCATGCGTTTTTCTGCTAGTCAATTTGTTCAGAAGGATCCAAGAGTTTCTTCAGATTCTGACACAGCTGAACCTATGCAGGTTGATGCAATTAAGAGATCCATTTCTACTCAGGAGAAAGAGAGAAGACGTTCAGAAAACCTGTGTTTATATTGCGGGGACTCTGGGCATTACGCAGTTAATTGTCCGAACAAGGTTAGAAGAACAATTGCGGCGACTGATGTGATTTTGCCTGAACAAATAAACTCTATTTCCCAGTCGATCTCCCCATTGATTCATGAAGAGAATAAAGTAAATTCTGTACTATCCCATTTTATCATCCCTATTAAACTCATCTTTGATGGTATTGAAATTCCTTGCTCTGCTATGCTGGACTCTGGGGCTGGGGGGAACTTTATAGACATAGACTTTGCCCACAGTAATAATATCCAAACAAGAAATAAGTCTGCTCCTATCGATATGGAGATGGTCAATGGTTCACCCTTAACTTCAGGACCTGTTACCCATGAGACAGTCCCTTTGGTATTGCAATTTGAGGCTAATCATCATGAGACCATCAGTTTTCAGCTGAATACATCACCCAAATTTCCCGTCATCCTGGGCATTCCTTGGTTTTCCACCCATAATCCCTCCATCAACTGGGAAGCATGGATTATAAACTTTACATCCCCCCATTGCGAGGAATTCTGTAGAGAACCTTGTCAAACAAGTTCTTTGCCAGTCAAGGAATCACAGGTAGATGTTGTTACTACGCAGTCATATGACAACCTGCCTCCGCAATATCATGAGTTCCGGGATGTCTGTGATAAGAAGAATGCCGATCAGTTACCTCCTCATCGCCCATATGATTGTCCGATTGAACTGCTCCCAGGGGCTGAAATACCTTTTGGTCGCCTTTTCAATCTTTCAGAACCTGAATTAAAAGTTCTCAGGGAATGGATTGATGAGAATTTAGAAAAGGGCTTCATTAGACCCTCAACGTCTCCTGCAGGGGCAGCCCTGTTCTTTGTTGCAAAGAAAGATTCCACCTTGCATCCATGCATTGACTACCGTGACCTTAATAAAATCACTATTAAAACCGCTATCCACTTCCTTTAATTTCTGAAATGTTGGAAAGACTCTGCTCTGCCAAAGTCTTCACAAAACTAGACTTACGGGGGGCATATAACCTCATCCACATGCGTCAAGGAGACAAATGGAAAACCGCCTTTAGAACCAGATATGGCCATTTTGAGTCCCTGGTTATGCCTTTTGGCCTCTGCAACACCCCTGCCACTTTCCAACACTTCATCAATGATGCTTTTCTAGACCTATTGGACCAGTTTGTGATTGCTTATCTGGATGATATTCTCATTTTTTCTAATAACCTGGAGGAACATCGCAAACATGTTTGCACTGTCTTTGAAAGGCTAAGGAAGAACCAACTTTATATTAAATTGGAGAAATGCGAGTTTGAACGAACCCAGATGCAGTTCTTGGGATATATTATTTCTCCTAAAGGAGTAAGCATGGATCCTGAGAAGATCAAAGCAGTGGTGGATTGGCCTGCTCCTAGTAATGTTAAAGAGATACAATGATTTGTTGGTTTTGCCAACTTCTACAGAAAATTCATAAGAAATTTCTCTAAAGTGATAGCACCAATTACACAGCTGACAAAGAAAGGAATGCCCTTTGTGTGGTCAGCTGAGGCACAGACTGCTTTTATTAAGCTAAAGACTCTTTTCACTTCTGCACCAATATTGGTACATCCCGATTCTGAAGTTCCTTTTATAGTGGAAGTGGATGCCTCAGACTCTGCTGTGGGAGCTATCCTTTCTCAGCGAAAAGGAGAAAAGATGCAGCTTCATCCTTGTGCGTATTTCTCTCGCTTAATGTCATCAGTCGAAAGAAATTATGACATCGGGAATAAGGAATTGCTGGCAATAAGGGAAGCCTTTTCTGAATGGCGGCATCTGCTGGAAGGGGCTAAGCATCCAGTAACTGTTCTCACTGATCATAAAAATCTAGAATTCATTCGCTCTGCCAAGAGGATGTCTTCTAGACAAGCACGTTGGTCACTGTTCTTTTCCCGGTTTAATTTTATCATCTCGTATCGACCTGGGTCAAGGAATGTTAAGGCCGATGCATTATCAAGAATGTTGACTGAATCATGCCAGGAAGACAACCCTGAATGTATGATTCTGCCTCAAAAGAACTTCATAGGGGCCACGGGTTTCAAGACATTCTTGAGTGTCCTAAAGGAGGGGTATGAAAACGACCCTCTTCTCAATCATCCGCCTGCGGATATTAACCTTGTGTACAAGAATGGCTTTTGGACTCATGCACATAGTCTCTATGTACCTGAATCTGCTCGGACTGAAGCCCTCGGGTTGGTTCATGACTCAAAACTTGCTGGGCATTTTGGGATTTCCAAAACAGAAGAGCTCTTGTCACGTTCATTTTGGTGGCCCAGCTATAAGAAAGATGTCAAACACTATGTGGCCTCATGCCTGACCTGTGCACGCAGTAAGACTCCTCAAGCTTCTCCTTTGGGGTTGCTCCAGCCACTCCCTGTTCCATCAAGACCATGGGGATCAATTTCTATGGACTTTGTGGTAGATTTACCTCACTCGAGAAATTAGCACTATTTTGGTTGTTGTTGACCGTCTCACTAAGATGGCTAATTTTATACCTGTTAAGGGGGTACCTTCAGCTGAACAAACTGCTGAGTTAATGCTTCGAGAAGTATTTAAACTACATGGAATTCCTGACGATGTGGTGTTTGACAGAGGAGTACAGTTTACTTCAAAATTTTGGAAAAACTTTTGTTCAGCCTTAGGTGTAACAGTTAATCTGTCTTCTGCTTTTCATCCCCAGTCTAATGGTCAGACTGAGAGGACCAATCAAACCTTAGAGCAGTACCTTCGATGTTTTGTCAGTTATCTTCAGGATGACTGGGTGGATTATCTTCCTACAGCAGAGTTTGCATATAACAATTCTAAACATAGCTCCACTTCTCAAAGTCCTTTTTATTTAAACAACGGGTATCATCCTGTTTTTATTCCTGATCTCCCTATCTCAACTCCAATTCCTTCTGTTACCAACAGATTAACTACATTGCAGGAGATTCGTGAAAAATTGATCGAAACTTTGAAGGAGGCTCAGGAATGTTACAAGAAGGCTGCTGATAGACATCGCAGATCACTTCCTACATTTCATGTGGGTGACAAAGTTTGGTTATCAACCAAAAATTTGAAGGTCCATGTTCCGTCTGCAAAGCTGGGCCAGAAGTTTGTAGGACCATTCAAGATTTCTGCTCAAATCAATCCAGTTAACTTTCGCTTAAAACTTCCTGATAGTATGAAAATTCACCCTGTTTTTCACATGTCATTACTTAAACAATTTAATGAAAATCCCTTTTCTGGAAGAATTCTTCCACCTCCTCCACCTGTTGAGGTACAGGGGGAAGTAGAATTTGTGGTGGAGAAAATTCTTGATTCCAGGATCTTTAGAAACAAACTACAATATCTGGTCCAATGGGAAGGATATGGGCCAGAAGAAAATTCGTGGGAGCCTGAGGAGAACGTTCATGCCCCTAGATTAACAAGAGAATTCCACCAGAGGTTTCCTCACAAACCCAGCCCTAAGACGCCCTGAGAGGAGGGGAGTACTGTCAGGACCTGGGCTTGAACCTGGGACCTCGTCGGTGTCTGGCGTTTACTCTTCCCATTGAGCTATCTGGGATGCTGGACAGCTCCCTGCCTGATCTGCTGGACAAACCTATCTGATCCAATGGACAACCCTGACTTGAGTCTTGATTACTGATGAACCTTGAACTCCTTGCTCCTCCTATGAACTTCCTATATAAGCCTTGTCTCAGCACTTCCTCTTTGGCAGGTTATTGTGCCTTCTCAGTCAGTGCCTAGCTCTTGACATCCCTGCTGCCTTCTGTATTTTGCTACCACTCGTGATTGACCCTTGGCTTGTTCTTTGACTACTCTGCTGCCTGATCCCAACCTGCAACCACTCGTGATTGACCTTTTGGCTTGTTACTGACTACGCTGCTGTTTAATCCTTATCTGCTGATTCGCCACTGGACCCCGGCCTATTCTAACCCTGGTGGGGCAAACCTGAGGACCGCGACCTGGTACTAGCTTGCAGCCAAATCCATCTCCACCATCCGGAGCTCTGGGGAAAACCAGCTAGTACTTAGACTCCGCACCTCAGGTGAGCCTGTGTCATCTGTCAGAAGTGACTACCTTTATACCTGTCCTGCAACTGCTATAGCAACTGGTCTTCAAGCCCGACGCCTGATCGTGACAGTTGTTCTTGGGCAGGAGACAAAACAAGATATCATCCGCATATGCCGCCACTTTATGTTTATTTTTTCCTACCTTCACTCTTTTTATATCTACACTATTTTTTATAGTGGCCAATAAAGGTTCCAATGTCAATATAAACAATAGGGGTGAAAGAGGACACCCCTGTCTTGTGCCATTAAATAACTCAAAAGATTGAAATAAGGGTCCCATTGATCTCTACTGTTGCCATTGGATGTCGATATAGTGTTTTAATTCGTTGAGTAATTTTTGGCCCTATGTCTATCTCTTCTATTGTAGCCGTCATGAATCCTGAGTCTTTCCTGTCAAATGATTCTCCCACATCTATTGACAGGAATAGAGCTGGGGGTCCATCTCTTAAAATTTTTTTGTAGGAGTAACAACATTCTTACTCCGTTGTCTCTTCCTTCTCTCCCAGGTATGAACCCCACCTGGTCTGTATGTATCCAATCTGGCATTAATCTCTTTACTCTAGTGGCTAATATTTTGGCATACAGTTTTGTGTCTGTACTTAATAATGATATTGGTCTAAAACTGGCACATTGCGTTATATCTTTTCTTTCTTTTGGTATTACTGTGATATAGGCCAACAGTGTTTTTCTCCTCATTTCCATCCCTTCATCTATTGAATTCCAGTAAGAAAATAATTTTGGAACTAATCGGTCTTTACATTTTTTATAGGAGATTATGGAGAATCCATCCAGCCCTGGACTCTTTACCGTGGCTGTCTCCTTTAGTGATGTAGAGATTTATTCTTGTGTTATGGGTCAATTGTGATTTCTAATGTAGTATACATTAGTTCCCCAGCGCGATTTTTAATTCTTTCTACAAGAAGAAGGAAGGGGGGAAGTGCCATCTAAGTGCAGTATCACAGGGGATTTTATTAATACAATGGTTAAAAACACTTACAACAGATAAGGTAAAAAGAGCTTATCATGTAATGGCTTGTCCATCAGGATTTCCTGGGTCCTTACTCCTACATGGTCCACTGGGTTCAGATCCCTGGGAAGCAGTGGGGAGGAAAAGATAGTTGAGAATGTCCCTCCAGATGCACTGTCAGTTCCCAGACTGTGTGTATGGGTGGGTGGAAAAACGTTTTGTGCGACTTGTGGCCACCAGGAAGCAGGAAACTGGGAGCATAATCAGTGTGGAACACAGCCGTACGGCAGGAAATAACATCACAGGAACAGGAAGCAGCCAGGCTGTGAAGTCAGAGATTGAACAGAATGGGCAGAATACAGGCTACGCGATCTGAGCTGTCTGCTTCTTCTGAAGGCCTGGGGTGGTACTGCAGGCTCATGCTTATATAGGGAGGAGCATGCAAAAAGATTTGTGGGACTAGAGGGACCAGCAGTGCCGGTACGCAGACACAACACACCACTCTAAGAATTAAAAACAAAACATTGCACAATGGTAATAAACTGGCAGGTCAACTTTGGCAATAATAATAGTAACTTGGTAATGAGCTGGTAATTAAAAAAATGTGAACGTTTAATGATGTATAAAATATATATAAATATATGCCTGAAATAAATGGTATAAATATATAATATTCGGGGGTGGAAGGCAGAGAGACTGACCAAGATGGCCACGCAATGAGGTAACTCCTCTATGCCCGGATATACAGCCTAGCAACTATGTAAGTCTCCGGAAGTGGAGCGAGACCTTGGACATGGAGACAGCCAATTAGAAGCACCTGGAAAGAGGCAGCACAGGGAAGATGCTGACATACCTATCCACGGATCAGAAGGAGAAGCAGAGGGCAGACTTCCCTCGTGAGGCTAAGGGTCTGCCATATTGTGCAAACGTTGCGGGTTCTTTTTGCTTCACGACACAAGCGGTGCTCGTGCTGAGATAGGATATCCGTGACCGAGGCGGCACAGAGGGGATAGACGGTATCCTTCATACGTCATGAAGACAGACACTCCGGGATGGAGGGTAAGTCCCTGTGAAGGCACTGAATCACCAGGAAAACATTGACCACTGTAGGCTGTTTGGAAGATAGGCAGACGATATAGATAGCTGCCTATAGCCTCGTGAAGCCTGAATAAGTCTGTTCTGGGACACATAGCAATACCCCATGTTGCAATAATTTCAAGGAGGGGAGAGGAGGCAAGGAAAGGAGAAGGAGAGAGAAGAGCAAGGCAAGATCCTGAAATATCCTGGTAATATCAAGGACAAACAGCACTATGCCACCTACAGGGGCCCAATCACAGAAGGCAAAAAGGGGGCCAACAGGGAATACTGCTAAAAATACCATGAAAATTCAATCTGTACAAGCGACAGATATTAAAGAGTTTTTCCAACAATCACATCTACTGTAAGTACCTAATATGACAGAATTGAATACACCCCTAGTAAACAAAGAGAAAGAACTGGAACGACCTAGCAGTAGCTCCTTATCAACTACACAGCATGATATAACGGAAACAGGGATAATGGAGAGAGAGCCCTGGGATATGCAGGCATATATTCAATCGTTAGCGACAAGAGAAGACATGGATGGATATGTATATAGATTAGAAACTACATATAAAACAGAACAAATAATGAAAACATCTCTGGAAAACGCTCAAGAGAGGATGAATACTATGGAATCAAGAATATCAATAATTGAACAGAAATTATTGCAGTCTAAAATAAACAATCAAGAACAAGATTAATGTTTAAAATACGCCATTACCACCATAGATGACTTAGAAAATAGAAACAGGCA
Source organism: Rana muscosa (assembly GCA_029206835.1). Taxonomy (NCBI): domain Eukaryota; kingdom Metazoa; phylum Chordata; class Amphibia; order Anura; family Ranidae; genus Rana; species Rana muscosa. The sequence continues at coordinate 74,447,268 of CM055123.1, forward strand.
GAGCAGAGATTTACCAGAGGCAATGGGACCAGAGGAATTGATGCCTACACTGCAAGGCATATTTAACACACTATTACAATGCCCGCCAACTGAATTTATGCTGGACCGAGTACACAGATTATGGGCCCTAAACATTCAGACCCCATGAAGCCAAGAGGCGTAATCTGTAGAGTACATTATTATCATATTAAGAGAAAATCATGACAGCCGCATGTCAACAAAGTAGTATAGACTTTGATGGGGCACAGATAATCATACTGCATGACTTTTTGAGACATACCCTAGCCTTAAAAAGGCAGTAAACCCCCTCTTGGATGCTCTCAGAGAAAGAAGTATTTTATATGAGATTTTGGTATATCACAAAGACCATAGAGCTATATTTTGTGATATTGAGGATCTTCCTGATTTTTTAAAGAATCTCCAACTGCCTGAAATCAAACTGCCTCTATGGTATGCGTTCCAGTCCTCCTCCATGCTGATGACTGCTGCCGCGAGTGTCCATGCATTCTCCATGTTGATCACTGCTGCTGAGGGTGTCCATGCCTCCTCCATGTTGCTGCCTGCTGATGGTGTCCATGCCTCCTCCATGTTTCCGCCTGCTCATGGTGTCCAGTACTCCTCCATATTGTCGCCTGCTGATGGTGACCAGTCCTCCTCCATGTTTTCGCCTGCTGATGGTGACCAGTCCTCCTCCATGTTGCCGCCTGCTGATGGTGTCCATTCCTCCTTCATGTTGCCACCTGCTGATGGTGTCCAGTCCTCCTCCATGTTGCCACCTGCTGATGGTGTCCAGTCCTCCTCCATGTTGCCGCCTGCTGATGGTGCCCATGCCTCCTCCATGTTGCTGCCTGCTGATGGTGTCCATGCCTCCTCCATGTTGCCGCCTGCTGATGGTGCCCATGCCTCCTCCATGTTGCTGCCTGCTGATGGTGTCCATGCCTCCTCCATGTTGCCACCTGCCGATGGAGTCCATCCCTGTTGCCAAGCCTGCCGCAGGTGACATGCCATCTGTTGCCAAGCTTGCCGAGGCTGGTTCCCAGGCTGCTGCTGCCCCACCGGACTATGCTGGCTCCCGGGCTACCGCTGCCCCGCTAGATTATGCTGGTTCCCGGGCTGCTACCCAGTGTGATGTGCCCACTGCCCAGCCTGTTGATCTGGTGCCCGCTGTCCAGCCTGATGATTCCGGGGCTGCCACCCCTCTGGACTATGCTGATTCCAGGGCTGCCACCCCTCTGGACTATGCTGATTCCGGGGCTGCCGCCCCCCGGACTATGCCAAATCATTACTTGCTGTTAAGCTGGACTCTGTTGACCGTGTTAAACTCACACATACTGATGTGTCCTGAAGCTTTTAAAATTCCAGTGTTATGTAGACTAAAGGGGTTGTCTGGGTGTATTAAGATCCCTACTTTTGCTCATTCTGAGTTCTTTTTGCAGCCAGTGGAACCTGGCATGACCGGAAGTAGAGGGGCGAGGTGAGAGGCTGTAGCAGCATGGAACCCATACCCGCTCCCGCGCTGCAGGACGTCTAAGCCATCCTGCATGGAGGAGGAGCGGGGATTGTAAGCGGAGATACGGAGAAGCCGAGGCGCCGCAATACAACCACACAGCCTCACAGCTATACAGCCGCAATACAGACAATGCTGCGGCGGGCGTACGGGACTTCTCATGAATCCCTCTGGAGCTTAGACCTGGACAGACTGACCTGCTTTTGGCGCCATCTCCTCGAGTGGAGGAGTAGATTGCTGGGGACCACAGCGGTGGGTGAGTGTAAGTCCCGGCGTCTCCTGTCAGGTTCCCTGCTGGCCGTTTGCCTGGTGTCCTTTACCAGCTAGGAGCCAGAGCCGCCGCAGGGACCTATGAACTATTATTAATTATTACTATCACTAGAAGGTCTGGACCCAGCCTCCTGGGGCCAATGACAGTGAGACTCGGGAGTGGAACCATATGGCGTGGACAATGGGCAGTGGCGGGCTGTTTGCTGGTTGCTTCTCTGGCTCTTTTTTTACTGGCTGGCTGCCGTAGGGACTAGTGACATTGAAATTGAAAGACCCAGTCCCAGTCCCAAGAGGTCTGGGATAGTGAAAACCAGGGGGCAGAGCCATATAATGTGGATAACTGTTGGGAGAAGTACACCGGAGTGCAATAGACATTTGGGGACCACAGGGGAGGTGAAAGCCCTATAGTCCCAATAATAACCAGTGGATAATGCCGGGTATCCTGTTGGTAATGACAAGGAAAAAAGGAGAGGAAGCTGCCTCTCAGGAAGGAACCTGTGCAGGCATCGGGAGCCAGATACAGACACAGCCACAAACACAGCCACAGACACAGCTACAAGTAATGCGTGGAACCAAGGCAAGCCAGGCGGTGGCGGCTGCAGCAGCTAAATTGGAAAAATTTGCACACATGGCAGGCCATACAGTGGGCCAGATGCCCAAGAAAACACCCAAGAAAGCACAGGGGAAGCAACAACCCAATACCCAGAGGAGAAGCCAGGGAAAGGCACCAGCAACAGTGGTTCCAGTAATAGCAGCTAGCAATATGGGGACCAAGAAAAAAACACAGAAAGAAAACACGGAGGTAATCGCAGAAATGGCGAAAGAGGAACCATCTATGAGAGAGATTCTCCAAGCAGTCAACAACTGTAAGTCTTCATTACTTGAAATATTTGATCAATTAAAAGATATAAAAGAGGACATGACAGTGCTTAAACAAGATGTGCAGGGGATTAGGGAACGGACATGTGCCTTAGAGGGGAGACTTAGTCAGGTTGAAGATGACGTTGATCCATTGAAAAGCAAGATAAAAGTAATGCGAGAACGGCTGAATATGTGCATCCATAAGATGGATGATATGGAGAATAGACTGCGTAGGAAAAATATCAGGGTACTAGGTCTACCGGAAAAAACAGAAGGTAACAGCCCCACAGAATTTATGGAAGACTGGCTTGGAGAAATGTTTGGTAGAGACTGCTTATCAATTTTTTTTCGATTGAACGGGCCCATAGAGTCCCATTAAGGACCCCTGCCCCTGGCGGCCAGCCAAGGCCTCTTCTCATTAAACTGCTCCAGGGGGAGAGGGAGGGATGGGAGGGGAGAGGGAGGGGGGGGTGGAGGTATGTGTGAATGGAGTGTGGGAATGGGTGAATCCACCAAAATATGATTTCTTGAAGGAAAAAAACTGTTTTCTTGTCATTCAAAAATGCACGCGACCTTGTCCAGGATAGATCTGGTGCTTTGTAGTGAGGATGCTCTGAGCGAGGTGGGGGAGGTGAAATATGAACCGAGATGTATCTCGGATCATGCTTCAGTAATTTTTGAAATAAACACAAGTAGGAATTTTAGTAAAGGGTATTGGAAGTTGAATCCATTCTGGTTGGAAGTAATTAACGATGCGGGGGGAATTTGCGCTAGACTGGAAAAATTCATAAAACTAAATGAAGGATCAGCACCAAAAGGAATTATTTGGGATACCTTGAAAGCCTTCCCACGGGGATCCCTAATACAAAAAATGTCATATGTTAAAAAACAAACACAAGCCAAGAAGTTTACAGCAAGGGAAAAGGTGAGAAGGGCTGAAGTAAAATATGTGGAAAACCCAACTATAGAGAAACATAAAGAATGGATGAAAAGCCAGGAAGAATATAAAGATTTGTTAGTAAAAAAAGCAGAAAATAAAATGTTATTTCAAAAACAGACCTTCGTTGGGGAGGAAGAGAGAGTGGGGAGGATGCTGTCCCTGATTGCTAGGGCCAATGCCCCCTCCTCGGTCATCTCAGCTATATGTGATAAAGAAGGGGTGATTAGGAGAGGCACCGGGGAAATAACAGAAGTCTTTAAAAACTACTATTAAAACTTGTATAGTAGTACATCATCAGAAAATGTAGAAAGAGAGATGGGAACCTTTTTTGAAGGGCTACGAATCCCCCAAGTATAAATGGAAGATAGGGAAGGATTGGAGGCACCACTGACGCTGGAAGAATTACAAAAGGCGACAGCAGATATGGTGAACCAGAAGGCCCCTGGACCTGATGGACTGCCAATAGAAATATATAAGACTTACAGTGAGGTGCTGCTTCCAAAACTCCTGGAAGTACTTAATTGGGCAGCTGAAGAAGGGAAGTTGCCACTGTCTATGACAGAGGCAACAATTATAGTGCTCCCTAAGGAGGGGAAAAGCCAGGTTGATGCAGCATCATATAGGCCGATATCTCTCTTATGCTCGGATGTGAAGATATTGGCTAAAGTACTGGCAACACGACTTAACAGAATAGTTGCGAAATTGGTGCACCCTGGCCAGACTGGATTTATTCCAGACAGATCCACAAGTATCAATATAAGAAGGACATATTTAAACATTCAACTACCAATAGAAAACGGAGGGACGAGAGCCATTTTGTCTTTAGACGCAACCAAGGCGTTTGACAGCCTTGAGTGGCACTTCTTGTGGCGGGTACTGGCTGAGTTTCAGTTTGGCCCGAGGTTCATCCAATGGGTCAAGACTTTGTATGAGGGTCCAAGGGCTAAAATAAGAATAAATGGTGAGTGCTCAGAGTGGTTCCAACTGGTGAGGGGGACAAGGCAGGGGTGCCCACTGTCGCCCCTGCTTTTCACCCTCACAATGGAACCTCTGGCCATTTCAATAAGGGCATCCCCAGAAGTACAGGGATTTAAGAGGAAACTTGGGGAAGAAAAGATTGCCATGTATGCAGACGATATTTTGCTCTTTTTGGGGTTTTCAACTCATTCAATCTTTTTTCCAACTTTAATGATATATCTTTTGTTTGGTCTCAGTTCCCTTGTGTAGCTATGTGTCTGGTCTCCTTAGCCGCTGATCCCTGACACCTCGTAGCCAATTTTGTCAGCTACAAAAAAAAACTGTACTAGAGATAAATTAGCCAATAAATTCACTGACAAAGAGGTTCCCAACGGAACTAGTTGATGAGGCCTTTCAACATTACTCCACCAATCCCTAGCTTAAAGTAAAGTGCCCCTTCACTGAGTCACAACCCACCCACTTCACGACTGAGTTCCATGCACGTTTAAAAAAAAAAGAAGGAGAATGTTTTCAGAAAACATTGGCCCATTCTCCTAAAGGACCCGTTCCTAAAACCCACACTGACGCCCAAACTCATCATATCCCATCGTTGGGCCGGAAACATTAAAAGTAAGTTAGCTCCCCGTAATGTTACCAAGACCTAAGCTGACAACAATATACACCACACTGTCCTTATACCACTTATTGGCATGTATCATGCTAATTTAATGTCATAAAAATTCACTGTTGAAGGGCAAAACATATAAAGTCAAGGAATTTTTCAACTGTTTCACCGAGTTTGAGGTCTACTGCCTCACCTGTCCCTGTGGTCTCTTTTATGTAGGGCATACCATCAGGACCCTTATGAAATGATTAGGTGAGCACAGGAGATTAATTGAAAAGGGTATTGACAAACATAGTGTTCTGAGACATTTTTTGGAATTCCACCAGATGTCCACCAGTGGGCTCTGAGTGTGGATAATTGAGGCCATACCCAGTACGTTCCCTGCTGTGGGACATTTCAAACATCTGTGCCAGCAGGAAAAGTACTGTATTTATTCTTTTAAACATGTCAGGTCACCTGAAGCCATGTGACAGATGCACACCGTTGGGGTCAGGAGTGCACCGCTAAGCTAGTGAACCCTTTGGCTGACTGCTACACATGGAACACTGGGTGGTTAAGGAAGGCAGGTCCACTGGAGCACAAACAGGGATCCCACAGGGAGCTAGAGCCCAATATTCCCAAGGGTGCGGAGTCTAAGATCCAGCAGGTGTTCACCAGAGCCTCTAGTGGTGAGGATGGACTGAGCTGCAACTGGATCCAGGTCACAGCCCCCAGAGTCCCCTAGCTCATGCTCCATAGGGTATAGAGGATAGAGGGGAAGCAGCAGCTCAGGATACAAGAGATAGTGAGGGGACAAGCCAAGGTCAGGGCGACAAGCAGACAAGGATAAACAAAGGACAAGCCAAATCTCAAGGTCACAAGCAGACAGGGATAGTCGAGAACAAGCCAAGATCGGTAACACAGCGACAGACGTAGCACACGGCAAGCAGGAACCCAAACACACACGGCTTAACAAACAATGTTGATCAGCAAGGCAGACTTGCAGTGCACAGGTTAATATAGAGTTCTCTGATAGGGCCTGGGGTGGAGCCATACTTGGAGGAGAGATTATTAAAGCAGCCAGGTGAGAGTGTCTGGCCTCTAAGGTGAACACATGGAGAGGAAGACAAACATTACTGCGTATCCATGACAGTACCCCCCTCTTATGGGCCCTCCCCCTCCCCCGCCTGGGCCTAGGCTTAAAGGGAAACCTCAGATGAAACCTCCTCAACAGACGAGGTGCAAAGACCTCAGATACAGCGATTCAAGACGCCTCATCAGGACCAAACCCTCTCCAATGCACAAGGTACTGAAGAATGCCTCTGCAGAGCCGAGAACTTGACTAACCTCGTACTTTAGATTATCCTCAGAGACCGGAACCGAGGTAGGGAGAGGACGAGAGGATTTATTGAGGACCAAAGGCCTTTTAGGAATAGGCAAGGGCATGAGAGGATCAACAGGGATCTGAGGAGGGTCCCCCAGACCCTTAATGATGAACTGGACATCTAGCACAGGACCATCAGACTGGGCAGAGGTCAGTGGAACCCTGAGGTCAGGTTGGTTAGAAGGTGACATGTCACAGGAGTCAAGCTGAATAGCTGAAAGACAAGCAGAATGTCCTGAATAAGAAAAAGTAGGAGGCTCACTGGGCATAGGCTGGACTGGCATAACTAGTACAGTGGCCGAGTGAATAGCAGAGTCAGGTGTAGCGACTACCTGAATCGTATCGTAAGGCGTAGCGACTGCAGAATTTGTAGACAAGCTAGCCTTGCGACTAAGGCCTTATTGTTCCAGCTCAACTCAGCTGTCAGTATGCGGAAATGAAGAGCATACTGTCCCACAGAAGCAGACTCTTGGCGGAGACGTAAAAGGGCGCTGGCCGCTGAAGAGACACGAGCCGGATCTTCGAAGATATTCCGAAAAAGTTTCAAGAAGTCAGACAGGCTAGAAACCACTGGATCATTCAGTTCCCACAGAGGGGCTGCCCAGGCTAAAGCTTCACCGGAGAGGAAGGAAATTATATAGGCTACCTTTGGCCGATCAGACAGAAAGTTTTGGGGCTGGAGCTCAAAATGAATAGTGCATTGGCTAAGGAACCCCCTGCAGGCCTTGGAATCCCCAGAGAAATGGGACAGAGCTGGCAGTTGTAGTGAATGTGTGGCTGCGACTGCGACCGGAATAGGTGCAGCCGCTGATAGCGGTTGAGGTTGTTGAACCGGGGGTCCTAAGGAGGCCTGAACCTGTTCAAAACGGGAGGCCAAATCCTGAAGGAATCGCATCACCTGGGTCTGATTAGATTCCTGGGTCTCAAGTCTGCGGACTATGCCCTGCAACGGATCATATGCGGGTAGCGGCACATCAGCTGGGTCCATGGCTGATCAAACTGTCAGGTCACCTGAAGCCAGGTGACATATGCACACCGTTAGGGTCAGGAGTGCACCGCTAAGGTAGTGAACCCTATGGCTGACTGCTGCGGATGAAACACTGGGTGGTTAAGGAAGGCAGGTCTACTGGAGCACAAACAGGGATCCCACAGGGAGCTAGAGCCCAAAATTCCCCAGGGCGCGGAGTCTAAGATCCAGCAGGTGTTCACCAGAGCCTCTAGTGGTGAGGATGGACTGAGCTGCAACTGGATCCAGGTCGCGGCCCCCAGAATCCCTAGCTCACACTTCGTAGGGTATAGAGGATAGAGGGGAAGCAGCAGCTCAGGATACAAGAGATAGTGAGGGGGCAAGCCAAGGTCAGGGCGACAAGCAGACAAGGATAAACAAAGGACAAGCTAAAGGTCAAGGTCACAAGCAGACAGGGATAGTTGAGAACAAGCAAAGATCGGTAACACAGAGACAGACGTAGCACACGGCAAGCAGGAACCCAAACACACAATGCTTAACAAACAACGTTGATCAGCAAGGCAGAGTGCACAGGTTAATATAGAGTTCTCTGATAGGGCCTGGGGTGGAGCCATGCTTGGAGGAGAGATTATTAAAGCAGCCAGGTGAGAGTGTCTGGCCTCTAAGGTGAACACATGGAGAGGAAGGTAAGCTGACAGACAAACATTACTGCATATCCATGACAAAACACTCTTGTGTCAGATGCGTTAAACAAAGAGATAGAAACACACACCTTACTCTGAAACATCTCTCCGGACCCGCAGTGTATCATTTCACCATGCTTACTTTTTTTATTTACATACAATTTAAAAAAAAATCCACAGTGGATTCTTATGGTCTCCTTATCGGATACTTGGGACTATTGGGCCAGTGTCTTTGTCCCCGGGGGTGGTTATAGTAAGTAACCTTAGCGACAAGTTTAGTTTAACCACCCTAGTTTCCTTGTGGTAGTCCTTACAGGTCTGTCATCTTCATTTCTTTAGGATTTTTTTATTTATTTATTTTTCTTTCTTTTTATAATTTTCTATTTCTATTTAGTTTCATTTTTATTCTTATTTTTGTTTTATTTAAAAAATGTCTTTCATATTTTGATATTTAATAATTTATCTTTTTTAATTTTATTATTATTATTATTATTATTATTATTTATTATTTTCATTTTATAAATTTTTAATTTAATCTATATCAGGAATTGTCAATTACCATCATGTCATTTATTCCTACTGTTTGCCCCCCCATTCTTCCATGTGTAATACCTAATATTACATGTTTATACCATTTAGGTCAGACATATATTTATATATATTTTATACATCATTACACGTTCACATTTTTTAAATTACCAGCTCATTACCAAGTTACTATTATTATTACTGACAAAGTTGACCTGCCAGTTTATTACAATTGTGCATTGTTTTGTTTTTAATTCTTGCAGTGGCTTGTTGTGTCTGTGTACCGACACTGCTGGTCCCTCTAGTCCCACAAATCTTATTGCATGCTCCTCCCTATATAAGCATGAGCCTTCAGTACCACCCCAGGCCTTCAGAAGGAGCAGACAGCTCAGAGCACGTAGCCTGTATTCTGCCCATTCTGCTCAATCTCTGACTTCACAGCCTGGCTGCTTCCTGTTCCTGTGATGTTATTTCCTGCCACCTGGCTGTGTTCCACACTGATAATTCTCCCAGTTTCCTGCTTACTGGTGGCCACAGGTCACACAAAAGGTTTTTCCACCCACCCATACACACAGCCTGGGAACTGACAGTGCACACCTCCTCCTCCTCCTGTGATTGTTCGGAGCTTGAAAATTACAGATATTTTGAACTACCTTCCATCCCCACTGCTTCCTAGGGATCTGAACACGGCAGACCATGTAGGAGTAAGGAAGGTAAAAAGTGTGAAAATACTGCGCTGTCTGAATAAATGTAAAATATATGTGATAACTTAATATCTATGCAGCAACCAAAAAATGTGGGACACACACAAATAACACATATATAAAGTAACAGATATATAAAGAAAGAACTAAGGCTGCGCAACTGAATAAAAAGTAAAATACCAAAATTATGTTATAAAAAACACAATATGATATCATATTGTGTTTTTTATAACATAATTTTGGTATTTTACTTTTTATTCAGTTGCGCAGCCTTAGTTCTTTCTTTATAAGGAGTAAGGAAGGACCCAGGACATCCTGGCAGACAAGCTATTACACGATAAGCTAATTTCTTTCTCGTACATCACGGGACACAGAGCGACATAGTCATTACTAATGGGTTATATAGATACCATCAGGTGCTGGCACTGGCAACTTCCAAAACCGGAAGTACCCTCCCCTATATAAGCCCCTCCCATCCGGGAGCACCTCAGTTTTTTGCCAGTGTCTAAGGTGTTGGCCAAGAAGAAACATGTGTTTTTCACTGAGCTTGCGTACAGGTTCTTTTGGGCCTCAGTAAGCTATTCCGGATCCGACCAAAAAAGCTTCATAGCTAAACGGTCGGTACCCGGGCCTTGCAGAGAAGAGCAAGGTTTTGCCTGTAATGCTTCTCTTAGGAGAGCTGGACCCTGGGATCCAGAGCTCTGGTCATACCCACGACCAAGATGTTTTCTGTGCAGGGTGCTATACAGGTCCAGGGGAGTGGAATCCTTGGGAACCCGGTCCCTGAAGGTTTGATTACAATGCCTGCCGTGATAGGTGAAGTTTGGGCTTTTGTGGACCAAACAAAGTCCTGCGGCGGGGAACAGGTAAGTGGGGGCCCCCAGGAACTTGGTTCTATTGGGGGACCCCCAAGCCTAATTTGTCTTTCTGTCTGTTACCTAATGGTATTCCCGCAAAATTCTGTGCATGCCTGTAACTACTAAAAAAATGTAATAATTTTTAATGGTGGTCAAGAAAAAAAAAAAAAATTTTTTTATATATATATATATATTTTATATATTAGACTGCGGTACCTGTGTTTGTCCACTAGAGGCCACTGTGGAACGTTTCTTGTCATGTGGACTAGTTTCTTCTCATCAGAGCGAGTCCAGGCAGATGGTGAGTTCTCTTATGGGAAACTGCTTCCTCTGCCATGTTGCAATGCTCGTCCATCCCCCGGCCTGCGGCAAAGGGGCCCTGGCTCTTGTCCCTGGTTTCCATTTTCGAAATTAGCGCCGAAGGCACACGTGGCCGCGCGCGTGCGCGTGCACGCGCCTCTATATATAGAGGTGAGCCGGGAAAGGGGGCGGAGCCTGGGGGATGACGCTCTGTGCGCGCCGCAGCGCTTCTGCGCATGTGCGGGCGTCCCAGCATGTTAAAAACCACAATTTTGTGTGGTGAGCTGGCTATGAAGTACAGAGACAGAGCTGGCAACATTTAAAGAAGGCATACAGCAAGCGGTTGATACAGGCATCCCCTAGAAAGGCACATTAGTAGACACCAACTGTTTCTTATAGCAGCATTTATGCTAGACTATTGTCAGTAACTGGTGTATTTCGGCTGGAATACCTCAGCTTTGTGGCTTAGGAATATGCCGTCTAAAAACTCCGGGACTAGAAATTCCAGGAGGAATAGGGGGTCTCCATCGGGCTCTGAGGATCTTGGGCATGCTTCGGCTGCACCAGTCTCCCCTGAAGAATCAGAGGTTAGTGACCGTGGAGCACCCTCAGGAGTACCTGGTACTGTGGCTGTCCTCAGTTCACCTGCTCCTGTGTATGTAACAGAGGAGGTTTTTTCCTCAGCTCTGGGAGGGCTGGAAGAGAGATTGTCAGCATTGATCGCGGCTTCCCTGTCACAGGAGAAAAGCGCCCGATCTCCGTCTCCTCCCTCAGAGTGCCTGTTAACAGAGCAACAGTCCCATACAGGGATCGACCTACCTGAAGGGGATCAGGATGAGGTCGATTCGGTTGTAGAGGAATCAACAGTGGAAGAGCCGTTCTCAGCATCACATGCTGAAAGGTTATGGGTTCAGTCCCTGACTAACATGGTCCGATCAGCATTTAAAATGCCACTTGCGGAGCCATCATCCACTTCTGTCTCCTCGTTGGGGTCGCTAAAAGCTCCCCAGACTGTTTGTTCCTTTCCGATCCATCCTTTACTGGAGGGGCTCATTTACCAGGATTGGGAGCATCCTGACAAAATATTTACTCCCCCCAAGAGATTTCCGGTGGTCTATCCCATGGAGGATAAGTTCATCAGAAAATGGAGGGTCCCTACAGTGGACGCAGCCATCTCTTGTGTGAATAAATCACTGACATGTCCGGTGGATAATGTCCAAATGTTCAAGGACCCAATAGATAAAAAATTGGAGTCCTTATTAAAATCTGCTTTCTCTACAGCAGGATTGGTGACACAACCAGCAGTGGCAGCTATTGGGGTCTGCCAAGCAGTGAAAGATCAGTTGAAACAGGTCTTCAGGGACCTGCCAGATCAGCAGGCTCTTGCCCTAGCTGATCTACCTAGAGCCTTATGCTTTGCGGTGGACGCTATAAAGGATTCAATCCATCAGGCCTCCCGCCTTACGCTGTCTGTAGTACATATGCGCAGGCTTCTATGGCTCAAAAACTGGTCTGCTGAAGCTCCCTGTAAAAAATTGCTGGTCAGCTTCCCATTTCATGGTGAGCGCTTATTCGGGGAAGACCTGGACAAATATATCCAGAGAATTTCCAGCGGTAAAAGTACACTTTTGCCGGTTAAAAATAGAGTTAGAGGTCCCTCTTTTAAGAGGCCTGCTTCTCCAGTCCCTAGGACATCGGCTGTGAAACAGTTCCGACGGCCTCCTCGGTCAAATCCCGGAGGTAAAAATCAGGGACAGTTGCAGGGTAACAAGAAGCCCTGGAGCAGGAGAGGTACAAAACCTCCCCCAAAGTCAAATGCATGAAGGGTTGCCCCCACTCAATCGGGTGGGGGGAAGACTTCAGTTGTTCGCAGAGACCTGGCGGGACACGATCAGAGACAGATGGGTGCTCTCCGCAGTAAGTCTGGGATACAAATTGGAGTTAAAAGACTCCCCTCCTTCCCATTTTATAAGGTCAAACGTGCCAAGGGATCCCCGGAAGAGAGGATCCCTCCTGTTGGCACTAGAACAATTATTGCTCCAAGCAGTAATTATAGAGTTCCCCTGGAAGAATGGGGGTTCGGGTTTTACTCAAACCTCTTTACAGTTCCGAAGCCAAACGGGGACGTGAGGCCCATATTAAATCTAAAAGGGCTAAACAAATTCCTACATATCAGGACTTTCCGGATGGAGTCGATCCGATCGGTAGCCACTGCCCTACAAGGGGAGGAATGGTTAGCCTCGATCGACATCAAAGATGCTTATTTGCACATTCCCATCTTTCCAGCCCACAAAAAATTTCTACGCTTTGCGGTAGAAGGGCGCCATTTTCAGTTCAGAGCCTTACCCTTCGGTCTGGCCACAGCACCAAGAGTGTTCACAAAAATTCTGGCCCCATTATTGGCCAATCTAAGAACACGAGGTGTAACGATAATGGCATATCTAGACGACTTGTTGCTGATAGACCACTCAGTGGAAAAACTAGAAGTGGTTGTTCACGAGACAATCAAGTATCTGGAATATCACGGTTGGATTATCAACCGAGACAAGTCAGCCCTAAAACCAGTCAAAAGTCTGGAATACTTGGGGCTAAGGCTGGATTCAGACCAGAGAAAAATATTCTTGCCTCAAGAAAAGGGGTCGTCTTTGAGAGATTTGATCCACTTAGTGGGTTCAAAAAGACAGCCATCCATACGCCTGTGCATGAGGCTGCTGGGAAAAATGGTGGCATCATTCGAAGCAGTACCCTACGGTCAATTCCATTCAAGGAAGTTGCAAAGGGCCATACTGTCAGCCTGGAACAAAAAAGTTCAGGCTCTGGACTTACCAATGTCCTTGTCCCCTTCCGTTTGCAAGAGCCTCCGCTGGTGGTTGGTTCCCCAGAATCTGGAAAGAGGGAAATCCTTCAGTCCGATTTCCTGGAAGGTGGTCACTACAGATGCCAGCCTTATAGGCTGGGGAGCAGTACTGGAGCAATGGTCTCTCCAGGGCAGATGGTCGGATGCGGAAAAGGCCCTGCCCATCAATCTCTTAGATATACGAGCAGCCCGGTATGCCCTAGTAGCATGGACATCCAAACTCCAAGGGTCCCCTGTCAGAATTCAATCAGACAATGCCACAGCAGTGGCATATATCAATCATCAGGGGGGCACCAGGAGTCGTGCAGCCCAAAGGGAAGTAAATTACATCCTGAGATGGGCAGAAAGATATGTCCCAGCCATATCTGCGGTATTCATTCCAGGAGTGGAGAATTGGAAGGCGGACTTTCTAAGTCGCCAACAATTATGCCCAGGGGAATGGTCCCTTCATCCCGAGGTTTTCCGGACAATATGTCAGCGGTGGGGAACACCGGATGTAGATCTGCTAGCACCCAGATTCAATGCAAAAGTGGACAGGTTTGTCTCTTGGACAAGGGATCCCCTAGCTTGCGGCTCGGATGCCCTAGTGTTCCCTTGGGATCAGTTCAAGCTGATATATGCATTCACACCGCCACAATTGTTACCTTGATTACTCCGCAGAATCAGGGTAGAAAAGAAACCAGTGATTCTGGTGGCTCCAGCGTGGCCCCGAAGAGCATGGTACGCGGAGATTGTAAAAATGTCAGTGGGGAGTCCTTGGACCCTCCCACATCGTCCGGACCTGCTTTCGCAAGGACCGATATACCACCCTTCCTTACCAGCCCTAGGTTTGACGGCCTGGCTATTGAAGCCCACATTCTAAAAAAGAGAGGGCTCTCTAATGCTGTGGTATCTACCATGATCAATGCCAGGAAGCCGGTATCCAGGCAGATCTACTATAGAATCTGGAAGGCGTACATCGCCTGGTGTGAGGCCAAGAAATGGCATCCACGTAAATACATAATAGGTAGGATTCTGGACTTCCTACAATGGGCTGTAGATAGGAAGCTTGCCTTGAGTACTATCAAGGGTCGGATTTCGGCCTTGTCAATATTTTTTCAAAGGCCCTTGGCTTTGCATTCACTAGTCAAAGCCTTTATACAAGGAGTGATGCGTATTAGTCCTCCGGTTAATATTCCCATATGTCCTTGGGACATAAACCTGGTTCTGTCGGTTCTACAGAAACAACCATTTGAACCATTACAGCATATTTCCTTGGGGCTTCTCACCAGGAAATTGATTTTTCTAGTAGCCATTTGTTCGGCTAAAGGAGTGTCGGAATTAGCCGCTATGTCCTGTAGGGAGCCATATCTGGTTATCCATAAGGACAGAGTAGTGTTACGTCCTCATCCAGCCTTTCTTCCTAAGGTGGTATCGAGGTTTCATTTGAACCAAGATGTGGTTCTTCCTTCTTTTTTCCCCAAACCTACTTCGGTAGAGGAAAAGTTATTGCATTCTTTGGATGTAGTAAGAGCAGTTAAAGCTTATCTAAAAGCCACTGCTCAGATTCGCAGAACGGATACTTTGGTTATTCTGCCGGAAGGCCCCAGAAAGGGTCAGGCAGCGTCAAAATCTACTTTAGCCAAGTGGATTCGACAGGTCATAATACAAGCCTATGGCTTGAGAAGGAGACCGCCTCCGTTCAAAGTTAGGGCGCACTCCACGAGAGCAGTTGGAACTTCATGGGCAGTGCATCACCAGGCCTCCCTGGCTCAAATCTGTAAGGCCGCAACATGGTCTTCAGTACACACGTTTACTAGGTTCTACCAGGTGGACGTTAGAAGTCAGGAGGATGTCGCCTTTGGGCGCAGTGTGTTGCAGGCCGCAAAAGATCCTCATGTCTGATAGCGCTCAGCTTATATATGGTGTACCCCCCCCCCATTGGGCATTGCTTTAGGACATCCCATTAGTAATGACTATGTCGCTCTGTGTCCCGTGATGTACGAGAAAGAAAATAGGATTTTTATAACAGCTTACCTGTAAAATCCTTTTCTTGGAGTACATCACGGGACACAGAGCTCCCGCCCCTCTTTGGGGACACTTATTGCTTTGCTACAAAACTGAGGTGCTCCCGGATGGGAGGGGCTTATATAGGGGAGGGTACTTCCGGTTTTGGAAGTTGCCAGTGCCAGCACCTGATGGTATCTATATAACCCATTAGTAATGACTATGTCGCTCTGTGTCCCGTGATGTACTCCAAGAAAAGGATTTTACAGGTAAGCTGTTATAAAAATCCTATTTTTACCTTACCTGTTGTAAGAGTTTTTAACCATTGTATTAATAAAACCCCCTGTGATACTGCACTTAGGTGGCACTTCCCCCCTTCCTTCTTCTTGTGTTTGTTTAACCACTTCCATACAGGACACTTATACAGCTTCCTGCCCAGACCAATTTTCAGCTTTCGGCGCTGTTGCACTTTGAATGACAATTGCGCGGTTGTGCTACACTGTACCCAAACTAAATTTTTATCATTTTGTTCCCACACATAGAGCTTTCTTTTGGTGGTATTTGATCACCTCTGCGATTTTTATTTTAAAATAATTTAAAATAATAATAATAATAATTAAATTATTTTATTTTTTAAATAATTTTAAATTTTGAAAAAAAAAACATATTTTTTTGGTTTCAGTTACAAAACTTTGTAAATAAGTAAGTTTTCTCCTTCACTGATGGGCACTGATGGGGCTGCACTGACGGGCACTGATAAGGCAGCACTGATGGGCACTGATGAGGCAGCGCGGATGGGCACCGATAGGCGGCGCAGATGGGCACCGATAGGCGGCGCGGATGGGCACCAATAGGCGGTACGGATGGGCACAGATAGGCGGCACGGATGGGCACAGATAGGCGGCACGGATGGGCACAGATAAGCGGCACGGATGGGCACGGATGGGCACCGATAAGCGACACGGATGGGCACTGATAGATGACATGGGTGGGCACTGATAGGTGGCACGGATGGGCATGGATGGGCACTGATAGGTGTCATGGATGGGCACTGATAGGTGGCACTGTAATGTGTTAATGGATGCCAATCAGTGGCAAACAATAATGCCTGCCAATCAGTGATGCCCATTGTGGGCACTGATTGGCATCCATTAGGGGCACTGATTGGCATCCCTGGTGGTCTAGGGAGGCATACCTGGTAATGGACATCCCTGGTGGTCCAGTGGCATCCCTGGTGGTCCAGTGTGGGCATCCTCGGGGGGGCTGTGCTGATAATTGATCAAACCCCCCCTGTCAGAGGAGCAGCCGATCGGCTCTCCTCTACTCGCGTCTGACAGACGCGAGTGAGGAAAAGCCGATTACCGGCTTTTCCTGTTTACATGTGATCAGCCGTGATTGGACACGGCTGATCACGTGGTAAGGAGTCTCCGTCGGAGACTCTTTACCTAGATCGGTGTTGCGGGGTGTCAGACTGACACCCTGCAACAACGATCGCCGTGATGGGCGCCCCCGGGGGCGCGCAGCGGCTTAAAATCCTGAGGACGTCATATGACGTCCAGTCAGGATTTTAAAACCACTTTGCCGCCGTCAATCCGCTATAGGGCGGGCGGCAAGTGGTTAAAGAGCTGGCTCAACTCTGAGGATAGCAGCCCCCAAGTGCATCACATACCAGTGCCCACGCATCAGAGACTGTTATTACCATCCAGCAGTTATTGATGCACATCTTGCCAGAACTGTTCAGCATATACTCCGTACACCTGATTCTATGACTTTTCTATGACTTTCTTAAATTTTTTCTATAAACAACTTATTTTTCCTTAGTGCTCTTTTCAGAAACGTTCCTGATTTATTTCCCTACTGGTATCTTTCTTTTCTAAGTTTATTGAAAGTTTGCCTTGTCTCTTGTTCCATTAACGAGTTTAACTCATCTCTTTTTAGCATTATTAGATGTTGTATATCTATTAATTTCCCTTTTTTATGCCTTTGTTCTAGGTCATATAGTTATTTTATTATTTCATTTATTTTATTCATCCTCTTTCTTTTTTGAGTACCAATTGATGATAACTAATAAATAAATAATAGAGTCTTATTTATCTTAAAATATTTGTTTTAATTCTTTCTTCATTTTTTCTATCATTTCTATCATTTCCTGATCTTGTATTAGTGTCTCATTTAGTCTCCAAATATTTGTCTTATTCTGTACCTCTGTTATCTCAATTTCCATTGTCACTGGTGCATGATCAGATAAAGTTATTGCTTCGAAAGGTGTTTTACCTATTATATCTAATAATCTATGTTCTACTAATATATAATACAATCCTGAATATGACCCATGCCCGGAGGAGTAGAATGTATAATCTCTCTCTCTAGGATTTTGGATTCTCCAGCTATCTATCAATTGACATTGGTATAACATTTTTTAAGTGACTTAAATTGAAACGCTTCACTTCTCCGGGCCTGGGTCGAAATATTAAGTTTTGGGTCCATTGGAAAATTGAAATCTCCTGCCACTATTACTTTACCCATTTTAAATTCAATCAATTTTCCCAGGACCTGTCTTAAATTAAACCATTGGATTATTATTAGGGCAGTATATGTTTGCAATTGGCATTCCATTTTATATCATTTTAATTTCAGGAATAAATATCTTCCCTCTGGATCTACCATCCTTTCCTTCACCACGAATCTTATGTCTTTTGCAATTCCTATTGCTACCCCATTTGCTATTTTAGGTATTCAGTCCCCATAATACCATGTAGGATATTTCTTTGAGTAAAGTTTAACTTTTGTATCATGTGATATACTGTATGTGTCTCTTGCAAAAAAACTACACCTTCAGAGTAATGTTGGATTTCATTACGGATCTTATGCCTAGTAACCTGAGTATTTAGACCCTTCACATTGTATGTTAAAAATGTAAGTTTAATCATGTTAAATATATATTACTCTTTATCTCCTCTTTCTTCCCTTCCTTCCCGCTGGGAGCTTTGAAGCATAGAGGGACATAAAAAAATAAAAATAAAATAGATGAGATAACAAGTTATCTGAAGGATAACTGAGGTTCCAGTGATGATATTCCTCTCATCTTCTCCCAGATTTGTGCTTTGTCTTCATAGAACTGGAATCTTACTAATACATCTTCTGCTGACACACTTTGAGGTTTTCTGATCCTATGTACTCTTTCTATTTTCAATAGTTCTTCCATTGGTCTATCCAGTAGTGGGTTGAAAATGTTGTTCATTGCACTTTTCAAGTCTTCCCTTTCCCCTTCTGATAGACCTTGAATCCTTAAATTATTTCTCCTATTCCGATTTACTTGATCTTCTACTTTGTATAGCATTCTCATCTGTTCTGTTTGCAAATGTTTCACTTGTTTTTTAAGCTTAATTATTTCATGGGCATGTTCATACACTCTCCCCTCTGTATTCTCTATTAGTGCCAGTATATTGCCCAGATGTCCATGTAATGCTGCCATTTCCATTTTTATAGATTTTTCTAATTTTGCAAACATTTCTGCTATTTCCTTTTTTGTTGGCATTTGGGAGCTGGCTCCATGTTCCTCCTTTCTTGTGTCAGTGTCACTGTCAATTCCCAAGTCCTCTCTTGATTGATTTGAGGTTTCTCCGAGTGAGTGCCTCATATGCTTCTCTTCATTCTTTCTTGAACCTTTTTTCTTACTAGCTTTTTGTTGTTTCTCTGTTACCGGGCTTTCAGGACTTCCTTCTTGTGTCATATATTTTTTTAAATGTGCTAGTATTTGCATTCTCTCATGGTGTTTTCACCTTGCTTCCTTTTACGGTTTTACCTCTCATTTTGAATTCCTGCCCCAGTCTCGTTTAAGCACTTAGAATTTCTTCTTTAATACCCACTTGGAGTATCCAATTTTCAAATGTATTTATATGTATCTTTCTTTGTGTACAGCACTATACGACACTATGTGACTGTCTTTTTCTCCTCTAGTACAGTTTTGGGCATAAACAGCACTGGTCAACACTGTGTGGCAATCTGTTTCCCTCCAAACGCTCTTCAAATATGATCAGCACTGTGCAACCTTCTACAGCCGAGTGTTTCCTCTAAATCAGGCTTTAGAAATGGACCACCCTGTGCAACACTGTATGGCAGTGAATTTATTCTGAGTCAGGCTTTAAGTATGGACACCACCGTGCGACACTATACGTCAGTGTATTTCCTCTAAATCAGCTTTTAATAATAACTGCACTGTGCGACACTGTATGGCAGTGTATTTCCTGTGAGTCAACCATTAAGTATGGACACCACTTTGCGACACTATACGGCAGTGTGTTATCTCTAAATCAACTTTTTTGACATTAACCGTACTGTTCGTCTGTCAGGGCTGGGCTCAGCCCTTCCTTCTCTGAGATGGACGCTCAGCTGTCGGCTAATTGTCAGCTCCTATCTCTCCACAGTGACTCACGTGTTGATGATCCGCGTCGTCAGTCCTGCCTACTTAAAGCCTTCCAGTTCACTTGCTCTCTGCCTTCGCCTTGGTCACATCACAGAGACTTTCTCCTGCATTCCTGTTGAAGACTTGCCTGGCTGATGTCCCTTCTGGTTCCTGATCTTGCTTGCTGTACTACTACGTTCATCTCTGGCTCTCTGACATTTGCTTGGCTGACTACCCGATCTGGGTACTGAACTCTGGCATGTTTTTGACTACGCTTACTCTGTTTAGCTTATTATTATTATTATTATTATTATTAAACAAGTGTGATTTAACTGTACTTCTGTCTTGGTCTGATTCATGGTTTCTGAAGTAGGCGAAGGCCATGAATTCAGAAGATGCAGCCATCCAGGTCATCCAATATTTTTTTCCAGATTGGATGACCTGGATAACTGCATGGATCAGTTTGCCATGGCGTTACAAACGCTCCTGAGCAGCACGGCTCATCTGGAATCTCCCATTGTGGCCGCTCTGGTAGAACCTGTGTTGCAGGCCGACACTGCTGTTGTCCCAGTTTCTGTGCAGGCACCCGCCTCGAGTATTTCCTCTATAAAAGGTATGTCTGGTTCCGCCCCGCTTCCCCAGAGATTTTGGAGCGATCCAGTCCAATGCAGAGGGTTTCTCAACCAGGTTGAGATATATTTTGAGATGCTGTCCCAGGCGTTTCCCACGGACCAAAGCAAAGTAGGTTTCGTGATATCTTTGCTTTCTGAGAGAGCCTTGGCCTGGGCAAACCCTCTATGGGAGACACAAAAACCTGTGGTCCTGAGTTAATCAGAATTTGTGGCTTCCTTCAAAAGGCTATATGACATTCCCACACGCTCCGTTTGTGCTGCCAAGAACCTCATGTCCATCAAACAGAGTATGAGAACTGTTGCCGATTTCGCCATTGAATTACATACGTTGGCAGCAGAGGTTGCTTGGAACAATGAGGCCCTCGTGGCTGCTTTCTCTCATGATCTCTCGGATAATATCAAGGATGAGGTAGCAGCCCGAGATATACCCACTAAGCTGGAGAAGTTGATCAAATTTGCCATCCTCATTGACTCCAGACTCAGAGAAAGACCCTCTGTTAAGGAGCGCTTGCGGAAGCCTCCTGTACGTTTGTCTCCGAGCTTTGCAGTCCCACCCTTTCCTCCCTCACCGCCCATGCCTCCTGGTACAGAGTCAGTCTGTGAAGATGAACCTATGCACTTGGGCTTCACGTGTCTCTCTGCAGATGAGAGAGCCCTTAGGAGGAGGGAGAGATTGTGCCTTTATTCCCGTCCAGGGAACGCCCGCACCTTGAGGTCCTGTCACGGACAGACCTTAGGTGGCGTTGTTTCGTCTCCAGTTGCCCAGAAGGATAAGACCCTGGTTTCGGTTACCCTGTCTTGGGCTGAGTCATCCATCGAGATACAGGCTCTAATCAACTCCGGGGCTGCAGGCCTGTTCATTGATGCTGCCTTTGTATCGAAGCACTCGATTCTGCTGCAGCTGTGTGACACTCCACTTGCCATTGAGGTTCTTGACGGGAGACCTCTTCAGCCTGCCCATGTGACTCATGAGACTGTTCCGTTGTCCATGGCTGTAGGGCCTCTTCACCATGAAATAATCCAATTCCAAGTTATTTCCTCACCTAAGTTTCCACTGGTTATTGGTTATCCTTGGTTAGAGAGGCATAACCCGTCTTTTGATTGGCTCCATGCTGAGGTTCTGTCCTGGTTGCCACAGTGCAGTGAGAGATGCTTCCAGAGGGTAGCCAATGTCCTGTGCATGTCTTCACTCTCCTCCCTGCCAGAGGAGTACCGCGATTTTAGCGATGTCTTTGACAAAGGTCAAGCCGGTACTTTGCCTCCACACCAGTCATATGATTGCGCAATTGACTTTTAACCTGGTGCCATACCCCCTTGTGGCCGGGTTTTTGTCGGCCTTGGAGGATAAGGCCATGGAGGAGTATGTTGCAGACGCACTTTCTCGAGGTTTCATCCGCAAATCCTCATCTCCTCCTGGTGCTGGTTTCTTTTTTGTGAAGAAGAAGAGTGGTGAACTGAAACTTTGTATCGATATAGGGGTCTCAATCGTTTCACCATTAAGAATGCCTATCCGATCCCACTGATTACGGAGTTATTTGACCGCCTCAAGGGAGCAATGGTTTTCACAAAGCTTGATTTTAGAGGGGCATACAATCTCGTGAGGATTAAGAAGGGCGACAAGTTTAAAACTGCCTTTAATACCTTTTGGCCTTTGTAACGCTGTGGCAGTTTTCCAGGAGTTTATTAACGATGTCCTCTGAGATTTGTTTCAGTTATGTGTGGTGGTTTATCTCAACGATATTCTCATATGTTCCATATCCCTGGAGACCCACCACACAGATGTCTGTCGAGTGCTTCAGAAACGAATAGAGAACAATCTCTATTGTAAACTGGAGGTACGGAAAGGATTCCTCTTAGGGGACTTTAAAAGGAAAGATTACTCTGATAGTAAATGCGTAGAACAAAAAGGTGAAATAAGGGTTGTTTATTCAACAAAAATAGGGTAGTAGATAGATGTGATCTACAAAGCATTAAACAATTGGTATGACACGGAGGGATGCGAACACAATGACATGCAATACATTGAACCAATCAAGGACACCATATAATTACAGAAACATAAACGGTGAAACCGACGTGTTTCAAAAAGATTATTTTCTTCTTCAGGGAAATGATTGTGTCGGCAAAGGATTAGCATGTCATATGTATTGGCTTGAAGGTCATAAAGTTGAATCCATTGGGGGTAAAAACAAAATCAAAACAACAGGAATGCCTCTGCTTCCAAGGAGCCGCATCCCACCAGTGTCCGGTGACCAGGGTGCACCCAGAGCGCAGACCCCCCCGGGAGAGATTCCCCAACAAGGGGCATGAAGCTGTGGGTGAAGGTCAACATTTACCGGTATTCACTGTAGAAGAGTCCAGGATGCAACAGGCTTGCTGGAGTGCACTTGGAGTCCCTTGCACCTGGTGGGGTGCATATGTTCAAAGGAGGTGCCGCTTCGGATGACAGAAACGAACCGTAGGGGGGGGAATGAAACCCCCTCCGGCGGTGGTCCTCTGAGGTGTCCATAAAGGTGGAGGGAGGGGGAGTATTTTGTTTGACACCCTGCGGTTCCTTGCCTAAGGCAGGATCAGGGAAGCGGCATGTGCACAGCATGTGCACAGAAGCGTCTGTTGTGTAGAAATCAGCTGGTTATTAACGATGTCCTCCGAGATTTGTTTCAGTTATGTGTGGTGGTTTATCTCAATGATATTCTCATATTTTTCATATCCCTGGAGACCCACCACACAGATGTCTGTCGAGTGCTTCAGAAACTAAGAGAGAACAATCTCTATTGTAAACTGGAGAAGTGCGAATTCCATTGTGAACAGGTTAAATTCCTGGGTTATGTCATTTCCACTGTTGGTTTTTCGATGGACCCAGAGAAACTTTCTGCAGTCCTACAGTGGACTAGACCCGTCTCTGGTCAAGCCCCTGACTAAAATGACCAGCAAGGACAGTAACCCACAGAGTTGGTCTCCGGAATCCATTAAGGCCTTTGAGAGTCTCAAGGCTGCCTTTGTTTCTGCTCCTGTGTTGGCACATCCTGATCCTACGTTGCCTTTTATCCTTGAAGTTGATGCTTCTGAGACTGGAGTTGGCGCCCTTCTGTCTCAACGTCCTAGCTCAGACAGCGATATGCATCCGTATCGCTACTTTTCCCAAAAATTGTCACCTGCTGAGTGTAATTACGAGATTGGTGACAGAGAGCTGTTGGCGATCATTTTAGCCTTGAAAGAATAGAGACATCTCCTCGAGGGTACCACTGTGCCGGTTCTCATTATTACTGACCATAAGAATCTCACATTCTTGTCTGAGGCTAAACGCCTCACTCCCAGAAGGGCGCGATGGGCTCTTTTCTTGTCAAGTTTTAATTACATTGTCTCATTCTTACCCGGTACTAATAATGTAAGGGCTGGTGCGTTGTCGTGACAATTTCCCTCCACTTCCAAGATGGAGTCGGTTCCGGTTCCTGTGATTCCTTCTAATTGTATTCTGGCTACGGTTCGCACCAGTCTCACTTCTCCTTTGGGTGAAAAAATCCTGGCTGCTCAGGTCGATGCTCCTCCTGAGAAACCTTGTGACCGCTGCTTTGTCCCTGAGAGTCTCCGTACTGCCATGCTCCAGACTTACCATTCTCCCAAGGCTGCTGGCCACCCTGGAAAGAATCAACTTTTTTGGGCCATTTTCCCAACAATTCTGGTGGCCTAGTCTACGTGCTGATGTAACCGCCTTCGTAGCTGCCTGTTCCGCGTGTGCTCAGAGTAAGACTCCACGACACCTTCCTGTGGACCTCCTACAACCGATACCCAATGGAGAGAGGCTCTGGTCCCACCTGTCTATGGACTTCATTGTGGAGTTACCCACTCCCAGGGCAACACAGTTATCCTTATGGTGGTTGACTGGTTCTCGAAAATGTCTCACTGTGTTCCACTTAAGAATTTGCCTACTTCTAAGGAACTGGCTTCCATTTTTGATCAGGAGATCTTTTGCTTACATGGCCTACCCAAGGTCATTATCTCAGTCAGTTTGTGTCCCGGTTCTGGCGAGCCTTTTGTGCACAGTTGGGAATTCTGCTTGCTTTCTCCTCTGCGTATCACCCTTGGAGCAATTCCTACGTTGTTATATATCTGACCATCATAACAACTGGTCAGACCTCTTACCGTGAGCGGAGTTTGCTCACAATAGCGCCTTGAATTCTGATTCCTGATTGTCCCCGTTTATGGCGAAATATGGTTTCCAACCTTCCATGTTGCCTGACTTGTTTGTTCCGCAGAGTATTCCTGCGTTAGAGGAGCATCTCCGTGGTCTTCGTTCCACTTGGACACAAGTCCAGGAGGCTTTGCGACATGCTAACGATAAGTACAGACTCCATGCTGACCGCAGACGCCTGCCTGCGCCTTCCTACCAGGTTGGGGACAGGGTCTGGCTGTCATCTTGCAACCTCCGACTTTGTGTTCCTTCTCTGAAGTTTGCACCTCGGTTTATTGGGCCTTTCCATATCCTTCGCAGGATTAACCCAGTGGCTTACGCGTTGGACCTTCCTTCCAGTATGCGTATCTCTAATGTGTTTCATGTCTCCTTATTGAAACCTTTGGTCTGCAACCGCTTTACCACCTTGGTGCCACGTCCTCACCCTATACAGGTTGAGAACCATGAGGAGTATGAGGTACAATCCATTGTTGACTCCCGTAGGTTCCGTGGGTGCATACAGTACCTAGGGCATTGGAAGGTTTACAGTCCGGAGGAACGCTCTTGGGTCTCATCCCCGGAAGTACATGCCCCTGTCCTCCTCCGTGATTTCCATAGATGTTTTCCCCTCAAGCCCGGTGGTCCTCCGAGGGGGAGGGGTCATTGAGGAGGGGGTACTGTCAGTGCTGGGCTCAGCCCTTCCTTCTCTGAGCTGGACACTCAGCTGTCGGCTAATTGCCAGCTCCTATCTCTCCACAGTGACTCACATGTTGATGATCCGGCTCGTCAGTCCTGCCTACTTAAAGTCTTCCAGTTCACTTGCTCTCTGCCTTCGCCTTGGTCACATCACAGAGACTTTCTCCTGCGTTCCTGTTAAAGACTTGCCTGGCTGATGTCCTTTCTGGTTCCTCATCCTGCTTGCTGTACTACTACGTTCATCTCTGGCTCTCTGACATTTGCTTGGCTGACTACCCGATCTGGTTACTGAACTCTGGCATGTTTTTGACTATGCTTACTCTATTTACCTTTTTATTATTATTATTAAACAAGTGTGATTTAACTGTACTTCTGTTTCAGTTTGATTCATGGTTTCTGACAGCATCGATATATATTAGTGTTTTTCCTCTGTGTCAGCCTTTAAATGTAAGTACCGCTGTGCGACATCTCTTGGTGGTGTGTTTCTTCTGTGTCAGCCTTTAGGTATGAGCCATACTGTGCGACACTGTGTCTCTTCCGAGTCAAACTTAGATATAAGTAACACTGTGCGACTATGTATTTCCTCTTAGGTCAGCCTATGAATATATGCAGTCCTATACGATAGTGTGTGGCAGTGTGTTTCCTTTGAGATGGCTTTTGGATATAAACAGCACTGCGTGGTACTGTGTGGCAGCATGTTTTCTCTGAATCAGCTTTTAGATATGGACTACACTTTGCACCCCTTTACATGTGTGTGTTTTCTCAAAGTTGGCTTTGAGTATGGACTGCACTGTGTGGCACTGTGCAGCTGTATATTTCCTCTGAGTCAACTTTTAGGTATGGACTGCACTGTGCGATACTATGCGGCTGTGTGTTTCCTCTGAGTCAGCTTTTAGGTATGGGCTGCACCTTGCGACACTGTGCGGCTGTATGTTTCCTCTGAGTCCGTTTTTAAATGTGGACTGCACCGTGCAGCCCTTTGCAGCTGTGTGTTTCCTCTGAGTCAACTTTTAGGTATGTGTGACACTGTGCAGCTGTATAGTTCAACTTTTAGGTATGGACTGCACTGTGCGATGCTATGTGTTTCCTCTGGGTCAACTTTTAAGTATGGACTGGACCTTGCAACACTTTTCGGCTGTGTGTTTCCTCTGAGTCAGCTTTTAGGTATGGACTGTACCGTGCGACTGTATGTTTCCTCTGAGTCAACTTTTAGGTATGAACTGCACCATGTGATACTGTGCCACTGTATGTTTCCTCTGAGCCAGCTTTTAGGTATAAACTGCACTGTGCGATACTATGCGGCTGTGTGTTTCCTCTTAGTCAACTTTTAAGTATGAGGAAAGGAAGGTGCGCCAAACTAAGTGCAGTATAGCAGTATTTATTTAATGACAAATAGTAAAATCAGCCAAATGGCTACTCACAGGGTGATGAAGTTATTAAGGCATATCAGTGTAGGAGATAGAGCAGGTCCGGTGTCATCAATAGCAGTCCGCGGGGAGATGTAGGTCCCAGATGGAGGGGAGACTGAAGGCAGGTCTGTAGTGTCAGCAGGGAACGTCCTGGGCATCAAGGCGCTGTAGCCGTGCGTGGTGTGTTCCTGGTTCCAGGTAATGACTGACGGCGAGTACAAATTCCCAGGTAATGTCTGCAGTGACAGGGTGCCCGGACCTGCTCTATCTCCTACACTGATATGCCTTAATAACTTCATCACCCTGTGAGTAGCCATTTGGCTGATTTTACTATTTGTCATTAAATACTGCTATACTGCACTTAGTTTGGCACACCTTCCTTTCCTCATTATATCTTCCAGAGCCTGCTTCTGCTGATGGTAGCTGCCGCTGGTGCATACCCCACTTATCTGACATTTGGACTTATTTTGATGATTTTTTATTTTTATTTTTTATTTTATTTCTATGATCACTATGCCAGAACTATATTTGCGCCATTTTACTTTTTCCTGTTAACTTTTAAGTATGGACTGGACTTTGCAACACTTTTTGGCTGTGTGTTTCCTCTGAGTCAGCTTTTAGTTATGGACTGTACCATGCAACACTGTGCGGCTGTATGTTTCTTACGGGCAACGTTTATTTCATGCTTCCAGCGAGCCAAGGAAAAAAGAGAAGTAGAGAAAGAGTAGATAAAAAAGTAGATAAAACCAGAAAAATGGAAGAGTTGATAAATTTACAAAATAGTTCCTATACCAAATTTTATGAGATCTGGAGAAGTTGGATTGAGTTTAAACAGTCTGTGGTTTATATAAGATATATAGGTAATGAAAATGCATCGGGGCAGGCGAGAGAGGGAAAGGTGCTAGAATCCCCATAATATGGTAAAGAGAGGGTGGATAAGAAAAGGAGGGATTGGCTTGGACACTCCTCCCCTTTTTCTTCCCTTTAAAAACGTATTAAGGCTGTCACCTATTCAATCTTCTCAGTGCTGAGGGTCTCCCCCCTCCCCTCAATCTCCTATCCTTTTGGCATGGGATAAATGGGTGGGAGGGAATAATTTTTAAGGAGATGTTCACAGCGATATGGTATGGAGATGAATACATTTGACAGAATATAGAATGCTCATTATGTGCCTGAAAGGGATGGGAAAGGAGGAAGAGAAGGAATAGGGAGAAGTCATCCTCTTCCTCTCCAATATCACTATTGGTTGCATTTCTTTTCCTTTTTGATTCACGTTATAACACATGTTGTATGGGGTGGTTGGCAGATGATGGTGTGGGGGTAATGACGCGAGAGGTGAGGTATAGGTGAAAGGGCCGGGTAGTCATAAGATCTTTTCTGGTGAAGATCAGTAGGATTAGATATACTCAGATTAAGGGAGACCACACCTCTTTTGTTGTCCCCTCCCTCCTTTTAAGGATTAAATATGGTCGCTATAATAACTGAATTATATTCCAGGATATACACATTTCTATATGACTGGTATAATTTAACTTTTTTTTTTATTGTCCTTTTGTAATGTATTTATTTGTAATTACCTATAAATTATAAAAAGAATTCAGGAGAATAAATGTGATATCTAGAATATTACATTCTAAATATACCCCTTCATCAGGAGTTATAAAACTTTTCAAAATAATGGCCACGTCATATATTTCTCAAATATTTGGATGCTGAAAATAAAATTGATTTATAAATATACTGTATCAAAAACTTAGTACCAGGTGTTAGGATCTCAGATTTTTCCCTGCCCCAGTTTAAATTGGGGTTACATTTTTCTCCCAAATATAGGCCCACCAAATGGAGTATCCTTGTTTGTAAAAAAAACATTTCTATTGTTGCTGTGAAAAGCCATTTATTGCCTTATGGGAAAGTTTTTTGGGAGTCCCCCACCTGGTCATGGGTTAGAAAGGGTTAGGGATAGGTTTAAGTTTGTTAGCTTTAGAATAATTTGTGCCTGATTCTGAGCAAATCATTTGAAATATTTAACTTGGTAATTTTCCTATTATGCCTTGTACACACGATCGGAATTTCTGATGGAAAAAGTCGGACGGAATTTTTTCATCAGATATTCCGACCGTGTATGTGCCCCATCTGACTTTTTTCCATCGTAATTTAGAAAGAGAACATATTTCAATTTTTTCTATCGGAAGTTCCGTTCGTCTATAGGGAACTCCGACGGAGAAAAAAACATGCATGCTCAGAATCAAGTCGACGCATGCTCGGAAGCATTGAACTTAATTTTTCTTGGCTCGTCGTAGTGTTGTACATCGCCGCATTCTTGACGGTAGGAATTTGGTGTGACAGTGTGTATGCAAGACAGCTTGAACGTAATTCCGTCGGAAAAATCCGTCTGAGTTTATCCCGACAAAAAATCAGATCGTGTGTACAAGGCATTAGACATGTAGTTCACATATACATGTGGTAAACATATATTTAACTTGTTGGTGCTGGCACCTCCTGGCCCTTTAAGGGGTTTTAGATGCCGGGAGGCGGAGCGGGTTTGTGATCATGTGACCGCCCTGATTGGCTGACACAGCGGTCACATGATTGGAAAGCTCCCTATCGCAGGTAGAGATCAGGAGCTTTCCGTTAGCCACCAGTAACTGCTCTTGGCACAGCTGTTTACCTTTAGATATGCATATAAGCAGCCTCTCTGCGTTAAGGCCCTCCCGCCGAGAGGCTGCATATATGCATGTGGCCGGGACCAATCAGTTAAAAATCACCAGGATTCCATGAAGAAAACAGCAATATTAACAATTTACTACGGCAGTGTATTGAACATCAGTACTGGTAAGTTTGCTATATTTCAGTAATTTGGCACCCCATTGCAATTTGTATAATAAAACAGAAAGAAATATATTTAGAGCAAGCAATTTAAAGTTTAATTGAGCAGAGTTAATTAATGAGCTGTAGCAAGATGCATGATTTAACCGATTTAAATTTCGGATATGTTGTAAGTATTTTGCAGAGATGTAAATTAGTATCTTAGACTTTGGGCTCAAGCGTGAAGTCTTCATTTATCACAGCAATAATTTCATTTGCCCTGACAAGGATCACAGGGATCAGGACAGCAGGAGACGGGGACAACGCAAGGCTTGCAAGGATTGCATGGATCTACCAAGAAAGAAATCTTTAATTAGTAATAAATTACTGCTTATTGTAAAATATATTTTCACAATTGACTACAACTGATGTTTATTTTTATCTAGCAGCCTTGGTAAAATGTAAATAGCAAATAAAATTTCCAAAATGCCTTAAATTTAGCCATGTTTTTTTTTCTATGTGTAGAATCATTATTCAGCTAGCAGATTAGGTTTTTAGCCAAGATGTTTTTCAATCAGTTTCAGGGAGGAAGCATTTTCTTGGAACCAACATCAGTGGGCTGTAGATAAATAGTTTTTTCACCTCTGGCAATTTCCAGTCTGCAGCAGCAGATATGTTTACTCAACTGCCACATAAGCTAGCCATACTTGTCTAGATTTCTCTTGTTCAACTCGTAAGCTGAATGAGAGAAAATCATTAGATTCCTCCATCCACACTGTTCAGTTTGGATGGAGGAGTCTGCACTACTTTATTGTAATCAATTAGCCACAGCATCTCAGCTGCTTGAATAGAATGCATCTGGTAGAATGTAATCACTGTTTAGCCAACAATAAAATAAAATAAAATCGTCAGAGCTTCCCCTCATTTCAGCTCTACCCCTCAGATTTACAGCGACTGCACTTCCAAGTGCACTTTCAGTGCAATTTAAGTGCAATTTCAAGTGCACTTTGCACTTGTAGTTTGCACTTGTAGTGCAAAGTGGATTTGCCTTTTGTAAATAACCCCCATTATGTTACTCCTTTAAAGTGCCAGAGCACTGGAACAAGCAAGGCAAGGTGCTAGGAGCTATTAATAGTGGCAGGGATTATTATTTATTTTTTAGGGGGGAGGGGGGAAAACTTGGGGCCCTTCTACAGGTAATTGAGCATAAAAGTCCCAGTTTACCACAAATTGTTTGCAACAGAAAAAAAAAACCCTGAGTCCTCAGTGTCGCTGAGGACAACACTGTCCTCAACAATTACACTTCACCCACAGACAATTCCCAGGGTTGAGGAGTCGGGAAATGTTCCCCTTGAAGCCTGCCCCATTTCCTTCTCTTCACCTCCAGCACCCCAACCCTCCTTTCTTAAGTATTCCTCCTCTGCCTCCTACTGCCTTTGCCTCATAGCATGCTTAAAGTATGGAATGAATATGAGGAGGATTGATGGCCTTTTGCTGCTGACTTGCCCTATTGAAGTGCTGCTCTCGCCGAGCTCTGTGTTGCAGAGTCATGTGTTTCCTCATGCATGTGGTGCCTAACCTGATACTTTTACAATTGCTGATATTCTGTCGGCAGAGACTGCAAGCTGTGCTGCTGATAGCAGATACATTAATAAAAGTACACACTGCAGAGCTCTGTGGACCAGCCCCAGGAATAGCAATGGCCTGTACATGTAGGGCAGTGCCATCAGATAGATTAGGGCAGCTTGCAGAACCTCTGCCTCTCACTTTAGGCCTGCCTCGCATTAAGGCCCCTTTCACACTGGGGGCGGGGGGTGCGTCGGCGGTAAAGCGCCGCTATTTTTAGCAGCGCTTTACCGCCAATTTTGTGGCGCTATTTGGCCGCTAGCGGGGCGGTTTTACCCCCCGCTAGCGGCCGAGAAAGGGTTAAAAGCCACCGCAAACGACTCTGCAGAGGCGCTTTGCCGGCAGTATAGCCTCATGTACCACTGATTTCAATAGGCAGGAGCGGTGGAGGAGCAGTATACACACTACTCTTTCACCGCTTCAAA
This sequence comes from Rana muscosa, assembly GCA_029206835.1. Taxonomy (NCBI): domain Eukaryota; kingdom Metazoa; phylum Chordata; class Amphibia; order Anura; family Ranidae; genus Rana; species Rana muscosa. The sequence goes on from CM055123.1 coordinate 74,478,842, forward strand.
GATGCTGCTAGCAGGACTTTTTTTACCGTCCTGCTAGCGCACCACTCCAGTGTGAAAGCCCTCGGGGCTTTCACATTGGAGAGACAGCAGCAGCTGTTTCAGGTCAGTTTGCAGGCGCTATTTTTAACGCAATAGCGTCTGCAAAACGACCCAGTGTAAAAAGTGTCTTAAAAAAGGGGATTGTCCAAATATAAGGGCAGCTATAAAAATAGAGAGGAATAAATATGTGGCCTTTGGTGCACACTATACTGCACAAGTATTTAATCTTGACTTATTTTAAAGAATATGTCTAACAGTGATATAAAGGGCAATCACGCTTTTCTCTTTTTTACCTTGTTGGTGAACATAGAGGTTGCCACGTTGACCCTGTGGTTTACATGCTGAAAAAACAAACAAGCATACTTTAGTTAAGAACTCAAGGAAACTATTAAAAGCAATGCTATCAATAGAATATTGCAACTGTGATAAAGTCCATTTTGTAAAGTCAATGAAAAGTACACCCCTCTGACCCTTAAATGCTCCCTCATTAGGAGTTATGTGCTGGTTTGGAGTCCACTACTCCTTCACACATATCTCAGTATAATCCAAAAGAAAAGCCACACTTTAATAATGTCTTCACAGGCAAAACTTTAATCAACCAATAAGCTTCAACACTTGGTCCTCTCCCAGGTCCACCCCTCTAACATGTTTACACCTGATGGGCTTAATCATAGAGGGTCCTGGGGGTGGGACCATGTGCTGAAAGTGATTGTGTGTGTGTATATATATATATATTTATTTTTTTAAATAACAAACATGTTATACTTACCTGCTCTGTGCAATGGTTTTGCACAGTGCAGCCTCGATCGTCCTTTACTGGGGTCCCCCGTGCATTGTTTCTGGCTCCTCCCCCTTCTGAGTGCCCCCATAGCAAATTGCTTGCTATGGTATGGGGGCACCATACAGGCTTGAACCCAAGCCAGAATGTGTGCGTCTGTTGACACACACAGCACGACTCGACCCTGCCCCGTACTCCCTTTTTACTGGATTTGATTGACAGCAGAAGGAGCCAATGGCTCTCACTGCTGACTCCTTGTCCAGTGAGGAGAAACAGAGCAGCTCTGCTTCTCTTGGGCACAGCGCAGGATCGAGATAAGGCTCAGGTGGGTATTTAGTGAGGGCTGGAGCAGGAAGTGATCATAGAAGTTTTTTTTTTTTTTTACCTTAATGCAGAAAATGCATTAAGGTAAAAAAAAGTTCTACCTGTACAACCACTTAAAGCTTGTTTTGCCTGTGAAGACATTGTCGGTGCATGACTTTTCCCTTGAATTATGCCAAGCTATATAGTAAAAGTCATTTAAAGTGGACCTTGCATAAAAAGCAAGGTCCTCATAATACATCAGACACCCCATTCTCACAACAAAAAATAGCATGAATGCTCAAAATAAATGTGAAGAAGATGTATCACTTTCAACTGGCTTCTTCATTGAAGAGGGAGATTTTCACAAGATTAGGAATCTTTATTTAATTCATTTCAGGTACTTATATAGCACCGTCAATTTACACAGTGCTTTACATAAACATTGTACATCCACATCAGTCCCTGCCCTCAAGGAGCTTACAGTTTAAGGTCCCTAACTCATATTTCTACTAACACATACTAGGGCCAATTTAGACAGGAGCCAGATAATCTACCAGCATGTCTTCGGAGTGTGGGAGGAAACCAGAGTCCCCGGAAGAAACCCATGCAGCCATAGGGAGAACATGCAAACTCCAGGCAGGTAGTGGTTGGGATTTGAACCAGCGACCCGTTTGCTGCCAGACAAAAGTGCTAACCACTACACCACTGTGCTGCTTTATCTATATTGTTCATAGGAAAGCATGTGATGCTAACCTTCCTAGGTGCCACAAGCAGAAGTGAAATGTAAGCTAAGTTTGATTTTTAGATATCCCTTATTTTATTTGAAGCATTAGTGAGGCATTTTGGAATGGGATGGGAAGCCTTGTGTATTAGGCGATCCGGGCATTTTAATGCAAGGCTCGCTTTAAATTTAGAATTAGCCCGTGTTTCATGAAATCACAGCACTAAAGTCTATTTAAAGCCTAATCTCAGTCAATTAAAAAATAAATAATAATAAAAAAAAACTACTGACACCGTCCACTGCCCTACTGACTCCCTCATTTTATTTATATATATATATATATATATATATAGATAGATAGATAGATATATATAGATATATATACTGTATATAGATATCTATCTATCTATCTATCTATCTATCTATCTATCTATCTATATATAGATCTATATACACACACACATTTGTGTTTGAGCTTTGGGGTGCACACCATAATGCTATAGGCTTTGGGGTGCACACCTATGATGTAGAGACTATTATATTGTAAAGTACAGTAAGTACTCAAAATATAGCAATTTGCATGGTAGCTAAAAAAGCAACTTTGTCATTAAAAATAAAAATGGCAAATTAAAGTATCCCCTAAAAAGAAGATTATGAATACTGCCCATGGCATCAAACACTCCTGTAATGAGGATAAATCACTGCTTAAAATGGTTGTAAAGGCAGGACATGTTTTACCCTAATGCATTCCCTGTATTAAGGTAAAAAATGTTCCTATATCTGTATGGACCCCTCCTGAATATTTACCTGAGTTGTTTAGATCCAGCAATGTGCCCACCTGCAGTGGCTCTCTCTTCTCTCTCTGTTCACAGAGGTAGCAGTGTTAGTATTTGGCTTCTACTGCTGTCAATCAAATTCTGTGAGCAAAGAGTGAGGGATGAGGCTGAGTTGCATTGCCTGTGTCCAAGGATGCAGCCAGCGCGTGGCTCAGGAGAGATTTCCTATGGGGGCCCACCGAGAAGAGGAGGAGCAGAGAGTGGCAGTTGGGGACCCGAGAAGAGGAGGATTGGAACCACACTGTGCACAACCATTGCACAGAGCAGATAAGTATAACATGTTTGTTATTTAAATAAAAATAATCATGCTTTACAGCCACTTTAAAGAGGGATTGTTGGTTTCCTGATCTTCCCCTGCTGGGCTTAGTGGTTTCTGCTGTTATCCCCTACATCACTGCAGGACATAATAGTGACCTAGGGGCTGGTGGTTGGAACCACTGAGTGCAGCGACAGACCACCAATCCACTCCAGAAAAAAATACTCTTTAATCTTCAAGCAGTGATTTCCTTTCATTACAGGGCCATCACAGGTTGCGGAGGTAAGTATTTACAATTTTCCATGCGGGGGATTTCTTTTGGCAGTTTGAAATTAGGAACAGAGTCGCTCTAATAGTAATTTCCAGCTAAAACTGATATAACTGATGCATAAGTGATAACTGACATATCCAGACTTAATAGCAAATTGCAGGAAAATCATTCATTTTACAATAAATGTAGTACATAAAGCCTAGTACAAGTGTTTGATCATAAAAGTTAAGTTGCATTTTTAAATCACTTACGGTCTTGGCATGGATCTTTGCAGACTGGGACTTTTTGGCAAGGATCTTGGCATTTGATCTTCTGGCTGACACATTTTTTTGTTCCAGACATATCTGCTTTTAGATTTGGTTTTCCTTCTTAGAAGATAGAGGAGCTTGAAGAGAATTTGTTGTTTGAATAGCTTTCAATGGGGCCTTTATATACTGTATGTAAGAGGAAATAGAATGAGGGCAAATTCTTCCCCTGGCTGGTCACAACAAATTAAGAAGGCGTTTCAACACATACCATCCATATGTTTATTATTCATGAACTGGTGCTCCTTGCTGATAGGGAAATTATATATTACATATTTCCTTATTGTTATTGTGGCTCACTGATGAATTCTAAGTCTCCAAATCTTGGTTAAGGGGCCATACAAGACATATAAAGATGATCACTTTAGCTGATGTAATGCTATAGGTATGTGACTGTAAACTGACTATATGGACAAGCTAGCCCACTAATTTCCTTTCAGGAATGTGCTTTTTTCCTTTGAAGGTAATTTTGCTCCAGTGGGGGTGAGTTGACCATTCCTTACAGACAATTTCTGTGTTACCACAGCCAAAACTTAAAAGATCTCTATCTCATATCAGAGCTGCCATTTAAGCATGTGTCTGAACCTGGTCATCGGCCACGCCATTGTGGGCAGGACTCCGTGGCGAAACATAATCTTTAGTTATGTATTCTTGTCATATTTCCTAATATTTCCTAATATTAAGCTCCATTCACAGAATGAATCCTTAAGAGATATGTAGCTATGAGAACACATTTTGCCTAAATATCACATGCAATCCTGAAACTGTCAATTCACTAGACCGTTTTGCAGTATTTACGGCAAACCACTTGGTAAATACCACATGAAAAGGTGTTAAACTCAATTCACAGACGGTAATAAATAATGAAATGCATGCAGTACGGTAATTAAGTAGTGGTCCAGGCATGCGGTGTTTAAGCAATGTAAAAATATAATAGGCAGTTTTGAGCAGTTTTTGCCTTTTTAGATCAGTTCTCTCAACAGTAATGCATAGAAACCTAAATATGGAAATCATTGGGGTTGATTTACTTATAGTATAACTAAAGGATTTTTTTTTTTACTTTTGGATAAAGTGGAGGTGGATTAGAACACCTGTCAGGTTTTTATTACTATCTGTCCCTATTAGGGAGATTCACCCTCTCTATATGTCTTGTTTACCATTATCATTGAAAGTGAAATGACAATAAAATCTCAATGAAAAGTCTTGCTTAGGGTGTAAAATAGTCAAGCACCGGCCCTGGGTATGCACATAGTTGCACATTTTCAAATGAGGTACTTGGCTGTATATGGGGCTCTGTTTTATTCAGAAGTACACAATCAAACTATTAGGCGCCCTGATTCCTTTGTTTACTCTATTCACATTCACAATTTAGTGGTCAGGATTGACCCAAAATCATACTAGCTTCAATTTTAACACTTCACAACCACCTCATGTGTTCTTTTGTATTCCACTATATAAAACATTGTCAGAGTTGAACTGTGTGTATATGTTATCTGAACACCAAATTGTATTTTGGATATATAACACCACAAAAAAGAGAGGGAGCTTTGGATACTACTCCCAAACTTAAATACAAACATCAAAATGTATAACAATAACATAGAAAATTAACATAAAAATACTTATAACTGAATAAAAAACAAAACTTTATTAGCCATTTATCCTCTAGAACCCCTCTAAGAACAAAACATAAAAAAAGCAGCATTAGTGTCAGGGCTGGGCTCAGCCCTTCTATCTCTGTGCTGGCAGCTCAGCTGTCAGCTAATTGCCAGCTCCCATCTCTCCACAGTGATCCACCTGTTGATGATCCTGCTCGTCAGCTCTGCCTGCTTAAAGCCTTCCAGTTCATTTGCTCTCCGCCTTCGCCTGTGGTAACATCACAAGAGACATTCTCCTGTGTTCCTGTTGAAGACCTGCTTGACTGACGTTCCCTCTGGCTACAGATCCTGCTTGCTGTACTACTACCTTTATCACTGGCTCTTGGACATTGGCTTGGCCGACTACCTGATCCGGTTACAGAACTCTGGCTATGTTTTGACTACGCTTACTCTGTTTACCTTTTTTATTTTTATTATTAAACAAGTGTGATTTAACTGTACTTCTGTCTCGGTCTGATTCATGGTTTCTGACAGTAGGCGAAGGCTATGAATTCAGAAGATGCAGCCAATCCACTTGTTGGTAATATTTTTTCCAGATTGAATGACCTGGATCACCGCATGGATCAGTTTGCCACAGCGATACAGACGCTCCTGAGTCGCACGGCTCGTCTAGAATCTAGAGTCATGGACAGACCTTAGGTGGCGTTGTTTCGTCTCCAGTTGCCCAGAAGGATAAGCCCCTGGTTTTGGTTACCCTGTCGTGGGCTGAGTCATCCGTCGAGGTACAGGCTCTAATCAACTCCGGGGCTGTAGGCCTGTTTATTGATGCTGCCTTTGTATCAAAGCACTTGATTCCTCTGCAGCTGCGTGACACTCCACTTGCCATTGAGGCTCTTGACGGGAGACCTCTACAGCCTGCCCATGTGACTCATGAGACTGTTCCATTGTCTATGGCCGTAGGGGCTCTTCACCATGAGATAATCCAATTCCAAGTTATTTCCTCACCTAAGTTTCCGCTGGTTATTGGTTATCCTTAGTTACAGAGGCACAACCCCTCTTTTGATTGGCTCCGTGCTGAGGTTCTGTCCTGGTCACCACAATGCAGTAAGAGATGCTTTCAAAAGGTAGCCAAGGTCCTGTGCACCTCTTCACTCTCCTCCCTGGCAGAGGAGTATTGCGATTTTAGCGATGTCTTTGATAAGGGTCAAGCCGATACTTTGCCTCCACACCGGTCGTATGATTGGGCAATCGACCTTCAACCTGGTGCCATACCCCCTCGTGGCCGGGTTTACCCTTTGTCGGTCAAGGTAGATAAGGCCATGGAGGATTATGTTGCAGTCGCACTCTCTCGAGGTTTCATCCTCAAATCCTCGTCTTCTGCTGGTGCTGGTTTATTTTTCGTGAAAAAGAAGAGTGGTGAACTGAGACCTTGCATTGATTATAGGGGTCTCAATCGTCTCACCATTAAGAATGCCTATCTGATTCCGTTGATTACGGAGTTATTTGACCGCCTCAGGGGAGCAACGGTTTTCACAAAGCTTGATTTGAGAGGGGCATACAATCTCGTGAGGATTAAGGAGGGCGACAAGTGGAAAACTGCCTTCATTACCAGAACAGGTCATTATAAGTATCTTGTAATGCCTTTTGGCCTCTGTAACGCTCTGGCAGTTTTTCAAGAGTTTATTAACAATGTCCTCCGAGATTTGTTACAGTTATGTGTGGTGGTCTATCTCGATAATATCCTCGTATTTTCCAAGTCCCTGGAGAGCCACCACACAGATGTCTGTAGAGTGCTACAAAAACTAAGAGAGAACAATCTCTATTGTAAACTGGAGAAATGTGAATTCCATCAGGAACAGGTCAAAGTCCTGGGTTATGTAATTTCCACGGCTGGTTTTTCGATGGACCCAGAGAAACTTTCTGCTGTCCTACAGTGGCCTCGACCCGTGGGTTTACATCCTCTGCAGCATTTTCTTGGCTTTGCCAACTATTATCGGAAGTTTTTTTGTAACTTCTCGTCTCTGGTCAAGTCCCTGACTGATATGACCAGAAAGGACAGTGACCCACAGAGTTGGTCTCCAGAGTCCATTAAGGCTTTTGAGAGTCTTAAGACTACCTACTGTTTCTGCTTCTGTGTTGGCACATCCTGATCCTATGTTGCCTTTTATCCTTGAAGTTGATGCTTCTGAGACTGGAGTTGGCGCCCTTCTGTCTCAACGTCCTAGCTTTGACACCACTATGGATCCGTGTGGCTACTTTTCCAAGAAATTGTCACCTGCGGAGTGCAATTACGAGATTGGTGACAGAAAGCTGTTGGCGATCATTTTAGCCCTGAAAGAATGGAGACATCTCCTCAAAGGTACCACTGCGCCGGTTCTCATTCTTACTGACCATAAAAATCTCACACTCTTGTCTGAGGCTAAGCGCCTCTTTCCCAGAAGGGCACGATGGGCTCTTTTCTTGTCCCAGAGATTTTATTGTCATTTCACTTTCAATGATAATGGTAAACAAGACATATAGAGAGGGTGAATCTCCCTAAAAGGGACAGATAGTAATAAAAACCTGACAGGTGTTCTAATCCACCTCCACTTTATCCAAAAGTAAAAAAACAAATCCTTTAGTTATACTATAAGTAAATCAACCCCAATGATTTCCATATTTAGGTTTCTATGCATTACTGTTGAGAGAACTGATCTAAAAAGGCAAAAACTGCTCAAAACTGCCTATTATATTTTTACATTGCTTAAATACCGCATGCCTGGACCACTACTTAATTACCGTACTGCATGCATTTCATTATTTATTACCGTCTGTGAATTGAGTTTAACACCTTTTCATGTGGTATTTACCAAGTGGTTTGCCGTAAATACTGCAAAACGGTCTAGTGAATTGACAGTTTCAGGATTGCATGTGATATTTAGGCAAAATGTGTTCTCATAGCTACATATCTCATGCGGATTCATTCTGTGAATGGAGCTTAATATTAGGAAATATTAGGAAATATGACAAGAATACATAACTAAAGATTATGTTTCGCCACGGAGTCCTGCCCACAATGGCGTGGCCGATGACCAGGTTCAGACACATGCTTAAATGGCAGCTCTGATATGAGATAGAGATCTTTTAAGTTTTGGCTGTGGTAATACAGAAATTGTGTGTAAGGAATGGTCAACTCACCCCCACTGGAGCAAAATGGCCTTCAAAGGAAAAAAGCACATTCCTGAAAGGAAATTAGTGGCCTAGCTTGTCCATATAGTCAGTTTACAGTCACATACCTATAGCATTACATCAGCTAAAGTGATCATCTTTATATGTCTTGTATGGCCCCTTAACCAAGATTTGGAGACTTAGAATTCATCAGTGAGCCACAATAACAATAAGGAAATATGTAATATATAATTTCCCTATCAGCAAGGAGCACCAGTTCATGAATAATAAACATATGGATGGTATGTGTTGAAACGCCTTCTTAATTTGTTGTGACCAGCCAGGGGAAGAATTTGCCCTCATTCTATTTCCTCTTACATACAGTATATAAAGGCCTCATTGAAAGCTATTCAAACAACAAATTCTCTTCAAGCTCCTCTATCTTCTAAGAAGGAAAACCAAATCTAAAAGCAGATATGTCTGGAACAAAAAAATGTGTCAGCCAGAAGATCAAATGCCAAGATCCTTGCCAAAAAGTCCCAGTCTGCAAAGATCCATGCCAAGACCGTAAGTGATTTAAAAATGCAACTTAACTTTTATGATCAAACACTTGTACTAGGCTTTATGTACTACATTTATTGTAAAATGAATGATTTTCCTGCAATTTGCTATTAAGTCTGGATATGTCAGTTATCACTTATGCATCAGTTATATCAGTTTTAGCTGGAAATTACTATTAGAGCGACTCTGTTCCTAATTTCAAACTGCCAAAAGAAATCCCCCGCATGGAAAATTGTAAATACTTACCTCCGCAACCTGTGATGGCCCTGTAATGAAAGGAAATCACTGCTTGAAGATTAAAGAGTATTTTTTTCTGGAGTGGATTGGTGGTCTGTCGCTGCACTCAGTGGTTCCAACCACCAGCCCCTAGGTCACTATTATGTCCTGCAGTGATGTAGGGGATAACAGCAGAAACCACTAAGCCCAGCAGGGGAAGATCAGGAAACCAACAATCCCTCTTTAAAGTGGCTGTAAAGCATGATTATTTTTATTTAAATAACAAACATGTTATACTTATCTGCTCTGTGCAATGGTTGTGCACAGTGTGGTTCCAATCCTCCTCTTCTCGGGTCCCCAACTGCCACTCTCTGCTCCTCCTCTTCTCGGTGGGCCGCCATAGGAAATCTCTCCTGAGCCACGCGCTGGCTGCATCCTTGGACACAGGCAATGCAACTCAGCCTCATCCCTCACTCTTTGCTCACAGAATTTGATTGACAGCAGTAGAAGCCAATTACTCCCACTGCTACCTCTGTGAGCAGAGAGAGAAGAGAGAGCCACTGCAGGTGGGCACATTGCTGGATCTAAACAACTCAGGTAAATATTCAGGAGGGGTCCATACAGATATAGGAAATTTTTTTACCTTAATACAGGGAATGCATTAGGGTAAAACATGTCCTGCCTTTACAACCATTTTAAGCAGTGATTTATCCTCATTACAGGAGTGTTTGATGCCATGGGCAGTATTCATAATCTTCTTTTTAGGGGATACTTTAATTTGCCATTTTTATTTTTAATGACAAAGTTGCTTTTTTAGCTACCATGCAAATTGCTATATTTTGAGTACTTACTGTACTTTACAATATAATAGTCTCTACATCATAGGTGTGCACCCCAAAGCCTATAGCATTATGGTGTGCACCCCAAAGCTCAAACACAAATGTGTGTGTGTGTGTATATAGATCTATATATATATATAGATAGATAGATAGATAGATAGATAGATAGATAGATATCTATATACAGTATATATATCTATATCTATCTATCTATCTATATATATAAATAAAATGAGGGAGTCAGTAGGGCAGTGGACGGTGTCAGTAGTTTTTTTTTTTATTATTATTTATTTTTTAATTGACTGAGATTAGGCTTTAAATAGACTTTAGTGCTGTGATTTCATGAAACACGGGCTAATTCTAAATTTAAAGCGAGCCTTGCATTAAAATGCCCGGATCGCCTAATACACAAGGCTTCCCATCCCATTCCAAAATGCCTCACTAATGCTTCAAATAAAATAAGGGATATCTAAAAATCAAACTTAGCTTACATTTCACTTCTGCTTGTGGCACCTAGGAAGGTTAGCATCACATGCTTTCCTATGAACAATATAGATAAAGCAGCACAGTGGTGTAGTGGTTAGCACTTTTGTCTGGCAGCAAACGGGTCGCTGGTTCAAATCCCAACCACTACCTGCCTGGAGTTTGCATGTTCTCCCTATGGCTGCATGGGTTTCTTCCGGGGACTCTGGTTTCCTCCCACACTCCGAAGACATGCTGGTAGATTATCTGGCTCCTGTCTAAATTGGCCCTAGTATGTGTTAGTAGAAATATGAGTTAGGGACCTTAAACTGTAAGCTCCTTGAGGGCAGGGACTGATGTGGATGTACAATGTATATGTAAAGCACTGTGTAAATTGATGGTGCTATATAAGTACCTGAAATGAATTAAATAAAGATTCCTAATCTTGTGAAAATCTCCCTCTTCAATGAAGAAGCCAGTTGAAAGTGATACATCTTCTTCACATTTATTTTGAGCGTTCATGCTATTTTTTGTTGTGGGAATGGGGTGTCTGATGTATTATGAGGACCTTGCTTTTTATGCAAGGTCCACTTTAAATGACTTTTACTATATAGCTTGGCATAATTCAAGGGAAAAGTCATGCACCGACAATGTCTTCACAGGCAAAACAAGCTTTAAGTGGTTGTACAGGTAGAACTTCTATGATCACTTCCTGCTCCAGCCCTCACTAAATACCCACCTGAGCCTTATCTCGATCCTGCGCTGTGCCCAAGAGAAGCAGAGCTGCTCTGTTTCTCCTCACTGGACAAGGAGTCAGCAGTGAGAGCCATTGGCTCCTTCTGCTGTCAATCAAATCCAGTAAAAAGGGAGTACGGGGCGGGGTCGAGTCGTGCTGTGTGTGTCAACAGACGCACACATTCTGGCTTGGGTTCAAGCCTGTATGGTGCCCCCATACCATAGCAAGCAACTTGCTATGGGGGCACTCAGAAGGGGGAGGAGCCAGAAACAATGCACGGGGGACCCCAGTAAAGGACGATCGAGGCTGCACTGTGCAAAACCATTGCACAGAGCAGGTAAGTATAACATGTTTGTTATTTAAAAAAATAAATATATATATATATACACACACACAATCACTTTCAGCACATGGTCCCACCCCCAGGACCCTCTATGATTAAGCCCATCAGGTGTAAACATGTTAGAGGGGTGGACCTGGGAGAGGACCAATTGTTGAAGCTTATTGGTTGATTAAAGTTTTGCCTGTGAAGACATTATTAAAGTGTGGCTTTTCTTTTGGATTATACTGAGATATGTGTGAAGGAGTAGTGGACTCCAAACCAGCACATAACTCCTGATGAGGGAGCATTTAAGGGTCAGAGGGGTGTACTTTTCATTGACTTTACAAAATGGACTTTATCACAGTTGCAATATTTTATTGATAGCATTGCTGTTAATAGTTTCCTTGAGTTCTTAACTAAAGTATGCTTGTTTGTTTTTTCAGCATGTAAACCACAGGGTCAACGTGGCAACCTCTATGTTCACCAACAAGGTAAAAAAGAGAAAAGCGTGATTGCCCTTTATATCACTGTTAGACATATTCTTTAAAATAAGTCAAGATTAAATACTTGTGCAGAATAGTGTGCACCAAAGGCCACATATTTATTCCTCTCTATTTTTATAGCTGCCCTTATATCTGGACAATCCCCTTTTTTTAAGACACTTTTTACACTGGGTCGTTTTGCAGACGCTATTGCTCAAAAAATAGCGCCTGCAAACTGACCTGAAACAGCTACTGCTGTCTCTCCAATGTGAAAGCCCCTGGAGTGGTGCGCTAGCAGGACGGTAAAAAAAGTCCTGCTAGCAGCATCTTTGAAGCGGTGAAAGAGTGGTGTGTATACTGCTCCTCCACCGCTCCTGCCTATTGAAATCAATGGTACATGAGGCTATACCGCCGGCAAAGCGCCTCTGCAGAGTCATTTGCGGTGGCTTTTAACCCTTTCTCGGCCGCTAGCGGGGGGTAAAACCGCCCCGCTAGCGCCCAAATAGCGCCACAAAATTGGCGGTAAAGCGCTGCTAAAAATAGCGGCGCTTTACCGCCGACGCACCCTCCGCCCCCAGTGTGAAAGGGGCCTTAATGCGAGGCAGGCCTAAAGTGAGAGGCAGAGGTTCTGCAAGCTGCCCTAATCTATCTGATGGCACTGCCCTACATGTACAGGCCATTGCTATTCCTGGGGCTGGTCCACAGAGCTCTGCAGTGTGGACTTTTATTAATGTATCTGCTATCAGCAGCACAGCTTGCAGTCTCTGCCTACAGAATATCAGCAATTGTAAAAGTATCAGGTTAGGCACCACATGCATGAGGAAACACATGACTCTGCAACACAGAGCTCGGCGAGAGCAGCACTTCAATAGGGCAAGTCAGCAGCAAAAGGCCATCAATCCTCCTCATATTCATTCCATACTTTAAGCATGCTATGAGGCAAAGGCAGTAGGAGGCAGAGGAGGAATACTTAAGAAAGGAGGGTTGGGGTGCTGGAGGTGAAGAGAAGGAAATGGGGCAGGCTTCAAGGGGAATTGTCTGTGGGTGAAGTGTAATTGTTGAGGACAGTGTTGTCCTCAGCGACACTGAGGACTCAGGGTTTTTTTTTCTGTTGCAAACAATTTGTGGTAAACTGGGTCTTTTATGCTCAATTACCTGTAGAAGGGCCCCAAGTTTGCCCCCCTCCCCCCTAAAAAATAAATAATAATCCCTGCCACTATTAATAGCTCCTAGCACCTTGCCTTGCTTGTTCCAGTGCTCTGGCACTTTAAAGGAGTAACATAATGGGGGTTATTTACAAAAGGCAAATCCACTTTGCACTACAAGTGCAAACTACAAGTGCAAAGTGCACTTGAAATTGCACTTAAATTGCACTGAAAGTGCACTTGGAAGTGCAGTCGCTGTAAATCTGAGGGGTAGAGCTGAAATGAGGGGAAGCTCTGTCGATTTTATCATCCAATCATGTGCAAGCTAAAATGCTGTTTTTTATTTTCCTTGCATGTCCCCCTCGGATCTACAGTGACTACACTTACAAGTTTACTTTCAGTGTAATTTCAAATGCACTTTGCACTTGTAGTGCAAAGTGGATGTGCCTTTCGTAAATAACCCCCTCTATGTATCAAAGTGACAAAGTGTAATTATCTATCTTCTATTTCTGTACATTGAACCATTCTCCTCTCTACAGCCAAGTAGGTTTGGGACAAATTAAATAATATTTTTTTCTTAATAAATTCATTTGCATCTATGCGTTTTATTTTAGTGACCATTTCCAGTGTTATAAACTGGCTGCTGGCTTGAATGAAAAGCCCAATGAGGACTAAAGCTGGACATACACCGCTCAAATTTTAGTCACTTCTCGCTGAATAAGATGAAATTTGAGCTGTGGGTGACCCTGTTAGCGTATTTAAGCTTGACAAAAGAAAAGTTTAAGAGAATTGAAGGAAAAATATAAAGGTGGAAAATTGTTGGCTAAACAGTGATTACATTCTACCAGATGCATTCTATTCAAGCAGCTGAGATGCTGTGGCTAATTGGTTACAATGAAGTAGTGCAGACTCCTCCATCCAAACTGAACAGTGTGGATGGAGGAATCTAATGATTTTCTCTCATTCAGCTTACGAGTTGAACAAGAGAAATCTAGACATGTATGGCTAGCTTATGTGGCAGTTGAGTAAACATATCTGCTGCTGCAGACTGGAAATTGCCAGAGGTGAAAAAACTAATTATCTACAGCCCACTGATGTTGGTTCCAAGAAAATGCTTCCTCCCTGAAACTGATTGAAAAACATCTTGGCTAAAAACCCAATCTGCTAGCTGAATAATGAATCTACACATAGAAAAAAAAAACATGGCTAAATTTAAGGCATTTTGGAAATTTTATTTGCTATTTACATTTTACCAAGGCTGCTAGATAAAAATAAACATCAGCTGTAGTCAATTGTGAAAATATATTTTACAATAAGCAGTAATTTATTACTAATTAAAGATTTCTTTCTTGGCAGATCCATGCAATCCTTGCAAGCCTTGCGTTGTCCCCGTCTCCTGCTGTCCTGATCCCTGTGATCCTTGTCAGGGCAAATGAAATTTTTGCTGTGATAAATGAAGACTTCACTCTTGAGCCCAAAGTCTAAGATACTAATTTACATCTCTGCAAAATACTTACAACACATCCGAATTTAAATCGGTTAAATCATGCATCTTGCTACAGCTCATTAATTAACTCTGCTCAATTAAACTTTAAATTGCTTGCTCTAAATATATTTCTTTCTGTTTTATTATACAAATTGCAATGGGGTGCCAAATTACTGAAATATAGTAAACTTACCAGTACTGATGTTCAATACACTGCTGTAGTAAATTGTTAATATTGCTGTTTTCTTCATGGAATCCTGGTGATTTTTAACTGATTGGTCCCGGCCACATGCATATATGCAGCCTCTCGGCGGGAGGGCCTTAACGCAGAGAGGCTGCTTATATGCATATCTAAAGGTAAACAGCTGTGCCAAGAGCAGTTACTGGTGGCTAACGGAAAGCTCCTGATCTCTACCTGCGATAGGGAGCTTTCCAATCATGTGACCGCTGTGTCAGCCAATCAGGGCGGTCACATGATCACAAACCCCGCTCCGCCTCCCGGCATCTAAAACCCCTTAAAGGGCCAGGAGGTGCCGGAACCAACAAGTTAAATATATGTTTACCACATGTATATGTGAACTACATGTCTAATGCCTTGTACACACAATCAGATTTTTCGTCGGGATAAACTCAGACGGATTTTTCTGACGGAATTACGTTCAAGCTGTCTTGCATACACACTGTCACACCAAATTCCTACCGTCAAGAATGCGGTGACGTACAACACTACGACGAGCCGAGAAAAATTAAGTTCAATGCTTCCGAGCATGCGTCGACTTGATTCTGAGCATGCATGTTTTTTTCTCCGTCGGAGTTCCCTACAGACGAACGGAACTTCCGATAGAAAAAATTGAAACATGTTCTCTTTCTAATTTCCGATGGAAAAAAGTCAGATGGGGCACACACACGGTCGGAATATCTGATGAAAAAATTCCGTCCGACTTTTTCCATCAGAAATTCCGATCGTGTGTACAAGGCATAATAGGAAAATTACCAAGTTAAATATTTCAAATGATTTGCTCAGAATCAGGCACAAATTATTCTAAAGCTAACAAACTTAAACCTATCCCTAACCCTTTCTAACCCATGACCAGGTGGGGGACTCCCCAAAAACTTTCCCATAAGGCAATAAATGGCTTTTCACAGCAACAATAGAAATGTTTTTTTTACAAACAAGGATACTCCATTTGGTGGGCCTATATTTGGGAGAAAAATGTAACCCCAATTTAAACTGGGGCAGGGAAAAATCTGAGATCCTAACACCTGGTACTAAGTTTTTGATACAGTATATTTATAAATCAATTTTATTTTCAGCATCCAAATATTTGAAAAATATATGACGTGGCCATTATTTTGAAAAGTTTTATAACTCCTGATGAAGGGGTATATTTAGAATGTAATATTCTAGATATCACATTTATTCTCCTGAATTCTTTTTATAATTTATAGGTAATTACAAATAAATACATTACAAAAGGACAATAAAAAAAAAAGTTAAATTATACCAGTCATATAAAAATGTGTATATCCTGGAATATAATTCAGTTATTATAGCGACCATATTTAATCCCTAAAAGGAGGGAGGGGACAACAAAAGAGGTGTGGTCTCCCTGAATCTGAGTATATCTAATCCTACTGATCTTCACCAGAAAAGATCTTATGACTACCCGGCCCTTTCACCTATACCTCACCTCTTGCGTCATTACCCCCCACCATCATCTGCCAACCACCCCATACAACATGTGTTATAACGTGAATCAAAAAAGAAAAGAAATGCAACCAATAGTGATATTGGAGAGGAAGAGGATGACTTCTCCCTATTCCTTCTCTTCCTCCTTTCCCATCCCTTTCAGGCACATAATGAGCATTCTATATTCTGTCAAATGTATTCATCTCCATACCATATCGCTGTGAACATCTCCTTAAAAATTATTCCCTCCCACCCATTTATCCCATGCCAAAAGGATAGAAGATTGAGGGGAGGGGGGAGACCCTCAGCACTGAGAAGATTGAATAGGTGAAAGCCTTAATACGTTTTTAAAGGGAAGAAAAAGGGGAGGAGTGTCCAAGCCAATCTCTCCTTTTCTTATCCACCCTCTCTTTACCATATTATGGGGATTCTGGCACCTTTCCCTCTCTCGCCTGCCCCGATGCATTTTCATTACCTATATATCTTATATAAACCACAGACTGTTTAAACTCAATCCAACTTCTCCAGATCTCATAAAATTTGGTATAGGAACCATTTTGTAAATTTATCAACTCTTCCATTTATCTGGTTTTAGCTACTTTTTTATCTACTCTTTCTCTACTTCTCTTTTTTCCTTGGCTTGCTGGAAGCATGAAATAAACATTGCCCGTAAGAAACATACAGCAGCACAGTGTTGCACGGTACAGTCCATAACTAAAAGCTGACTCAGAGGAAACACACAGCCGAAAAGTGTTGCAAGGTCCAGTCCATACTTAAAAGTTAACAGGAAAAAGTAAAATGGCGCAAATATAGTTCTGGCATAGTGATCATAGAAATAAAATTAAAAATAAAAATAGAAAATCATCAAAATAAGTCCAAATGTCAGTAAGTGGGGTATGCACCAGCGGCAGCTACCATAAGCAGAAGCAGGCTCTGGAAGATATAATGAGGAAAGGAAGGTGCGCCAAACTAAGTGCAGTATAGCAGTATTTAATGACAAATAGTAAAATCAGCCAAATGGCTACTCACAGGGTGATGAAGTTATTAAGGCATATCAGTGTAGGAGATAGAGCAGGTCTGGGCGCCCTGTCACTGCAGACATTACCTGGGAATTTGTACTCACCGTCAGTCATTACCTGGAACCAGGAACACACCACGCACGGCTACAGCGTCTTGATGCCCAGGACGTTCCCTGCTGACACTACAGACCTGCCTTCAGTCTCCCCTCCATCTGGGACCTACATCTCCCCACGGACTGCTATTGATGACACCGGACCTGCTCTATCTCCTACACTGATATGCCTTAATAACTTCATCACCCTGTGAGTAGCTATTTGGCTGATTTTACTATTTGTCATTAAATACTGTGTGACAGCAGGAAGGTAAAGTCACCTGGTTGCATCCAGGGGGGTAGATATATTTCGCCCAGATTCAGGCTTTACGCCGACTTATACAACTAGGTGGAGAGTTGTATAAGCCCAGCTAAGGCTAGTGGGCTCATGGATGACTCATACCTCTAGGGAGAGTGTGGGGCGTCGTGCAGACAGGGAGTTGATGAGACCAGCTGAAGCTTGTCAGCTCATTTAGGCCTCTATAAGAACTCCCAGCTTCATTAGATGTTAGCTCATGCCTGGACCCAGACCTGTGTGGACTGTCTAGGGAGAGTGAACCCCTGTGCGGTGAGACAAAGCCTGTGTGGCTATTTGCTTGGACATTTAAAACCAGGGACTTAGGGACTAGGACAGCACTAGGCTGATCCCAGTTGTTAGTTAGGAAACCTGTATGTTTAGTCAGAGGTCAAGTTGACCAGGATTTATTTTGTTTATGTTTCTTTTGCTTTGCTGTGTTTTGTCACTGTAAATAGAAAATAAACCGCACCTTTTTGATTTTGAAAACCACAACCTCCGTTTGCTGGGCCTGTTTTTTGTGTGGGGAGCCCATCCCGGGTGTCACACACCCCCGCTGCCGAGTAAACCCCCCCCACAGTTGGTGGAGAACCAGTGGCAGTTTTTTTTTTTTAAGCCAGCATGGAGGAGATACTGAAGCAGCTGGCTCTAGCAAATGCCAATCAACAGCAGACAAATGCAGGTTTGCAAAAGAGCCTTGCAGCTCATCAACAGAGCCTTGCAGCTCAACAACAGAACTTCGCAGCCCAGCAGCAAGCTCATCAACAGAGCCTTGCAGCCCAGCAGCAGACAAACGCAACTTTGCAACAGAGTCTGGAGGCTCAGCAACAAGCCCAGCTGCAATCTGAGGCCCGCTTCATAGACCTGTTGCAGAAGCAAGAGCAGAGACTACAACAACAGATGGAAGCAGTAATGCAGCAACGTCCGCAGACCAGTGAGGAAAGCCGTCCCACTAATACCGCGTCCTTTGGGGTGAGTCGTTTATTGACAAAAATGACTGGAGAGGATGATCCAGAGGTATTTTTGACCACATTTGAAAGGACCGCTGAAAGAGAAAAGTGGCCTGAGGAGCAGTGGGCTGGACTGGTGGCTCCTCTGTTAACTGGTGAATCGCAGAAAGCTTACTATGACCTAGAGCCTAACCAAGCAAAAGACTATGTGATGCTAAAAGCTGAAATATTGGCAAGGCTGGGTGTCACCCAGGCTGTCCGGGCTCAGCGTGTGCATAACTGGACTTTCCAGCTTGGAAAACCCCCCAGGTCTCAAATGTATGATCTCATTCACCTGAGCAGAAAGTGGCTACAGCCAGAGACTTTGTCTGCACCAAAGATTGTGGAACGTGTTGTAATGGATCGGTTTTTGAGAGCTCTTCCTACTGCCATCCAAAAGTGGGTAAGCCATGGAGACCCAGAGACGGCCGATGGTCTTGTGGATCGTGTGGAGAAATACTTGGCTACAGAGAACCTGACGGCCTCTTCCAGAGACACTCGGACGTTCCACCCTAAGACCAGACCATCCCCAGGGGCGGATAAGAGGATTCCAAGGGGTGAGGGTGGAGAGAGTGAGAGGGTGGGAGCTCTACCCCAAGTTTGGCGAGAACAGCCTGGGAAATCAGCGGCTCAAGAGGCCGCAAGAAGGATCGTTTGCTACCGCTGCCGGCAAGCGGGACATATTGCAGCCAATTGCCCGGTTGTGGAGGAACCCATGCAGTGTGACTTTCTGACGGGCAGACGTCAGTCGCTGTGTGCGACAGTCGCATGCACTGCCATTCGAGGAACTGAGAAACATTTATGCAAAATGTGTGTTAATGGTAGAAATGTTGTGGTATTGCTGGATTCAGGTAGCCTTGTGACCCTGATAAAGGCTGAGTTAGTTAAAACAGAGGTCTCTGGGAATAGCAAGGTAGCTGTTATTTGTGTGCATGGGGACACCCGAGAGTATCCAGTGACTACAGTGTGTTTCGAGACCCCCAAAGGTACCCTCTCTCATCCAGTGGGCTTAGTATCTCAGTTACCGCATGACGCCATTGTGGGAAGGGATTTTCCGAAGTTCTGGGAACTGTGGGATGATCCTGAGCCCCCCACTGGTGCCCCTATGTACCAGGAATGTGATAGCCAGAACTCCCCTGAGAGTGGTGAGGACTCTCCGGAATTTCCCTTATCAGTATTGGCAGGGGAGACTCAAGAAACTGGAGAGGAGCCCACCTCCTCAGACGAAAACCTACCGTCTGTGGAGTTTTCTGATCTTGAGGTTCACAGGGAAAACTTTGCCACAGAACAGTTGAAAGACCCCGCCCTAATAAAGGCACGGGAAAACGTAGTGAAAATAGATGGCGAGTTAGTGAACCCAGATAATACCTGCACTTACCCATACTTCAGCGTAGAGAAGGACCTACTGTATCGGGTGGCAAAAAGGGCAGAAGAAACCGTTGAGCAGCTTGTGGTGCCCAAACCTTACAGGAAGTTGGTGTTGGAGTTGGCCCATGGGCACATTCTTGGAGGTCATCTGGGGACAGAGAAAACCCGAGAGAGGGTATTACAGAGATTCTATTGGCCGGGGGTGATGAAGGACATAGAAAATTATTGTTCCTCCTGCCCTGTGTGTCAGAGGTCGGCCCCGATGCCACATTTCCGTAGCCCGCTGGTCCCTCTACCCATCATTGAGGTCCCGTTTGAGAGGATCGCCATGGATTTGGTAGGTCCTATAATCAAGTCCGCTAGGGGGCACCAGTACATATTAGTTATAATGGACTATGCCACCCGTTATCCAGAAGCGATCCCTCTCCGAAATACCTCGGCCAAAACCATAGCCAAAGAGCTATCTCTTGTGTTTAGCCGGGTGGGTATTTGTAAAGAACTGCTTACGGACCAAGGTACACCCTTTATGTCCCGGGTTATGAAGGAGCTGTGTAAATTGTTCAAAGTGACGCAATTACGTACATCTGTGTATCACCCCCAAACCGATGGGCTGGTTGAAAGATTCAACAAAACCCTAAAACAAATGTTGAAGAAAGTGGTGGATAGAGATGGAAAGGATTGGGACTGTCTACTTCCTTATCTGATGTTTGCTATTAGGGAGGTGCCCCAATCCTCTACGGGATTCTCCCCCTTTGAGTTACTGTATGGGAGACACCCAAGAGGGCTGTTGGATATTGCCAAGGAAACTTGGGAAAGTGAGAGTTCTCCCCACAGGAGTGTGATTGAGCATGTCGCCCTGATGCAAGACCGAATTGCACAGGTAATGCCCATCGTGAAGGAACATTTGGCCCAAGCGCAGTTAGCACAGCAGAGAGTGTACAACCGTGGAGCCAAGACCCGTACCTTTTCCCCGGGGGATAGGATACTGGTACTTGTCCCTACGGTTGAAAGTAAATTCCTTGCCAAATGGCAAGGCCCCTACGAGATAATGGAAAAAGTGAGCGAAGTGAATTACAAGGTCAGACAACCAGGAAGGCGAAAGCCCGAACAGATCTATCACGTTAATCTGTTGAAAGCCTGGAGGGATAGAGAGTCCCTAGTCGCAGACACTTGGTCACCAGCTCAAACTGGTTGCGTGATTCCTGAGGTTGGAATAGCAGCCACCTTGTCACAACCCCAACAACAGGAGGTTAAGGAGTTTGTGCTTCGCAACAAGGAGGTATTCTCTGAGCTGCCGGGACAAACATCTGGGGTAGAGCATGACATCATTACCCCGCCCGGTGAAAGGGTGAAGTTAAAACCCTATCGGATCCCAGAGGCCCGACGGGAGGCAATACGGGAGGAAGTACAGAAAATGCTGAACTTAGGGGTGATAGAGGAGTCCCAAAGTGATTGGTCTAGTCCCATTGTGTTGGTGCCTAAACCGGATGGGAGCTGGCGATTTTGTAACGATTTTCGTCAGTTGAACAAAGTTACAAAATTTGACACCTACCCCATGCCACGTATAGATGAGTTGATCGACCGGCTGGGAACAGCCCGATACATGACGACTCTTGACCTCACAAAAGGGTATTGGCAAAACCCCCTGGCCAAGTCGGCCAAAGAGAAAACCGCATTTGTAACCCCAGACGGGGCGTTCCAATATAAAAGAATGCCGTTCGGGTTACAGAATGCGCCGGCCACATTCCAGCGGAAAATGGACCAGATGCTGAGGCCCCATCGGAAGTATGCTGCGGCTTACCTGGATGACGTAATTGTCCATAGCACAGATTGGGCCTCACATCTGCCAAAAGTGCAAGCAGTCCTGGACTCTGTTCGGGAAGCGGGGTTTACGGCTAACCCCAAGAAGTGTACCATTGGGCAGGAGGAGGCCAAATATCTTGGGTACACCATTGGGAGGGGAGTAATAAAACCCCAACTCAACAAAGTCGAGGCCATCCAGAGTTGGCCACGTCCCAACAGCAAGAAGCAGGTACGAGCCTTTCTGGGAATCGCTGGGTATTATCGGCGATTCATTCCCCACTTTGCTTCTAAGGCTGTGCCCCTAACCAACCTGACGAAGGGGAAAGGGTCGGTCATGATTAAATGGACCCCCGAGGCTGAGGCAGCATTCCAATTCTTGAAACAAGCCTTATGTAGCCAGCCAGTGTTGTACTCACCCGACTTCTCTAAAGACTTTGTCGTACAAAGTGATGCGTCAGATGTGGGGTTAGGAGCAGTATTGTCCCAGGTCTGGAACGGGGAAGAGCACCCAGTCATTTACCTCAGCAGGAAGTTGAAGTCCCATGAGGTAAATTACGCCACCGTTGAAAAGGAGTGTTTAGCGGTGAAGTGGGCTCTAGATTCCCTTCGGTACTACCTGCTAGGTAGGCACTTTGACATGGTTACGGATCACGCTCCGTTAAAGTGGATGGCTCAAAACAAGGAAACAAATAGAAGAGTGAATAGGTGGTTCCTGGCCCTCCAGGAATTCAACTTCACAGTAAAGCATCGCCCTGGCGTTCAAATGGGGAATGTGGATGCTTTGTCTCGAGTACATGAATGCCTGATTGCTGGTGTTCCAACCCCGAGGTTAAAACAAGAGGGGGGGGTATGTGACAGCAGGAAGGTAAAGTCACCTGGTTGCATCCAGGGGGGTAGATATATTTCGCCCAGATTCAGGCTTTACGCCGACTTATACAACTAGGTGGAGAGTTGTATAAGCCCAGCTAAGGCTAGTGGGCTCATGGATGACTCATACCTCTAGGGAGAGTGTGGGGCGTCGTGCAGACAGGGAGTTGATGAGACCAGCTGAAGCTTGTCAGCTCATTTAGGCCTCTATAAGAACTCCCAGCTTCATTAGATGTTAGCTCATGCCTGGACCCAGACCTGTGTGGACTGTCTAGGGAGAGTGAACCCCTGTGCGGTGAGACAAAGCCTGTGTGGCTATTTGCTTGGACATTTAAAACCAGGGACTTAGGGACTAGGACAGCACTAGGCTGATCCCAGTTGTTAGTTAGGAAACCTGTATGTTTAGTCAGAGGTCAAGTTGACCAGGATTTATTTTGTTTATGTTTCTTTTGCTTTGCTGTGTTTTGTCACTGTAAATAGAAAATAAACCGCACCTTTTTGATTTTGAAAACCACAACCTCCGTTTGCTGGGCCTGTTTTTTGTGTGGGAAGCCCATCCCGGGGGTCACACACCCCCGCTGCCGAGTAAACCCCCCCACAACTGCTATACTGCACTTAGTTTGGCGCACCTTCCTTTCCTCATACTTAAAAGTTGACTCAGAGGAAACACACAGCCGCATAGTATCGCAAAGTGCAGTTTATACCTAAAAGCTGGCTCAGAGGAAACATACAGTGGCACAGTGTCACATGGTGCAGTTCATACCTAAAAGTTGACTCAGAGGAAACATACAGTCGCACGGTACAGTCCATACCTAAAAGCTGACTCAGAGGAAACACACAGCCGAAAAGTGTTGCAAGGTCCAGTCCATACTTAAAAGTTGACTCAGAGGAAACACATAGCATCGCACAGTGCAGTCCATACCTAAAAGTTGAACTATACAGCTGCACAGTGTCACACATACCTAAAAGTTGACTCAGAGGAAACACACAGCTGCACGGTGCAGTCCACATTTAAAAACTGACTCAGAGGAAACATACAGCCGCACAGTGTCGCAAGGTGCAGCCCATACCTAAAAGCTGACTCAGAGGAAACACACAGCCGCATAGTATCGCACAGTGCAGTCCATACCTAAAAGTTGACTCAGAGGAAATATACAGCTGCACAGTGCCACACAGTGCAGTCCATACTCAAAGCCAACTTTGAGGAAACACACACATGTAAAGGGGTGCAAAGTGTAGTTCATATCTAAAAGCTGATTCAGAGAAAACATGCTGCCACACAGTACCGCGCAGTGCTGTTTATATCCAAAAGCCATCTCAAAGGAAACACACTGCCACACACTATCGTATAGGACTGCATATATTCATAGGCTGACCTAGGAGGAAATACATAGTCGCACAGTGTCACTTATATCTAAGACTGACTCGGAAGAGACACAGTGTCGCACAGTATGGCTCATACCTAAAGGCTGACACAGAAGAAACACACCAACAAGAGATGTCGCACAGCGGTACTTACATTTAAAGGCTGACACAGAGGAAAAATACTAATATATAGCGATGCTGTCAGAAACCATGAATCAAACCGAGACAGAAGTACAGTTAAATCACACTTGTTTAATAATAATAATAAAAAGGTAAATAGAGTAAGCGTAGTCAAAAACATGCCAGAGTTCAGTAACCAGATCGGGTAGTCAGCCAAGCAAATGTCAGAGAGCCAGAGATGAACGTAGTAGTACAGCAAGCAGGATCAGGAACCAGAAAGGACATCAGCCAGGCAAGTCTTTAACAGGAACGCAGGAGAAAGTCTCTGTGATGTGACCAAGGCGAAGGCAGAGAGCAAGTGAACTGGAAGGCTTTAAGTAGGTAGGACTGACGAGCCGGATCATCAACAGGTGAGTCACTGTGGAGAGATAGGAGCTGGCAATTAGCCGACAGCTGAGCGGCCAGCTCAGAGAAGGAAGGGCTGAGCCCAGCACTGACAGTACCTCCTCCTCAATGACCCCTCCCCCTCGGAGGACCACCGGGCTTGAGGGGAAAACGTCTATGGAAATCACGGAGGAGGACAGGGGCATGTACGTCCGGGGATGAGACCCAAGAGCGTTCCTCCGGACTGTAAACCTTCCAATGCCCTAGGTACTGTATGCACCCACGGAACCTACGGGAGTCAACAATGGATTGTACCTCATACTCCTCATGGTTCTCAACCTATATAGGGTGAGGACGTGGCACCAAGGTGGTAAAGCGGTTGCAGACCAAAGGTTTCAATAAGGAGACATGAAACACATTAGAGATACGCATACTGGAAGGAAGGTCCAACGCGTAAGCCACTGGGTTAATCCTGCGAAGGATATGGAAAGGCCCAATAAACCGAGGTGCAAACTTCAGAGAAGGAACACGAAGTCGGAGGTTGCAAGATGACAGCCAGACCCTGTCCCCAACCTGGTAGGAAGGCGCAGGCAGGCGTCTGCGGTCAGCATGGAGTCTGTACTTATCGTTAGCATGTCGCAAAGCCTCCTGGACTTGTGTCCAAGTGGAACGAAGACCACGGAGATGCTCCTCTAACGCAGGAATACTCTGCGGAACAAACAAGTCAGGCAACATGGAAGGTTGGAAACCATATTTCGCCATAAACAGGGACAATCGGGAATCAGAATTCAAGGCGCTATTGTGAGCAAACTCCGCTCACGGTAAGAGGTCTGACCAGTTGTTATGATGGTCAGATATATAACAACGTAGGAATTGCTCCAAGGGTGATACGCAGAGGAGAAAGCAAGCAGAATTCCCAACTGTGCACAAAAGGCTCGCCAGAACCGGGACACAAACTGACTGAGACAATGACCTTGGGTAGGCCATGTAAGCAAAAGATCTCCCGAGCAAAAATGGAAGCCAGTTCCTTAGAAGTAGGCAAATTCTTAAGTGGAACACAGTGAGACATTTTCGAGAACTAGTCAACCACCATAAGGATAACTGTGTTGCCCTGGGAGTGGGTAACTCCACAATGAAGTCCATAGACAGGTGGGACCAGAGCCTCTCTCCATTGGGTATCGGTTGTAAGAGGCCCACAGGAAGGTGTTGTGGAGTCTTACTCTGAGCACACACGGAACAGGCAGCTACGAAGGCGGTTACATCAGCACGTAGACTAGGCCACCAGAATTGTTGGGAAAATGGCCCAAAAAAGTTGATTTTTTCCAGGGTGGCCAGCAGCCTTGGGAGAATGGTAAGTCTGGAGCATGGCAGTACAGAGACTCTCAGGGACAAAGCAGCGGTCACAAGGTTTCTCAGGAGGAGCATCGACCTGAGCAGCCAGAATTTTGTCACCCAAAGGAGAAGTGAGACTGGTGCGAACTGTAGCCAGAATACGATTAGGAGGAATCACAGGAACCGGAACCGACTCCATCTTGGAAGTGGAGGGAAATTGTCACGACAACGCGTCAGCCCTTACATTCTTAGTACCGGGTAAGAATGAGACAATGTAATTAAAACTTGACAAGAAAAGAGCCCATCGCGCCCTTCTGGGAGTGAGGCGTTTAGCTTCAGACAAGAATGTGAGATTCTTATGGTCAGTAAGAATGAGAACCGGCACAGTGGTACCCTCGAGGAGATGTCTCCATTCTTTCAAGTCTAAAATGATCGCCAACTGCTCTCTGTCACCAATCTCGTAATCACACTCAGCAGGTGACAATTTTGGGGAAAAGTAGCGATACGGATGCATATCGCTGTCTGAGCTAGGACGTTGAGACAGAATGGCGCCAACTCCAGTCTCAGAAGCATCAACTTCAAGGATAAAAGGCAACGTAGGATCAGGATGTGCCAACACAGGAGCAGAAACAAAGGCAGCCCTGAGACTCTCAAAGGCCTTAATGAATTCCGGAAACCAACTCTGTGGGTTACTGTCCTTTCTGGTCATTTCAGTCAGGGGCTTGACCAGAGACGAGAAGTTACGAATAAACTTCCGATAATAGTTGGCAAAGCCAAGAAAACGTTGCAGAGGACGTAAACCCACGGGTCTAGTCCACTGTAGGACTGCAGAAAGTTTCTCTGGGTCCATCGAAAAACCAACAGTGGAAATGACATAACCCAGGAATTTAACCTGTTCACAATGGAATTCGCACTTCTCCAGTTTACAATAGAGATTGTTCTCTCTTCGTTTCTGAAGCACTCGACAGACATCTGTGTGGTGGGTCTCCAGGGATATGGAAAATATCGTTGCGATAAACCACCACACATAACTGAAACAAATCTCGGAGGACATCGTTAATAACCAGCTGATTTTTACACAACAGACGCTGCTGTGCACATGCCGCTTCCCTGATCCTGCCTTAGGCAAGGAACCGCAGGGTGTCAAACAAAATACTCCCCCTCCCTCCACCTTTCTTGACACCTCAGAGGACCACCGCCGGAGGGGGTTTCATTCTCTCCTCTCCCCCCCTCTCCCCCCCTACGGTTCGGTCCTGTCATCCGAAGCGGCACCTCCTTTGAACATATGCACCCCACCCGGTGCAAGGGACTCCAAGTGCACGCCAGCAAGCCTGTTGCATCCTGGACTCTTCTACAGTGAATACCGGTAAATGTTGACCTTCACCCACAGCTTCGTGCCCCTTGTTGGGGAATCTCTCCCGGGGGGGGTCTGCGCTCTGGGTGCACCCTGGTCACCGGACACTGGTGGGATGCCGCTCCTTGGAAGCAGAGGCATTCCTGTTGTTTTGATTTTGTTTTTACCCCCAATGGATGCAACTTTATGACCTTCAAGCCAATACATATGACATGCTAATCCTTTGCCGACACAATCATTTCCCTGAAGAAGAAAATAATCTTTTCGAAACACGTCGGTTTCACCGTTTATGTTTCTGTAATTATATGGTGTCCTTGATTGGTTCAATTTATGTATTGCATGTCATTGTGTTTGCATCCACCTGTGTCATACCAATTGTTTAATGCTTTGTAGATCACATCTATCTACTACCCTATTTTTGTTGAATAAACAACCCTTATTTCACCTTTTTGTTCTACGCATTTACTATCAGAGTAATCTTTCCTTTTAAAGTCCCCTAAGAGGAATCCTTTCCGTACCTCCAGTTTACAATAGAGATTGTTCTCTATTAGTTTCTGAAGCACTCGACAGACATCTGTGTGGTGGGTCTCCAGGGATATGGAAAATATGAGAATATCGTTGAGATAAACCACCACACATAACTGAAACAAATCTCAGAGGACATCGTTAATAAACTCCTGGAAAACTGACACAGCGTTACAAAGGCCAAAAGGTATTAAAGGCAGTTTTAAACTTGTCACCCTTCTTAATCCTCACGAGATTGTATGCCCCTCTCAAATCAAGCTTTGTGAAAACCATTGCTCCCTTGAGGCGGTCAAATAACTCCGTAATCAGCGGGATCAGATAGGCATTCTTAATGGTGAAACGATTGAGACCCCTATAATTGATACAAAGTCTCAGTTCACCACTCTTCTTCTTCACAAAAAATAAACCAGCACCAGCAGGAGATGAGGATTTGCGGATGAAACCTCGAGAAAGTGCGTCTTCAACATACTCCCTCATGGCCTTATCCTCCAAGGCCGACAAAAACCCGGCCACGAGGGGGTATGGTACCAGGTTGAAAGTCAATTGCGCAATCATATGATCGGTATGGAGGCAAAGTACCAGCTTGACCTTTGTCAAAGACATCACTAAAATCGTGGTACTCCTCTGGCAGGGAGGAGAGTGAAGACATGCACAGGACCTTGGCTACCCTCTGTAAGCATCTCTCACTGCACTGTGGCGACCAGGACAGAACCTCAGCATGGAGCCAATCAAAAGACGGGTTGTGCCTCTCTAACCAAGGATAACCAATAACCAGCGGAAACTTAGGTGAGGAAATAACTTGGAATTGGATTATTTCATGGTGAAGAGGCCCTACGGCCATGAACAACAGAACAGTCTCATGAGTCACATGGGCAAGCTGAAGAGGTCTCCCGTCAAGAACCTCAATGGCAAGTGGAGTGTCACACAGCTGCAGCAGAATCGAGTGCTTCGATACAAAGGCAGCATCAATGAACAGGCAGGCAGCCCCGGAGTTGATTAGAGCCTGTATCTCGATGGATGACTCAGCCCAAGACAGGGTAACCGAAACCAGGGTCTTATCCTTCTGGGCAACTGGAGATGAAACAACGCCACCTAAGGTCTGTCCGTGACAGGACCTCAAGGTGCGGGTGTTCCCTGGATGGGAATAAAGGCACAATCTCTCCCTCCTCCTAAGGGCTCTCTCATCTGCAGAGAGACACGTGAAGCCCGAGTGCATGGGTTCATCTTCACAGACTGACTCTGTACCAGGAGGCATGGGAGGTGAGGGAGGAAAGGGTGGGACTGCAAAGCTCGGAGACAAACGTACAGGAGGCTTCCGCAAGCGCTACTTAACAGAGGGTCTTTCTCTGAGTCTGGAGTCAATGAGGATGGCAAATTTGATCAACTTCCCCAGCTCAGTGGGTATATCTCAGGCTGCTACCTCATCCTTGATATTATCCGAGAGACCATGAGAGAAAGCAGCCACGAGGGCCTCATTGTTCCAAGCAACCTCTGCTGCCAAAGTACGGAATTCAATGGCGAAATCGGCAACAGTTCTCGTACTCTGTTTGATGGACATGAGGCTCTTGGCAGCAGAAGCGGAGCGTGCGGGGATGTCATATAGCCTTTTGAAGGAAGCCACAAATTCTGGGTAACTCAGGGCCACAGGTTTTTGCGTCTCCCATAGAGGGTTTGCCCAGGCCAAGGCTCTCTCAGAAAGCAAAGGTATCACGAAACCTACTTTGCTTTGGTCCGTGGGAAACGCCTGGGGCAGCATCTCAAAATATATCTCAACCTGGTTGAGAAACCCTCTGCATTGGACTGGATCGCTCCCAAATCTCTGGGGAAGCGGGGCGGAACCAGACATACCTTTTATAGAGGAAATACTCGAGGCGGGTGCCTGCACAGAAACTGGGACAACAGCAGGGTCGGCCTGCAACACAGGTTCTACTAGAGTGGCCACAATGGGAGATTCCAGGCGAGCCGTGCGGCTCAGGAGCGTTTGAAACGCCATGGCAAACTGATCCATGCAGTTATCCAGGTCATCCAATCTGGAAAAAATATTATCAACAAGTGGATTGGCTGCATCTTCTGAATTCATGGCCTTCGCCTACTTCAGAAACCATGAATCAGACCGAGACAGAAGTACAGTTAAATCACACTTGTTTAATAATAATAATAATAATAAAAAGCTAAACAGAGTAAGCGTAGTCAAAAACATGCCAGAGTTCAGTAACCGGATCGGGTAGTCAGCCAAGCAAATGTCAGAGAGCCAGAGATGAACGTAGTAGTACAGCAAGCAAGATCAGGAACCAGAAGGGACATTAGCCGGGCAAGTCTTCAACAGGAATGCAGGAGAAAGTCTCTGTGATGTGACCAAGGCAAAGGCAGAGAGCAAGTGAACTGGAAGGCTTTAAGTAGGCAGGACTGACGAGCCGGATCATCAACACGTGAGTCACTGTGGAGAGATAGGAGCTGGCAATTAGCCGACAGCTGAGCGTCCAGCTCAGAGAAGGAAGGGCTGAGCCCAGCCCTGACAGACGCACAGTACGGTTAATGTCAAAAAAGTTGATTTAGAGATAACACACTGCCGTATAGTGTCGCAAAGTGGTGTCCATACTTAATGGTTGACTCACAGGAAATACACTGCCATACAGTGTCGCACAGTGCAGTTATTATTAAAAGCTGATTTAGAGGAAATACACTGACGTATAGTGTCGCACGGTGGTGTCCATACTTAAAGCCTGACTCAGAATAAATTCACTGCCATACAGTGTTGCACAGGGTGGTCCATTTCTAAAGCCTGATTTAGAGGAAACACTCGGCTGCACAGTGCTGATCATATTTGAAGAGCGTTTGGAGGGAAACAGATTGCCACACAGTGTTGACCAGTGCTGTTTATGCCCAAAACTGTACTAGAGGAGAAAAAGACGGTCACATAGTGCCGTATAGTGCTGTACACAAAAAAAGATACATATAAATACATTTGGAAATTGGATACTCCAAGTGGGTATTAAAGAAGAAATTCTAAGCGCTTAAACGAGACTGGGGCAGGAATTCAAAATGAGAGGTAAAACCGTAAAAGGAAGCAAGGTGAAAACACCATGAGAGAATGCAAATACTAGCACATTTAAAAAAATATATGACACAAGAAGGAAGTCCTGAAAGCCCGGTAACAGAGAAACAACAAAAAGCTAGTAAGAAAAAAGGTTCAAGAAAGAATGAAGAAAAGCATATGAGGCACTCGCTCGGAGAAACCTCAAATCAATCAAGAGAGGACTTGGGAATTGACAGTGACACTGACACAAGAAAGGAGGAACAAGGAGCCAGCTCCCAAATGTCAACAAAAAGTAAAAAGCAGAAAAGTTTGCAAAATTAGAAAAATCAATAAAAATGGAAATGGCAGCACGACATGGACATCTGGGCCATATACTGGCACTAATAGAGAATATAGAGGGGAGAGTGTATGAACATGCCCATGAAATAATTAAGCTTAAAAAACAAGTGAAAAATTTGCAAACAGAACAGATGAGAATGCTATACAAAGTAGAAGATCAAGTAAATCGGAATAGGAGAAATAATTTAAGGATTCAAGGTCTATCAGAAGGGGAAAGGGAAGACTTGAAAAGTGCAATGAACAACATTTTCAACCCACTACTGGATAGACCAATGGAAGAACTATTGAAAATAGAAAGAGTACATAGGATCAGAAAACCTCAAAGTGTGTCAGCAGAAGATGTATTAGTAAGATTCCAGTTCTATGAAGACAAAGTGCAAATCTGGGAGAAGATGAGAGGAATATCATCACTGGAACCTCAGTTATCCTTCAGATAACTTGTTATCTCATCTATTTTTTTTATTTTTTTATGTCCCTCTATGCTTCAAAGCTCCCAGCGGGAAGGAAGGGAAGAAAGAGGAGATAAAGAGTAATATATATTTAACATGATTAAACTTAAATTTTTAACATACAATGTGAAGGGTCTAAATACTCAGGTTACTAGGCATAAGATCCGTAAAGAAATCCAACATTACTCTGCAGGTGTAGTTTTTTTGCAAGAGACACATACAGTATATCACATGATACAAAAGTTAAACTTTACTCAAAGAAATATCCTACATGGTATTATGGGGACTGAATACCTAAAATAGCAAATGGGGTAGCAATAGGAATTGCAAAAGACATAAGATTTCGTGGTGAAGGAAAGGATGGTAGATCCAGAGGGAAGATATTTATTCCTGAAATTAAAATTATATGAAATGGAATGCCAATTGCAAACATATACTGCCCTAATAATAATCCAATGGTTTATTTTAAGACAGGTCCTGGGAAAATTGATTGAATTTAAAATGGGTAAAGTAATAGTGGCAGGAGATTTCAATTTTCCAATGGACCCACAACTTAATATTTGGACCCAGGCCCGGAGAAGTGAAGCGTTTCAACTTAAGTCACTTAAAAGAATGTTATACCAATGTCAATTGATAGATAGCTGGAGAATCCAAAATCCTAGAGAGAGAGATTATACATTCTACTCCTCGGGGCACGGGTCATATTCAGGATTGTATTATATACTAGTAGAACATAGATTATTAGAAATAATAGGTAAAACATCTATTGAAGCAATAACTTTATCTGATCATGCACCAGTGACAATGGAAATGGAGATAACAGAGGTACAGAATAAGACAAACATTTTGAGACTAAATGAGACACTAATACAAGATCAGGAAATGATAGAAATGATAGAAAAAATAAAGAAAGAATTAAAACAAATATTTTAAGATAAATAAGACTCTATTATTTATTTATTAGTTATCAGAGGCCAATTGGTACTCAAAAAAGAAAGAGGATGAATAAAATAAATGAAATAATAAAATAACTATATGACCTAAAACAAAGGCATAAAAAAGGGAAATGAATAGATATACAACATCTAATAATGCTAAAAAGAGATGAGTTAAACTCGTTAATGGAACAAGAGACAAGGCAAACTTTCAACAAACTTAGAAAAGAAAGATAACAGTAGGGAAATAAATCAGGAACGTTTCTGAAAAGAGCACTAAGGAAAAATAAGTTGTTTATAGAAAAAATTTAAGAAAGTCATAGAATCAGGTGTACGGAGTATATGCTGAACAGTTCTAGCAAGATGTGCATCAATAACTGCTGGATGGTAATAACAGTCTCTGATGCGT
Source organism: Rana muscosa (assembly GCA_029206835.1). Classification (NCBI taxonomy): domain Eukaryota; kingdom Metazoa; phylum Chordata; class Amphibia; order Anura; family Ranidae; genus Rana; species Rana muscosa. The sequence continues at coordinate 74,511,717 of CM055123.1, forward strand.
GGGCACTGGTATGTGATGCACTTGGGGGCTGCTATCCTCAGAGTTGAGCCAGCTCTTTAAACAAACACAAGAAGAAGGAAGGGGGAAGTGCCACCTAAGTGCATTATCACAGGGGGTTTTATTAATACAACGGTTAAAAACTCTTACAACAGGTAAGGTAAAATTAGTTTATCGTGTAATAGCTCGTCTGCCAGGATGTCCTGGGTCCTTCCTTACTCCTACATGGTCCGCCAGGTTCAGATCCCTAGGAAGCAGTGGGGATGGAAGGTAGTTCAAAATATCAGTAATTTTCAAGCTCCAAACAATCACAGGAGGAGGAGGAGGTATTCTGTCCCTCTAGATGCACTGTCAGTTCCCAGGCTGTGTGTATGGGTGGGTGGAAAAACCTTTTGTGTGACCTGTGGCCACCAGTAAGCAGGAAACTGGGAGCATAATCAGTGTGGAACACAGCCGGACGGCAGGAAATATCATCACAGGAACAGGAAACAGCCAGGCTGTGAAGTCAGAGATTGAGCAGAATGGGCAGAATACAGGCTACGTGCTCTGAGCTGTCTGCTCCTTCTGAAGGCCTGGGGTGGTACTGAAGGCTCATGCTTATATAGGGAGGAGCATGCAATAAGATTTGTGAGACTAGAGGGACCAGCAGTGTCGGTACACAGACACAACAAACCACTGCAAGAATTAAAAACAAAACAATGCACAATTGTAATAAACTGGCAGGTCAACTTTGGCAATAATAATAATAGTAACTTGGTAATGAGCTGGTAATTTAAAAAATGTGAACGTGTAATGATGTGTAAAATATATATAAATATATGTCTGACCTAAATGGTATAAACATGTAATATTCGGTATTACATATGGAAGAATGGGGGGCAAACAGTGGGAATAAATGACATGATGGTAATTGACAATTCCTGATATAGATTAAATTAAAAATTTATAAAATGAAAATAATAATAATAATAAAATTAATAAAGATAAATAATTAAATATCAAAATATGAAAGAAAAATTTAAATAAAACAAAAATAAGAATAAAAATGAAACTAAATAGAAATAGAAAATTATAAAAATAAAGAAAAATAAATAAATTAATTAATTAAAAAATCCTAAAGAAATTAAGATGACAGACCTGTAAGGATTACCATGAGGAAACTAGGGTGGTTAAACTAAACTTGTCGCTAAGGTTACTTACTACAACCACCCCCGGAGACAAAGACACTGGCCCAATAGTCCCAAGTATCCGATAAGGAGACCATAAGAATCCACTGTGGATTTTTTTTTTTAAATTGTATGTAAATAAAAAAAGTAAGCATGGTGAAATGATACACTGCGGGCCCGGAGAGATGTTTCAGAGTAAGGTGTGTGTTTCTATTTCTTTGTTTAACGCATCTGACACAAGAGTGTTTTGTCATGTGTGAGGGGGTTAACTCGGTAGCGGGTGTGTGTGACCCCCTGGTTGGGCTCCCCACACAAAAACAGGGCCAGCAGACGGAGGTTGTGGTTTTCAAAATCAAAAGGTGCGGTTTATTTCTCTATGTACAGTGACAAAAACACAGCAAAGCCAAAAAGAAACAAACAAAATAAATCCTGGTCAGTTTGACCTCTGACTAAACATGCAGGTTTCCTAAACTAACAACTGGGATCAGCCTGGTGCTGTCCTAGTCCCTAAGTCCCTGGTTTAGTAAAAGTCCAAACAAATAGCCACACAGGCTTTGCCTCACCGCACAGGGGTTCACTCTCCCTAGACAGTCCACACAGGTCTGGTTCCAGGCATGAGCTAACATCTAATGAAGTTGGGAGTTTTTATAGAGGCCTTAAACGAACTGACAGGCTTCAGCTGGTCTCATCAACTCCCTGCCTGCACGACGCCCAGCCCTCTCCCTAGAGGTATGAGTCATCCATGAGCCCACTAGCCTTATACAACTCTCCACCTAGTTGTATAAGTCGGCGAAATATATCTACCCCCCTGGATGCAACCAGGTGACTTTACCTTCCTGCTGTCACATACCCCCCCCTCTTGTTTTAACCTCGGGGTTGGAACACCAGCAATCAGGCATTCATGTACTCGAGACAAAGCATCCACATTCCCCATTTGAACGCCAGGGCGATGCTTTACTGTGAAGTTGAATTCCTGGAGGGCCAGGAACCACCTATTCACTCTTCTATTTGTTTCCTTGTTTTGAGCCATCCACTTTAACGGAGCGTGATCCGTAACCAAGTCAAAGTGCCTACCTAGCAGGTAGTACCGAAGGGAATCTAGAGCCCACTTCACCGCTAAACACTCCTTTTCAACCGTGGCGTAATTTACCTCATGGGACTTCAACTTCCTGCTGAGGTAAATGACTGGGTGCTCTTCCCCGTTCCAGACCTGGGACAATACTGCTCCTAACCCCACATCTGACGCATCACTTTGTACGACAAAGTCTTTAGAGAAGTCGGGTGAGTACAACACTGGCTGGCTACATAAGGCTTGTTTCAAGAATTGGAATGCTGCCTCAGCCTCGGGGGTCCATTTAATCATGACCGACCCTTTCCCTTTCGTCAGGTTGGTTAGGGGCACAGCCTTAGAAGCAAAGTGGGGAATGAAGCGCCGATAATAACCCGCGATTCCCAGAAAGGCTCGTACCTGCTTCTTGCTGTTGGGACGTGGCCAACTCTGGATGGCCTCGACTTTGTTGAGTTGGGGTTTTATTACTCCCCTGCCAATGGTGTACCCAAGATATTTGGCCTCCTCCTGCCCAATGGTACACTTCTTGGGGTTAGCCGTAAACCCCGCTTCCCGAACAGAGTCCAGGACTGCTTGCACTTTTGGCAGATGTGAGGCCCAATCTGTGCTATGGACAATTACGTCATCCAGGTAAGCCGCAGCATACTTCCGATGGGGCCTCAGTTTCTGGTCCATTTTCCGCTGGAATGTGGCCGGCGCATTCTGTAACCCGAACGGCATTCTCTTATATTGGAACGCCCCGTCTGGGGTTACAAATGCGGTTTTCTCTTTGGCCGACTTGGCCAGAGGAATTTGCCAATACCCTTTTGTGAGGTCAAGAGTCGTCATGTATCGGGCTGTTCCCAGCCGGTCGATCAACTCATCTATACGTGGCATGGGGTAGGTGTCAAATTTTGTAACTTTGTTCAACTGACGAAAATCGTTACAAAATCGCCAGCTCCCATCCGGTTTAGGCACCAACACAATGGGACTAGACCAATCACTTTGGGACTCCTCTATCACCCCTAAGTTCAGCATTTTCTGTACTTCCTCCCGTATTGCCTCCCGTCGGGCCTCTGGGATCCGATAGGGTTTTAACTTCACCCTTTCACCGGGCGGGGTAATAATATCATGCTCTACCCCAGATGTTTGTCCCGGCAGCTCAGAGAACACCTCCTTGTTGCGAAGCACAAACTCCTTAACCTCCTGTTGTTGGGGTTGTGACAAGGTGGCTGCTATTCCAACCTCCGGAATCACGCAACCAGTTTGAGCTGGTGACCAAGTTTCTGCGACTAGGGACTCTCTATCCCTCCAGGCTTTCAACAGATTAACGTGATAGATCTGTTCGGGCTTTCGCCTTCCTGGTTGTCTGACCTTGTAATTCACTTCGCTCACTTTTTCCATTATCTCGTAGGGGCCTTGCCATTTGGCAAGGAATTTACTTTCAACCGTAGGGACAAGTACCAATATCCTATCCCCCGGGGAAAAGGTACGGGTCTTTGCTCCACGGTTGTACACTCTCTGCTGTGCCAACTGCGCTTGGGCCAAATGTTCCTTCACGATGGGCATTACCTGTGCAATTCGATCTTGCATCAGGGCGACATGCTCAATCACACTCCTGTGGGGAGAACTCTCACTTTCCCAAGTTTCCTTGGCAATATCCAACAGCCCTCTTGGGTGTCTCCCATACAGTAACTCAAAGGGGGAGAATCCCGTAGAGGATTGGGGCACCTCCCTAATAGCAAACATCAAATAAGGAAGTAGACAGTCCCAATCCTTTCCATCTCTATCCACCACTTTCTTCAACATTTGTTTTAGGGTTTTGTTGAATCTTTCAACCAGCCCATCGGTTTGGGGGTGATACACAGATGTACGCAATTGCGTCACTTTGAGCAATTTACACAGCTCTTTCATAACCCGGGACATAAACGGTGTACCTTGGTCCGTAAGCAGTTCTTTACAAATACCCACCCGGCTAAAAACAAGAGATAGCTCTTTGGCTATGGTTTTGGCCGAGGTATTTCTGAGAGGGATCGCTTCTGGATAACGGGTGGCATAGTCCATTATAACCAATATGTACTGGTGCCCCCTAGCGGACTTGATTATAGGACCTACCAAATCCATTGCGATTCTCTCAAACGGGACCTCAATGATGGGTAGAGGGACCAGCGGGCTACGGAAATGTGGCATCGGGGCCGACCTCTGACACACAGGGCAGGAGGAACAATAATTTTCTATGTCCTTCATCACCCCAGGCCAATAGAATCTCTGTAATACCCTCTCTCGGGTTTTCTCTGTCCCCAGATGACCTCCAAGAATGTGCCCATGGGCCAACTCCAACACCAACTTCCTGTAAGGTTTGGGCACCACCAGCTGCTCAACGGTTTCTTCTGCCCTTTTTGCCACCCGATACAGTAGGTCCTTCTCTACGCTGAAGTATGGGTAAGTGCAGGTATTATCTGGGTTCACTAACTCGCCATCTATTTCCACTACGTTTTCCCGTGCCTTTATTAGGGCGGGGTCTTTTAACTGTTCTGTGGCAAAATTTTCCCTGTGAACCTCCAGATCAGAAAACTCCACAGACGGTAGGTTTTCGTCTGAGGAGGTGGGCTCCTCTCCAGTTTCTTGAGTCTCCCCTGCAAATACTGACAAGGGAAATTCTGGAGAGTCCTCACCACTCTCAGAGGAGTTCTGGCTATCACATTCCTGGTACATAGGGGCACCAGTGGGGGGCTCAGGATCATCCCACAGTTCCCAGAACTTCGGAAAATCCCTTCCCACAATGGCGTCATGCGGTAACTGAGATACTAAGCCCACTGGATGAGAGAGGGTACCTTTGGGGGTCTCGAAACACACTGTAGTCACTGGATACTCTCGGGTGTCCCCATGCACACAAATAACAGCTACCTTGCTATTCCCAGAGACCTCTGTTTTAACTAATTCAGCCTTTATCAGGGTCACAAGGCTACCTGAATCCAGTAATACCACAACATTTCTACCATTAATACACATTTTGCATAAATGTTTCTCAGTTCCTCGAATGGCAGTGCATGCGACTGTCGCACACAGCGACTGACGTCTGCCCGTCAGAAAGTCACACTGCATGGGTTCCTCCACAACCGGGCAATTGGCTGCAATATGTCCCGCTTGCCGGCAGCGGTAGCAAACGATCCTTCTTGCGGCCTCTTGAGCCGCTGATTTCCCAGGCTGTTCTCGCCAAACTTGGGGTAGAGCTCCCACCCTCTCACTCTCTCCACCCTCACCCCTTGGAATCCTCTTATCCGCCCCTGGGGATGGTCTGGTCTTAGGGTGGAAAGTCCGAGTGTCTCTGGAAGAGGCCGTCAGGTTCTCTGTAGCCAAGTATTTCTCTACACGATCCACAAGACCACCGGCCGTCTCTGGGTCTCCATGGCTTACCCACTTTTGGATGGCAGTAGGAAGAGCTCTCAAAAACCGATCCATTACAACACGTTCCACAATCTCTGGTGCGGACAAAGTCTCTGGCTGTAGCCACTTCCTGCTCAGGTGAATGAGATCATACATTTGAGACCTGGGGGGTTTTCCAAGCTGGAAAGTCCAGTTATGCACACGCTGAGCCCGGACAGCCAGGGTGACACCCAGCCTTGCCAATATTTCAGCTTTTAGCATCACATAGTCTTTTGCTTGGTCAGGCTCTAGGTCATAGTAAGCCTTCTGCGATTCACCAGTTAACAGAGGAGCCACCAGTCCAGCCCACTGCTCCTCAGGCCACTTTTCTCTTTCAGCAGTCCTTTCAAATGTGGTCAAAAATACCTCTGGATAATCCTCTCCAGTCATTTTTGTCAATAAACGACTCACCCCAAAGGACGCGGTATTAGTGGGACGGCTTTCCTCACTGGTCTGCGGACGTTGCTGCATTACTGCTTCCATTTGTTGTAGTCTCTGCTCTTGCTTCTGTAACAGGTCTATGAAGCGGGCCTCAGATTGCTGCTGGGCTTGTTGATGAGCTTGCTGCTGGGCTGCAAGGCTCCTTTGCAAACCTGCATTTGTCTGCTGTTGATTGGCATTTGCTAGAGCCAGCTGTTTCAGTATCTCCTCCATGCTGGCTTAAAAAAAACTGCCACTGGTTCTCCACCAACTGTGAGGGGGTTAACTCGGTAGCGGGTGTGTGTGACCCCCTGGTTGGGCTCCCCACACAAAAACAGGGCCAGCAGACGGAGGTTGTGGTTTTCAAAATCAAAAGGTGCGGTTTATTTCTCTATGTACAGTGACAAAAACACAGCAAAGCCAAAAAGAAACAAACAAAATAAATCCTGGTCAGTTTGACCTCTGACTAAACATGCAGGTTTCCTAAACTAACAACTGGGATCAGCCTGGTGCTGTCCTAGTCCCTAAGTCCCTGGTTTAGTAAAAGTCCAAACAAATAGCCACACAGGCTTTGCCTCACCGCACAGGGGTTCACTCTCCCTAGACAGTCCACACAGGTCTGGTTCCAGGCATGAGCTAACATCTAATGAAGCTGGGAGTTTTTATAGAGGCCTTAAACAAACTGACAGGCTTCAGCTGGTCTCATCAACTCCCTGCCTGCACGACGCCCAGCCCTCTCCCTAGAGGTATGAGTCATCCATGAGCCCACTAGCCTTATACAACTCTCCACCTAGTTGTATAAGTCGGCGTAAAGCCTGAATCTGGGCGAAATATATCTACCCCCCTGGATGCAACCAGGTGACTTTACCTTCCTGCTGTCACACATGGATATGCAGTAATGTTTGTCTGTCAGCTTACCTTCCTCTCCATGTGTTCACCTTAGAGGCCAGACACTCTCACCTGGCTACTTTAATAATCTCTCCTCCAAGCATGGCTCCACCCCAGGCCCTATCAGAGAACTCTATATTAACCTGTGCACTCTGCCTTGCTGATCAACGTTGTTTGTTAAGCATTGTGTGTTTGGGTTCCTGCTTGCCGTGTGCTACGTCTGTCTCTGTGTTACCGATCTTGGCTTGTTCTCAACTATCCCTGTCTGCTTGTGACCTTGACCTTTGGCTTGTCCTTTGTTTATCCTTGTCTGCTTGTCGCCCTGACCTTGGCTTGCCCCCTCACTATCTCTTGTATCCTGAGCTGCTGCTTCCCCTCTATCCTCTATACCCTACGAAGCGTGAGCTAGGGATTCTGGGGGCCGCGACCTGGATCCAGTTGCAGCTCAGTCCATCCTCACCACTAGAGGCTCTGGTGAACACCTGCTGGATCTTAGACTCAGCGCCCTGGGGAATTTTGCGCTCTAGCTCCCTGTGGGATCCCTGTTTGTGCTCCAGTGGACCTGCCTTCCTTAACCACCCAGTGTTCCATCCGCAGCAGTCAGCAATAGGGTTCACTACCTTAGCGGTGCACTCCTGACCCTAAAGGTGTGCATCTGTCACCTGGCTTCAGGTGACCTGACAGTTTGATCAGCCATGGACCCAGCTGATGTGCCGCCACCCGCAGATGATCCGTTGCAGGGCATAGTCCGCAGACTTGAGACCCAGGAATCTAATCAGACCCGGGTGATGCGATTCCTTCAGGATTTGGCCTCCCGTTTTGAACAGGTTCAGGCCTCCTTAGGACCCCCGGTTCAACAACCTTAACCGCTATCAGCGGCTGCACCTATTCCGGTCGCAGTTGCAGCCACACATTCACTACAACTGCCAGCTCTGTCCCGTTTCTCTGGGGACTCCAAGGCCTGCAGGGGGTTCCTTAGCCAATGCACTATTCATTTTGAGCTCCAGCCCCAAAACTTTCTGTCTGATCGGCCAAAGGTAGCCTATATAATTTCCTTCCTCTCCGGTGAAGCTTTAGCCTGGGCAGCCCCTCTGTGGGAACTGAATGATCCAGTGGTTTCTAGCCTGTCTGACTTCTTGAAACTTTTTCGGAATATCTTCGAAGATCCGGCTTGTGTCTCTTCAGTGGCCAGCGCCCTTTTACGTCTCCGCCAAGAGTCTGCTTCTGTGGGACAGTATGCTCTTCATTTCCGCATACTGACAGCTGAGTTGAGCTGGAACAATAAGGCCTTAGTCGCAAGGCTAGCTTGTCTACAAATTCTGCAGTCGCTACGCCTTACGATGCGATTCAGGTAGTCGCTACACCTGACTCTGCTATTCACTCGGCCACTGTACTAGTTATGCCAGTCCAGCCCATGCCCAGTGAGCCTCCTACTTTTTCTTATTCAGGACATTCTGCTTGTCTTTCAGCTATTCAGCTTGACTCCTGTGACATGTCACCTTCTAACCAACCTGACCTCAGGGTTCCACTGACCTCTGCCCAGTCTGATGGTCCTGTGCTAGATGTCCAGTTCATCTTTAAGGGTCTGGGGGACCCCCCTCAGATCCCTGTTGATCCTCTCATGCCCTTGCCTATTCCTAAAAGGCCTTTGGTCCTCAATAAATCCTCTCGTCCTCTCCCTACCTCGGTTCCGGTCTCTGAGGATAATCTAAAGTATGAGGTTAGTCAAGTTCTCGGCTCTGCAGAGGCATTCTTCAGTACCTTGTGCATTGGAGAGGGTTTGGTCCTGATGAAGCGTCTTGGATCGCTGTATCTGAGGTCTTTGCACCTTGTCTGTTGAGGGGGTTTCATCTGAGGTTTCCCTTTAAGCCTGGGCCCAGGCGGGGGAGGGCACATAAGGGGGGGGTACTGTCATGGATATGCAGTAATGTTTGTTTGTCAGCTTACCTTCCTCTCCATGTGTTCACCTTAGAGGCCAGACACTCTCACCTGGCTGCTTTAATAATCTCTCCTCCAAGTATGGCTCCACCCCAGGCCCTATCAGAGAACTCTATATTAACCTGTGCACTGCAAGTCTGCCTTGCTGATCAACGTTGTTTGTTAAGCATTGTGTGTTTGGGTTCCTGCTTGCCGTGTGCTACGTCTGTCGCTGTGTTACCGATCTTGGCTTGTTCTCGACTATCCCTGTCTGCTTGTGACCTTGAGATTTGGCTTGTCCTTTGTTTATCCTTGTCTGCTTGTCGCCCTGACCTTGGCTTGTCCCCTCACTATCTCTTGTATCCTGAGCTGCTGCTTCCCCTCTATCCTCTATACCCTATGGAGCATGAGCTAGGGGACTCTGGGGGCTGTGACCTGGATCCAGTTGCAGCTCAGTCCATCCTCACCACTAGAGGCTCTGGTGAACACCTGCTGGATCTTAGACTCCGCACCCTTGGGAATCTTGGGCTCTAGCTCCCTGTGGGATCCCTGTTTGTGCTCCAGTGGACCTGCCTTCCTTAACCACCCAGTGTTACATCCGCAGCAGTCAACCAAATGGTTCACTACCTTAGCGGTGCACTCCTGACCCCAACGGTGTGCATCTGTCACCTGGCTTCAGGTGACCTGACATGTTTAAAGAATAAATCCAGTACTTTTCCTGCTGGCACAGACGTTTGAAATGTCCTGCAGCAGGGAACGTACTGGGTATGGCCTCAATTATCCACACTCAGAGCCCACTGGTGGACTTCTGGTGGAATTCCAAAAAATGTCTCAGAACACTATGTTTGTCAATACCCTTTTCAATTAATCTCCTGTGCTCACCTAATCATTTCATAAGGGTCCTGATGGTATGCCCTACATAAAAGAGACCACAGGGACAGGTGAGGCAGTAGACCTCAAACTCGGTGGAACAGTTGAAAAATTCCTTGACTTTATATGTTTTGCCCTTTAACAGTGAGTTTTTATGACATTAAATTAGCATGATACATGCCAATAAGTGGTATAAGGACAGTGTGGTGTATATTGTTGTCAGCTTAGGTCTTGGTAACATTACGGGGAGCTAACTTCCTTTTAATGTTTCTGGCCCAACGATGGGATATGATGAGTTTGGGCGTCAGTGTGGGTTTTAGGAACGGGTCCTTTAGGAGAATGGGCCAATGTTTTCTGAAAACATTCTCCTTTTTTTTTTAAACGCGCATGGAACTCAGTCGTGAAGTGGGTGGGTTGTGACTCAGTGAAGGGGCACTTTACTTTAAGCTAGGGATTGGTGGAGTAATGTTGAAAGGCCTCATCAACTAGTTCCGTTGGGAACCCCTTTGTCAGTGAATTTATTGGCTAACTGTTGTCCATGGGGTGTGTATTCTGTATCTCTAGTACAGTTTTTTTTGTAGCCGACAAAATTGGCTACGAGGTGTCAGGGATCAGCGGCTAAGGAGACCAGACACATAGCTACACAAGGGAACTGAGACCAAACAAAAGATATATCATTAAAGTTGGAAAAAAGATTGAATGAGTTGAAAACCCCAAAAAGAGAAAATATCGTCTGCATACATGGCAATCTTTTCTTCCCCAAGTTTCCTCTTAAATCCCTGTACTTCTGGGGATGCCCTTATTGAAATGGCCAGAGGTTCCATTGCGAGGGCGAAAAGCAGGGGCGACAGTGGGCACCCTTGCCTTGTCCCCCTCGCCAGTTGGAACCACTCTGAGCACTCACCATTTATTATTATTTTAGCCCTTGGACCCTCATACAATGTCTTGACCCATTGGATGAACCTCGGGCCAAACTGAAACTCAGCCAGTACCCGCCACAAGAAGTTCCACTCAAGGCTGTCAAACGCCTTGGTTGCGTCTAAAGACAAAATGGCTCTCGTCCCTCCTTTTTCTATTGGTAGTTGATTGTGTAAATATGTCCTTCTTATATTGATACTTGTGGATCTGTCTGGAATAAATCCAGTCTGGTCCGGGTGCACCAATTTCGCAACTATTCTGTTAAGTCGTGTTGCCAGTACATTAGCCAATATCTTCACATCCGAGCATAAGAGAGATATCGGCCTATATGATGCTGCATCAACCTGGCTTTTCCCCTCCTTAGGGAGCACTATAATTGTTGCCTCTGTCATAGACAGTGGCAACTTCCCTTCTTCAGCTGCCCAATTAAGTACTTCCAGGAGTTTTGGAAGCAGCACCTCACTGTAATGCCCCATACACACGATCGTTTTTCATGTCGTTAAAATTGCCATTTTTAAAAATGGGCATTAAAACCGATCGTGTGTATGCTCCAGAGCATTTTTAACGGCGTGAAAAACGGCCATTAAAAATTTCGAACATGCTCTATTTTTTCACGTCGTTTTTCATGTCGTTTTTGTTAACGACGTAAAAAACGATAGTGTGTATGCTTTCACGAGGAGAAAAAAAATGCGCATGCTCAGAATCAAGTATGAGACGGGAGCGCACGTTTTGGTAAAGCTAGCGTTGGAAATGGAGATGGCACATTCGTCACGGTGGAATTAATAGCATCGTTTTAATGCTGCGCATTCCGTTCTTCTTTTGATAATGCTTAAATAATTACCTTCTTTTGCTAATGATATTTAGAGTTATGCCAAACTTGTTTCCTAAGTAATTCCTAATTGATCTAATGATTGTAAAATATTCTTGTTAAGCCACATCTCCCTCATAAATTCATAACTAAATGTCAAGCTCACAAAATTTGTGATTTTTAAATTATTATTTTTTTATTGTTTATTTTTGCAATTAAGTTAGCTTAATTTATTTATTTTGGGCTTCATTGATATATGTAGGCTTTTTATTTAATTATTTTTGTTGATTTAGAAAAAATTATTTGTGTGTAAAGTTACCACACCAACCTTCTAAATTTTTCTCATTTTGCCTCAAGGAGGTTTGTGTCCCTTGTTAATAACAATAATATTATTTGAAATGTCCCTGCCTACTCCCTAGCAAACTCTCTTTTAAACTAGAAATCACATAGTCAAGTATTTTAAGCAAAAAAAAAGAATCCTTTATTTAGGTACATTACAAATTAAAGGGGAAGGCAGCACTGGAGAGCCTGCTTGAATTTGTGCATCCTTTGGACCCCACAACAACCATCCAAGATGTGAAAACCAAACTCTTGAATTCCTAAAACAAAAAGGAGCCCAATCTTGGCTTGAACTCCCAGAGGTCAGGAACAGCAGCAGATAAGTCAGATATGTCCCCAGTCTGTGGTACTACAGCAGGCATTATTTTTTCCTCTTCCTTGTAACCTTCTCTCCAGCCTTCCCTGAAGCCATTGTTGCTTGCTTCCTCGGAGGCTGGGGATCAGGAGGAGAGTTTGTGGCAGGAGGAGTAGTAGTAGGAGGAGGAGGAGGTGGAGGAGGAGGGACAACCTCAGTGAGGTCTGTGAACTTGGTCAGTTCCCCGAGCAACCCCCTGTTAATGACCTTCAGCATAAGGTTCTCACTATATAGGCGTTGCCTTAAGTCCATTTGGCTTAACTTATGGGCCAGGACTGCGGCATAGCCCTCCTCAGCAGAGGGTGCCTCTCTGAGGGCCGCAGTAGCCTCTTTTAGGAAGGCTCTTGTTTCCTCCTCCACCTGCCTAGCTCTCCTTGGCCCTCGTTGGATAATTTTCAGGGGAGGCATCTGGGCTCTTGTGCTGGGCCCAGCCTCCTCCTGTGTGCCACTGGGCCCTGCCTCCTCCTGGTCCCCAACATCACACTCTTCCTGGCTCTGCTCTGGCTGTAAAAAAAGAAAGGGACATTCTTTATTTTTTGCCTCCATCAATCACACACATTGTTCACTTCCAGACATTTTTAAATTGAATGGCAAAAGGGATTAATTTTCCATAGATGCCGCCTCATGATATTGTTGCCTTGTCCCCATCAAATTTGACCACTACTATCTCTTGCTCTGTAAATCCTAATTTTTTCAAACATTAAATACCTAACAATACTAACATCAATTTAAAATCATCACTTTTGTAACATATAAATGTAGATATCAATACTTTACCTGGCTCCATATATCCAAATCTGCCTCCTCAAGGACCTCATCTTGATCCTCAGAGGAAGCCAGAGCAGGGTTGCTAGGAAGGCTGGAGGGCTGGCTGCAAGGAAGGCTGGAGGTTTGGCTACAAGGAAGGCTGGATTGACCTCTGGGGGGAAAGGTGGACAGAGATTCCCGCACTTCCAGCTGGTCATCCAGAAAAGATAACTTGCTGTAGTACCACAGACTGGGTTTATAAACCTTATCTGCTGCAGCACCTGACCTCTGGGACTTCAGGACCATATTCCTCTGGGTCCTGTATGTCCCCCTGATGGTAGCAATTTTGGTTTTCACATCTTGGAGAGTTGTTGTGGGTATCTAGGTTTGGACAAATGCAAGCAGGCTCTCCAGTGCTGCTGTCCTGGCCGCTTTATTTTTATTGACACCACTTTTGGTCTGCCACAGGATAGGGAGTTCCTTCCATTTATCTATGAACTCCCCCATAAACTCCGGATTTTTGAAAGTATTCATTCTCTCTGTAAAATCAAGAACCAAGAAAATACATATGTTCAGGCAACATTCATCAAATCAGCATTTTGGACAGATATAAAAGCCCCAAATCTCCTCCTCTGATGAAACCCAAATCCTTAAAATGTTATGTACCTTGTTCAACACGTTCGTTGCTAACTCCCTCTCCCGGCAAATGAACGTATTTTCGACACATGGATCCTCACTTGATATACACTGCGCATGCGTGAAACTCTGCACGCTTTCCCCGCCCCTGACGTTCGATATTGTACTTTCCCCGCCCCTTCTCGCTCATCGTAGTGCTTAACAACATGGCGGAGACACAGGTGGCTGAGATTACCTCTACAGAGGAGGAAATTCCTGAGGAGTCCAAATCCCGATCCCGGAGATATAAGGCATCCAACATGTCATTCGAGGAAATGGTGGAGATGGTCGCCATTTTGAGGAGGGAGGATTATGATGCCAAGCATGGGCCGTATAAAAAGCCTAATCTTGTCAAGACAAAAATTATGGGCAAAGCGGTCAAAACTCTTCACCAAAAATTCGGGGTGTGCAGAACGAAGGAACAGCTCAGAAAACGATGGTCTGATCTGAAGTTGCGGGAGCCCGACCAATACAAAAGAATCAAGAAAGTTTTAGGAAAAAGTAAGTAATTTTTATACATTTTCCCTGCTAAAGATTATTACTTGTATTAAGTCGTGTATATTTGACTTTGATATAGTACAGTGAAAGATACCAACTTTCATGTTCGTCCGCACAGTAAACGGATGTAGTAAACCTCTTTCTCCGTACAGTTCATAAAATGATGTTTTTGGATCATTTAGTGTGAACACCCAAATTTCTATTTTTTTTTTGGGGAGCTAATTTTGTAAACAACTTGCTTTATTTTTATAATCCAAATGACTTTTTTTTTAAATTAAAAGGGTATGCATTGTAATGTTAGGGCAGAGAATGCTCAGCAGCTGATTAAACATCTGAACGCAGTAGTACAAGTGTGGGCCAAAACCCCAAATTTTTAGAGTGTCACACACAGGTGATCCTGTGTATATACTTTGGGGTGTTACAATGTGGCAAACTTTATTGTAAAAAGTATATGCTCTGGTTTTGGCTATGTATCCAATCATGTGTTCAGGTTGTCACTGGGGGTACATTTAAAAATGGACCACACTTCCAAATAATCTTTCAAAATTTACTTTTCAGGGTTTTTGTTGGAAAATAATTATTATTTACTAATGAAACTATACCTTTTATTGCAATCTCCATAGGGCTTCAAAAAGCTACGTCAGATGAGCCTATAAATCCAACACCTTCAACAATACCCCCAGAACCACATGATGGAGAGGAACGTGAAGTTGAGGAAGTGGAAAGTGGCACCACAACAGGTCAGTGTCAAACCAGACAGATGCAGGTTAATAGATGTAGGCCTACATATTCTATACTACATGTTTTTTTTTTTGATTTAGGTGCAGTTCTGGCAGAAGACCCCGAAAAGTTTACACATCACAGTGCCCAGATCCTGATCCAATACCTCATGGTCTGCTGTCGTGACCTTGAAAAAATAAAGGGAGACTTGATAGAGATCAGGGAAAATACCAAGCGGGTTGAGGAAAGGCTACAAAATATCATGGCTGTGCTTGGGCGTGTATAATGTTTTAACACAAAAGAACGTGGAACTTGCTGTGTTTTTGCAGGGTTTTTTTGCTTTTAAGCTTTAATGAATAGTACATGTTTACATTTCCACTAAATTTTTTAAGATTGTTTTTTTATGCATGGCTGTTCATGAGTTTTACCCCCATAAATATTTTTCATACATCTACATTTAAAAGGAAGTTTACTAAAACTAAATAAAAAAAGGTATTTTCTTACCAAGAATTTGTGGCTTCATTATGTAAATGTTGTGCAAAGTGAACTAATCAATGTTTTGTGTTTACACTGACAATGAAGGCTAATTAAGAATGCTAAATACACATGGCACTACAAGTGCACTAGGTAAACCTACGAGAAACATAAAAGAATATTAAATTAAAACACAATACCAATATTTTCTCTTAAAAAAGTTTTATTTTAACAAATAATAATCAAGCCCACTCAAAGTCATATAATTTGAAGAATGCACCCTCAGAAAATTATGGAGCACGCAACAAGTCATTACTACATGGTTCCATTTATAAGGGGCAAGGTGGATGGAGGTGAGGAACAGGCGGAATCAGCTGGCCATGATGCCAAAGGCATTTTCCACCACCCTTCTTGCTCTGGCCAGCCGATAGTTGAACACCCTCCTCTCAGGGGTGAGGGTGCGTTGCGGGAATGGCCTCATCAAATGGGGACCCAGGCCAAACGCCTCATCCGCCACAAAAACAAATGGGAGTCCCTCCACATTCTGCTCCGCTGGTGGCAAGGCCAGCTGATCCAATAGGAGCCGTTCCCCAAACTCAGTCTGTGCAAAGACTCCTCCATCTGACATCCTGCCATTCTTGCCAATATCCACATACAGGAATTCGTAGGTGGCCAATAGTGATGAGCCGAACACCCCCGGGTTCGGTTCGCACCAGAACCCCGAAAGTTCGTACTTACATTAGAACCCTATTAAATACAATGGATGCGAACGTTCGAATTCTAAAGTGCTAATTATAACAACTATTATGCATGTTATTGTCCTAAAAAGGGTTTGGGAACCCGGGTTGTGCACCAGGGGACATGTATCAATGCAAAAAGAAGTTTTAAAAACGGTCGTTTTTCGGGAGCAGTCATTTTAATGATGCATAAAGTGAAAAAAAAAAGTCAAATATTCCTTTAAATATCGTACCTGGGGGGTGTCTAAAGTATGCCTGTGAAGTGCCACGTGTTTCCCGTGTTTAGAACTGTCCCTGCACAAAATGACACTTCTAAAGGAAAAAAAAGCCATTTAAAACTGCTTGCGGCTTTAATGTAATGTCTGGTCCCGGTAATATGGATGAAAATCTTTAAGAAAAATGGCATAGCTACCCCATGACCCCCCCCCCCTACCCCAGCCCATTACCAGCCCCTTTGGGTCTTGTATGGATATTAAGGGGAACCCCGCACATAAAATAAAAAAGGCCCTATATACTCTGAACAGCCGTATACAGGCGGTGCATACAAGACAGGGACTGTAGGTTTGTTCTTATGTAGAATCTGTTTGTAATTTTGAACAGGTACATTGTTTAAGTGTAGCTCCAGCCCAAAAATCTATTTTTAAACTTTTTGGAAAACATAGGTAAGGGTTATCACCCCTGTAACATTTGTTTTGCTGTCTGTGCCCCTGTTCAGAACATTTCACCTCACTTTCCGTCCCAATGACAACTGTTTTTGAAATGTGGTTTTTTTCTTGAAACAAGGATTGCTGATAAAGCATCAGTACAGAGGAGACACCTTTCTCCCATATTAATTCTTACAGGAGAGAATTTTCCTTCCAAGGGGTAGATTTCCTCTCACTTCCTGTTGTCTTCTTGCGTTTGCAAGTAGGAGTCGTTTGTAAGTTGGATGTTTGAAAGTAGGGACCTGCCGTATATACTCTGGAGAAATAGGCCCCTTAGTTGTTGGTGTTGGCACAACACTGTAAGCACTCACAGTTACTCTTGGTTGGTGCTGGAACGCCCTGCTGTCAACTATTATATCAGGAATTTTAATTACATATAATTGTTGAACAGTGGTAGTAAAAATTGGGCCTTTGATGGTGGTGCTGGTGCCACAACACTGTAAGCCCTGACAGTTACTCTTGGTGGGTGCAGCAATGGGCCCTGCTGTGAATTATTAGATCAAGAATTGTAATTGCATGCCCCTGTTGAACAGGGGCTGAAAAATTGGGCCTTTCGTGGTGGTGGTGGTGGTGGTGGTGTTGCCACAACACTGTAAGCCCTCAGAGTTACTCTTGGTGGGTGCAGGAATGGGCCCTGCTGTGAATTATTAGATCAAGAATTGTAATTACATGCCCCTTTTGAACAGGGGCTGAAAAATTGGGCCTTTCGTGGTGGTGGTGGTGGTGGTGGCGTTGCCACAACACTGTAAGCCCTCAGAGTTACTCTTGGTGGGTGCAGCAATGGGCCCTGCTGTGAATTATTAGATCAAGAATTGTAATTGCATGCCCCTGTTGAACAGGGGCTGAAAAATTGGGCCTTAGGCACTGGTGGCACAACACTACAACCCCTCACAGATACTGTACTTGGAGCACAGCAATGAGCCCTGTTGCAAAGTATTGCTTCAAAAATTGTAATTACACGCCCCTGTAAAACAGGGGCTGAAAAATTGGGCCTTAGCCACTGGTGGCGGCACCCATAAACAAAAATGATCTTCCAAGCTATCATCATCAATCGTATCATTGAGGACTCGGAGGAGGAGGATAGCCAGTCAACATAACAGCACAGGCACTCAGCATCAGCATCAGTCTTGAAGGGATGTGACATGTTAAAATCAATTAGTCTGTTATATCAGCATCAGGTGTGTGGTAGCTGGTGGTGATCCAAGACTGGTTCATCTTGATGAAAGTCAGTCGATCAACCGAGTCGGTGGACAGGCGCACCCTGTGATCCGTGACAAATCCTCCAGCAGCACTGAATGTGCGTTCCGAAAGAACGCTGGATGCAGGACAGGCCAGTAGCTCAATTGCATACTGTGCAAGCTCTGGCCAGTGATCCATCCTCAAGACCCAGTAAGCCAGAGGATTTTCGGTGGGGAAGGTGTCCAAGTCTGACCTTGCCCCTAGATATTCCTGCACCATGTTTATCAGACGCTGGCGATGGTTGCTGGAACCGATCATACTTTGGGGCTGCGGACTAAAGAATTGTCTGAACGCATCGGTCAGACGGCCACCTTCCCCACCGCTCCTTCTTTGACAGGCCGAAGCCTCAGCAACTCGTTGTCCAGGACCAGGAGTTTGTAACCTCCCAGTCTCTGGGAACGCGTTGCACAGACCTTTCTGCAAGGCCTCCCGGAGTTGTCTCATCCTCTGCTCCCTCTGCGACGGTAACATAAGGTCCGCAACCTTACCCTTGTACCGTGGATCAAGGAGAGTGGCCAGCCAGTAATGGTCCCTCTCCTTGATCCGAAGAATACGAGGATCCTTCCGCAGACTTTGCAGGATCAGGGAGGCCATGCAGCGTAGGTTTGCTGAGGCATTCGCTCCGGAGTCCTCTGGGTCACTAAGGACGACATGATCCGCAGCCACCTCCTCCCAGCCACGTACAAGTCCACTGGTTTCTTGGGACTGTAAATCATCCCTAAAAGACTGCTGCTGATGATGCTGAGTGCCAGCCTCCACCTCCATGCTGACACAATCCTCCTCCTCCTCCTCCTCCTCCTCCTCTTCCTGTGCGATGGGTGGGACAGAAGGAACACTGTCTGGGTAAAGGGGGCCTTGAGAGGCAAGGAAGTCCTCCTCTTCCTGCCTCTGTTCTGCCTCAAGTGCCCTGTCCATTATTCCACGCAGCGTGTGCTCCAACAGGTGGACAAGAGGTACAGTGTCACTGATGCATGCACTGTCACTGCTCACCATCCTCGTGGCCTCCTCAAATGGTGCCAGGACAGTGCATGCATCCCTGATCATGCCCCACTGGCGTGGAGAAAAAAAACCAAGCTCCCCTGACCCTGTCCTGGTGCCGTAGTCGCACAGGTACTCATTGATGGCCCTCTGCTGCGTGTGCAGCCGCTGCAGCATGGCCAACGTTGAGTTCCACCTGGTGGGCATGTCACATATAAGGCGGTTCTTGGGCAGGTTCAACTCCTTTTTCAGCTCAGCCAGGCGAGCACTGGCATTATAAGATCTGCGGAAATGCACACAGACTTTCCTGGCCTGCCTCAGGACATCCTGTAAGCCCGGGTACCTGCCCAAGAACCGCTGCACCACCAGGTTAAGGACGTGAGCCACACAGGGCACATGGGTCAGTTGTCCCTGTCGGAGGGCGGAGAGGAGGTTGGTGCCATTGTCGCAAACCACCATTCCTGGCTTAAGCTGGCGTGGCGTCAACCACCTCTCGGCCTGGCCCTGCAGAGCAGACAGGACCTCTGCCCCAGTGTGGCTTCTGTCCCCCAAACACACCAGCGCAAGCACGGCATGGCATCTTTTTGCCTGCGTACTTGCGTAGCCCCTTAAACGCCTATGGAGCACCGCTGGTTCCGAGGACAAACCACAGGAAGAGGCCATGGAGGAAGAAGAAGAGGAGGGGGTGGAGGAGAGAGGTGTGTCACAACCAGTAGTAGCATTTTGGAGGCGTGGCGGTGGAACAACCTCCAACACTACTGCACCTTGTCCTGCATCCTTCCCAGCTGCCAAAAGAGTGACCCAATGGGCCGTGAAAGAAAGGTAACGTCCCTGTCCATGCCTGCTGGACCATGAGTCAGCGGTAATATGCACCTTACCGCTGACCGCTCTGTCCAGCGAGGCCAAGACATTGCCTTCCACATGCCGGTAGAGAGCCGGAATAGCCTTCCGTGAGAAAAAGTGGCGTTTGGGAACCTGCCACTGAGGAACCGCACATTGCACAAACTCACGGAAGGGGGCCGAGTCTACCAACTGAAAAGGCAGCAGTTGAAGCGCTAGCAATTTAGCCAAGCTAGCATTCAACCGCTGGGCATGTGGATGGCTGGGAGTGAACTTCTTTCGACAGTCCAGCAGCTGGGGCAGGGAAATTTGCCTGCTAGAATCGGACGTCGGTGTACTGCTAGCAGAGTGGCCGCAAGTACTTGGCTGTGACACACCTAATTCTACACCTTCATTCCTCTCAGTGCATGTTTCAGAGAGGACTGAAGTTATAGTGGGGTTGGAGATCCCAGCTGATGCGGTGCAAGGAGAGGTCCGCTTTGTTCTTTGGTGTGGGTCTTTGAGGTAGGCTTGCCAACGAGCTGCATGGCAGGTCAACATATGTCTGGTCAGGCATGTGGTACCCAAGCGGCTGATGTTTTGGCCACGCGATATACGCTTGAGACATATGTTGCAAACAGCAGCTGTGCGATCTGATGCACTAGCCTCAAAAAAGGCCCACACCAAAGAACTTTTTGAATGACGGGCAGAGGCAGCGCCCTGCACAGGCGGAGCTCTGCGGTGTGATTCCGTCGGTGTACTGCCCTTACGCTGGCCACCAAAGGGCATCCTGCCTCGTTGGAGATGTGCCTCCTCCTCATCCTCCTCCTCCTCCTCTCTCCTATTAGGCACCCACGTGGAGTCAGTGACCTCATCATCCCCTCCCTCCTCATCACTGGAGCCAATCTGGCAGTATGCTGCAGCTGCTGGAACATGACTGCCAGATTGGTGTCCTTCTTGAGCATCCCCTCTGTCTGCTCTCACGCTACTGCCTTCCTGTAGCTGGGTTTCATCATCAGACCCTTCGAAACGCTGGGCATCCTCCTGGAGCATGTACCCAACACTGTGCTCAAACAGTTCGGGGGACTCCTCAGGAGGAGGACATGGTGGGTCTAGGGAAGGAGTGACTGATGATGAGTCTGACATTGATACCAGGGAAGAGGACGCTTTGGCAGCTGCTTTTCCAGTACCCTGAGCCTGGGTGAGAGAGGATGAGGAGGAGGAGGAGGGCTTGGTCATCCACTCTACCAAGTCTTCGGCATGATGTGGCTCAACATG
Organism: Rana muscosa; assembly: GCA_029206835.1. Taxonomy (NCBI): domain Eukaryota; kingdom Metazoa; phylum Chordata; class Amphibia; order Anura; family Ranidae; genus Rana; species Rana muscosa. Next base: position 74,532,738 of record CM055123.1, read on the forward strand.
TCCAGCTGCCGAAAAGAAGGACAAGCGTGTCCCATGGCCATGTGCTGATGACAATGCACCGCGTCCACGACCAGCACTGTTGCCCCCAGACACAGAACCTGCTTGCCCTCTTTTATTGCCTCCTGACTGTCTGCCTCTCCTTGTTTGCCTTCCAGACATTCTAATAGATGGCCTGCAGGGAGATGGGAAAAAAGCAATAAGGGCTACCTTCAGGTGTCCTTCTCTGTCCCTTTACTTAAGGATTTCTAAATATGGTTGAGGATGATTGCTTTTGCACATAATAGCACAACGACAATTTCCCTGACTGTCCAAAAAAACAAGGATTTCAAAGATGGTTGATGAGGAATGCTTTAGCACACTATAGCACAAGGAGAATTTCCCTCACTGTCCTTCCCTGTCCCTAGAAACAAGGATTATCACAGTGAAAGAAACTGACACTCTTCCTACCTATAGTTTTCTGTCCCTAGAAAAAATGTTTTTTTAAAGCACACTATAGCACAAGGAGAATTTTCCTCACTGTCCTTCCCTGTCCCTAGAAACAAGGATTATCACAGTGAAAGAAACTGACACTCTTCCTACCTATAGTTTTCTGTCCCTAGAAAAAATGTTTTTTTAAAGCACACTATAGCACAAGGAGAATTTCCCTCACTTTCCTTCCCTGTCCCTAGAAACAAGGATTATCACAGTGAAAGACACTGACACTCTTCCTACCTATAGTTTTCTGTCCTTGGAAAAAATGTTTTTTTAAAGCACACTATAGCACAAGGAGAATTCCCTCACTGTCCTTCCCTGTCCCTAGAAACAAGGATTCGCACAGTAAAACACACTGACACTCTCCCTACCTATAGTTTTCTGTCCCTAGAAAAAATGTTTTTTTAAAGCACACTATAGCACAAGGAAAATTCCCTCACTGTCCTTCCCTGTCCCTAGAAACAAGGATTCGCACCGTAAAACACACTGACACTCTCCCTACCTATAGTTTTCTGTCCCTAGAAAAAATGTTTTTTTAAAGCACACTATAGCACAAGGAGAATTTCCCTCACTTTCCTTCTTTGTCCCTAGAAACAAGGATTATCACAGTGAAAGAAACTGACACTCTTCCTACCTATAGTTTTCTGTCCCTAGAAAAAATGTTTTTTTAAAGCACACTATAGCACAAGGAGAATTCCCTCACTGTCCTTCCCTGTCCCTAGAAACAAGGATTCGCACAGTAAAACACACTGACACTCTCCCTACCTATAGTTTTCTGTCCCTAGAAAAAATGTTTTTTTAAAGCACACTATAGCACAAGGAGAATTTCCCTCACTTTCCTTCCCTGTCCCTAGAAACAAGGATTATCACAGTGAAGGAAACTGACACTCTTCCTACCTATAGTTTTCTGTCCCTAGAAAAAATGTTTTTTTAAAGCACACTATAGCACAAGGAGAATTCCCTCACTGTCCTTCCCTGTCCCTAGAAACAAGGATTATCACAGTGAAAGAAACTGACACTCTTCCTACCTATAGTTTTCTGTCCCTAGAAAAAATGTTTTTTTAAAGCACACTATAGCACAAGGAGAATTTCCCTCACTTTCCTTCTTTGTCCCTAGAAACAAGGATTATCACAGTGAAAGAAACTGACACTCTTCCTACCTATAGTTTTCTGTCCCTAGAAAAAATGTTTTTTTAAAGCACACTATAGCACAAGGAGAATTTCCCTCACTTTCCTTCTTTGTCCCTAGAAACAAGGATTATCACAGTGAAAGAAACTGACACTCTTCCTTCCTATAGTTTTCTGTCCCTAGAAAAAATGTTTTTTTAAAGCACACTATAGCACAAGGAGAATTCCCTCACTGTCCTTCCCTGTCCCTAGAAACAAGGATTCGCACAGTAAAACACACTGACACTCTCCCTACCTATAGTTTTCTGTCCCTAGAAAAAATGTTTTTTTAAAGCACACTATAGCACAAGGAGAATTTCCCTCACTTTCCTTCTTTGTCCCTAGAAACAAGGATTATCACAGTGAAAGAAACTGACACTCTCCCTACCTATAGTTTTCTGTCCCTAGAAAAAATGTTTTTTTAAAGCACACTATAGCACAAGGAGAATTCCCTCACTGTCCTTCCCTGTCCCTAGAAACAAGGATTCGCACAGTAAAACACACTGACACTCTCCCTACCTATCCTTCTCTTTCCCTAAACTAAAGGAATCCAGGTTAAGCAAGAAAAAAATAAATGTCACTGTCCCTGCCTATGCTTCTCTTTCCCTGCTCCGGAACACACTACACTAGGCCGCCGTGCTGGCGGCCTTTTATAGTGTGGGGCGTGTACTAAACACCCTCAGCAATAATTGGCCACAGGCATCCTGCCTGTGGCCAATCATTGCTCTCCTCGCTGCCGGCGCTGTGATTGGCCAAGCATGCGGGGTCACAGTGCATGCTTGGCCAATCACAGCGCCTGGATGACACTGCGATGGCGTAGTGCATTGTGGGCCGTTCGCGTCACTCGAATTTGGCGCGAACGGCCCAAATCGTTCGATCTTCGTCGAACGATCGAACAGCCGATGTTCGAGTCGAACGTATGTTCGACTCGAACACGAAGCTCATCCCTAGTGGCCGACACCACTGCCATCATGATGATGCTGTGGAACCCCTTATAATTATAATAAAAGGATCCCGAATGGGGTGGTGGGACGACCCGAACATGCTTGCCATCGATGGCCCCTCCACAGTTCGGAAAGTTCCATCGTTGGGCAAACTCAGATGCCACATTCTGCCATTCATGTGGCGTAGAAGGGAACTGTGGAATTAAATTAAAAATAAATTAATACTTTGAGACATTGAAAGCAGATTTAAGAAAACCATTCATGGCCAACATTAGGAGAAACAGAAAAATTTAAACATTATTAGTAAGCAACAACAAACTAAAAACAAACCCAAAAGAAAAACTGGGGGGGGTTGAAGATGAGTTGGGGAGATCACAAATGAAGGCTGTAGCACTCTGTATGAAGTTTAAATAAATGTAACATTCCTAGGCAATCTTTAGGGTGCGTTTAGGGTAAAGCACTACGATGGAGCATAGAATAAAATACATGGAAATGACTAGGCAAGGTGGGTATGGCCCCAGGATAGCATGCTGGAGAGGGTAGGTAAGGCAAATTTAAATGTAGGCCTAATGAAAACATTCAAAAAAAAAAAACGTGTGGAGAAAGGGGACATTCCCTGCAGCTAAGAATCATGGGAATTAGGGACTGCTAATATACAAAAAAAAATAAAAAATAACAAAGAAATACATACAATGTGAGGTTTTAAATAAGAACACTTACCTTAATATAGTCCTCCTGCAAAACTTGAAGGATGGCAGAACAGGTCTCTGGTATAATGATACCCAGAGCCTGGGGGGGATATGCCTGTGGAGAACTTTAGGTCCTGCAGGCTTCTCCCAGTCGCCAGGTATCGCAATGTGGCAATGAGCCTCTGCTCTGCTCAGCACTGATGGCTTCACGCATAACGGTGTCCTGCCTGGTAATGTAGGGGAACACCAAAGCCAACAGATGCTGAAATACGGGGTCAGACATCCTGAGAAAATTCCTGTAGTCCTCAGGATTATTCTCCCTGATCTTCCGCAACAAAGGCATGTGACAGAACTGGTGCCGCTGGAGCAACCAATTCTTGGTCCATGAACTCCTCCTCACCCTGTTCATGGCCTGGAGTCGGGATACAGCATGAACCCCGGCACCAACTACAGCACGAACTCTACGACGAGTACGTAGCCGCAACATGGCTAGATAACGGTCGGCAGCTCAGAACGAACTAGAAGAACGAACGGAAGAACAGCAAGGCCTATGAAGAACAAGCTGAAAAACAGGAACGAGCAGACAAGAACGCACTGAATAAACAGATACGAACTGACTACAAGCACTGCAAGACAGATACAAACCCACAGGCACAAACTGAACTCCACAAAACGATCTTCAAAGCACGAAGACTGAAAAGCGCGAATCGTCTCTCACCAAACTTTTACTAACACGCGGTAACACAAAATTAGCAAAAGCGTCCCAAAGGGTGGCGTCATTAGAACGGAACTTCCCCTTTATAGTGCCGTCGTACGTGTTGTACGTCACTGCGCTTTGCTTGAACGTTTTTTTTAATGATCGTGTGTATGCAAGACAGGCTTGAGAGGAAACATGAAAAAAACGACGAGAAAAACGTTGGGTTAAAAAATGGCATTAAAAACGTACGTGTGTACGTGGCATAAGTCTTATATATTTCTATTGGCAGTCCATCAGGTCCAGGGGCCTTCTGGTTCGCCATATCTGCTGTCGCCTTTTGTAATTCTTCCAGCGTCAGTGGTGCCTCCAATCCTTCCCTATCTTTCATTGATAGTTGGGGGATTCGTAGCCCTTCAAAAAAGGTTCCCATCTCTCTTTCTACATTTTCTGATGGTGTACTACTATACAAGTTTTATTAGTAGTTTTTAAAGACTTCTGTTATTTCCCTGGTGCCTCTCCTAATCACCCCTTCTTTATCACATATAGCCGAGATGACCGAGGAGGGGGCATTGGCCCTAGCAATCAGGGACAGCATCCTCCCCACTCTCTCTTCCTCCGCAAAGAAGGTCTGTTTTTGAAATAACATTTTATTTTCTGCTTTTTTTACTAACAAATCTTTATATTCTTCCTGGCTTTTCATCCATTCTTTATGTTTCTCTATAGTTGGGTTTTCCACATATTTTACTTCAGCCCTTCTCACCTTTTCCCTTGCTGTAACCTCCTTGGCTTGTGTTTGTTTTTTAACATATGACATTTTTTGTATTAGGGCTCCATGTAGGAAGGCTTTCAAGGTATCTCAAATAATTCCTTTCGGTGCTGATCCTTCATTTAGTTTTATGAATTCTTCCAGACTAGCACGAATTCCCCCCGCATCGTTAATTACTTCCAACCAGAATGGATTCAACTTCCAATCCCCTTTACTAAAATTGCTACTTGTGTTTATTTCAAAAATTACTGAAGCATGATCCAAAATACATCTCGGTTCATATTTCAACTCCCCCACCTCGCTCAGAGCATCCTCACTACAAAGCACCAGATCTATCCTGGACAAGGTCGCGTGCGTTTTTGAATGACAAGAAAACAGTTTTTCCTCCGGGTGTCTCACCCTCCACACGTCCACCAGTCCCGTCTCTCCACAAAATTGGAGGAGGGGGCTGCCAGACGTGCCACTTGAGGAGACCCCAGATGGGAACCTATCCACCTTTTTATTCATAGTCATGTTGAAATCTTCTGTCACTATAACTGGCACCCCTTCCTTGTCCATGGAAAACTTCATCAGCTCTTCCAAAATTTCAGTGCTGAATAGTGGTGGAATATAGACATTAGCCAGTACATATTCTCTTGTCTCTATCTGACAGAAAAGGAATATAAACCGCCCTTTTTCATCCACCTTACTCTGCCTGCAGGAGAACACTATTCCAGAGTCAATCAGCACGCTCACACCCCTTGAGTATGAGGTATGGGTGGCATGATATTGTACTTGATATTTTCTGTGTTTTAATGTACTGATAGTTTCCTTTTCTAGATGCGTCTCCTGCAGACACAGTATCCCAATATTACCCATCTCTGCCATCGAATAAATTGTCCTTCTTTTGACTGGATCTCTTACCCCTCGAACATTCCAAGAGCATTCCTTAATTCTTCTAATCTGTCCTAGGGATACCCCTTTATCCTGTTTGTTAGCTACCATTATTCAAATTTATTAGTGTACTTCCCATGTTATAATTCTGTGCCTCAAACTTGTTTTCCTTTTGGTCCTTGTTTTTTTATTTTTTCCCTTCAAGAAATCATATTTTGGTGGATTCACCCATTCCCTCACCCAATTCACACATACCTCCACCCCCCTCCCTCTCGCCCCCCATCCCTCCCTCTCCCCCTCCCCCCTTTTCTGCCCTCTTTTGGGCCTATGTTGAGGGCTTCTAAAGTGACCGTGTTTTCCCTTTGAGGTGCTTAGTGCTATCTTATTCTTCACTGTGTTTCCCCATGTTATCTGTTCCATCCGTGTACATTTATATACTTTCTTATCCCCCACACTCATATTATTCATCAACAAAAAACAAGTATAAAACAGAAACACATTCATATTAACCGTATTACAGCATTTCCCCCTCCCCCACTCCCCCCTGTCCTAACCGTCCAAAACAATCCAAAAAAAAAGAAAGAAAAAAAGGGGAAACAGGAAAGGAACAAACAGGGTGATGGATGGCAAGAGGAACCAAGTCTTGTCCTTTACTTCCTCTCTTTATCCATTTCCCTGCTCCCTCCCACCCTGTGTCCTCCCCTCCCTCCCATCCAACCATAATGTCACTTCAGCAGGTGTGCTAAAAAAGGTATGTTCCCCCATATCCATTATTCATAGCCGTGCTGGATAAAACATTGCATATTTAAGATTATTATGTTGCAGCCTACGTTTGCACTCTGCAAATTTTGCCCTTTGCCTCTGTAGTTCCGGGGAAAAATCTGGGTAAATTGAGATTCTCACACCTTTGTATTGTATCTCTCTCATCTCTCTTGCTTTTCGGAGAATTGTGATCTTATCCCTGAAGTGGAGCATTTTAATGAAAAGAGGCCTTGGCTGGCTGCCAGGGGCAGGGGTCCTTAGTTGGACTCTATGGGCCCGTTCAATCGTAAAAAAAATTGATAAGCAGTCTCTACCAAACATTTCTCCAAGCCAGTCTTCCATTAATTCTGTGGGGCTGTTACCTTCTGTTTTTTCCGGTAGACCTAGTACCCTGATATTTTTCCTACGCAGTCTATTCTCCATATCATCCATCTTATGGATGCACATATTCAGCCGTTCTCGCATTACTTTTATCTCGCTTTTCAATGGATCAACGTCATCTTCAACCTGACTAAGTCTCCCCTCTAAGGCACATGTCCGTTCCCCAATCCCCTGCACATCTTGTTTAAGCACTGTCATGTCCTCTTATATCTTTTAATTGATCAAATATTTCAAGTAATGAAGACTAGTGATGAGCTGAACACCCCCGGGTTCGGTTCGCACCAGAACCCGCGAACGGACCGAACGTTCGTACGAACATTAGAACCCTATTAAATACAATGGATGCGAACGTTCGAATTCTAAAGTGCTAATTATAACGACTATTATGCATGTTATTGTCCTAAAAAGGGTTTGGGAACCCGGGTTCTTGACCAGGGGACATGTATCAATGCAAAAAGAAGTTTTAAAAACGGTCGTTTTTCGGGAGCAGTCATTTTAATGATGCATAAAGTGAAAAAAAAAGTCAAATATTCCTTTAAATATCGTACCTGGGGGGTGTCTAAAGTATGCCTGTGAAGTGCCACGTGTTTCCCATGTTTAGAACTGTCCCTGCACAAAATGACACTTCTAAAGGAAAAAAAAGCCATTTAAAACTGCTTGCGGCTTTAATGTAATGTCTGGTCCCGGTAATATGGATGAAAATCTTTAAGAAAAATGGCATAGCTACCCCATGACCCCCCCCCCCCTACCCCAGCCCATTACCAGCCCCTTTGGGTCTTGTATGGATATTAAGGGGAACCCCGCACATAAAATAAAAAAGGCCCTGTATACTCTGAACAGCCGTATACAGGCGGTGCATACAAGACAGGGACTGTAGGTTTGTTCTTATGTAGAATCTGTTTGTAATTTTGAACAGGTACATTGTTTAAGTGTAGCTCCAGCCCAAAAATCTATTTTTAAACTTTTTGGAAAACATAGGTAAGGGTTATCACCCCTGTAACATTTGTTTTGCTGTCTGTGCCCCTGTTCAGAACATTTCACCTCACTTTCCGTCCCAATGACAACTGTTTTTGAAATGTGGTGTTTTTCTTGAAACAAGGATTGGTGATAAAGCATCAGTACAGAGGAGACACCTTTCTCCCATATTAATTCTTACAGGAGAGAATTTTCCTTCCTAGGGGTAGATTTCCTCTCACTTCCTGTTGTCTTCTTCCGTTTGCAAGTAGTAGTAGTTTGTAAGTTGGATGTTTGAAAGTAGGGACCTCCCGTATATACTCTGCAGAAATTGGCCCCTTAGGTGTTGGTGTTGGCACAACACTGAAAACACTCACAGTTATTCTTGGTGGGTGCTGGAACGCCCTGCTGTCAACTATTATATCAGGAATTGTAATTACATATAATTGTTGAACAGTGGTAGTAAAAATTGGGCCTTTGATGGTGGTGCTGGTGCCACAACACTGTAAGCCCTGACAGTTACTCTTGGTGGGTGCAGCAATGGGCCCTGCTGTGAATTATTAGATCAAGAATTGTAATTGCATGGCCCTGTTGAACAGGGGCTGAAAAATTGGGCCTTTCATGGTGGTGGTGGTGGTGTTGCCACAACACTGTAAGCCCTCAGAGTTACTCTTGGTGGGTGCAGGAATGGGCCCTGCTGTGAATTATTAGATCAAGAATTGTAATTACATGCCCCTTTTGAACAGGGGCTGAAAAATTGGGCCTTTCGTGGTGGTGGTGGTGGTGGCGTTGCCACAACACTGTAAGCCCTCAGAGTTACTCTTGGTGGGTGCAGCAATGGGCCCTGCTGTGAATTATTAGATCAAGAATTGTAATTACATGCCCCTGTTGAACAGGGGCTGAAAAATTGGGCCTTAGGCACTGGTGCCACAACACTCCAACCCCTCACAGATACTGTACTTGGAGCACAGCAATGAGCCCTGTTGCAAAGTATTGCTTCAAAAATTGTAATTACACGCCCCTGTTAAACAGGGGCTGAAAAATTGGGCCTTAGCCACTGGTGGCGGCACCCATAAACAAAAATGATCTTCCAAGCTATCATCATCAATCGTATCATTGAGGACTCGGAGGAGGAGGATAGCCAGTCAACATAACAGCACAGGCACTCAGCATCAGCATCAGTCTTGAAGGGATGTGACATGTTAAAATCAATTAGTCTGTTATATCAGCATCAGGTGTGTGGTAGCTGGTGGTGATCCAAGACTGGTTCATCTTGATGAAAGTCAGTCGATCAACCGAGTCGGTGGACAGGCACACCCTGTGATCCGTGACAAATCCTCCAGCAGCACTGAATGTGCGTTCCGAAAGAACGCTGGATGCAGGACAGGCCAGTAGCTCAATTGCATACTGTGCAAGCTCTGGCCAGTGATCCATCCTCAAGACCCAGTAAGCCAGAGGATTTTCGGTGGGGAAGGTGTCCAAGTCTGACCTTGCCCTTAGATATTCCTGCACCATGTTTATCAGACGCTGGCGATGGTTGCTGGAACCGATCATACTTTGGGGCTGCGGACTAAATTGTCTGAACGCATCGGTCAGACGGCCACCTTCCCCACCGCTCCTTCTTTGACTGGCCGAAGCCTCAGCAACTCGTTGTCCAGGACCAGGAGTTTGTAACCTCACAGTCTCTGGGAACGCGTTGCACAGACCTTTCTGCAAGGCCTCCCGGAGTTGTCTCATCCTCTGCTCCCTCTGCGACGGTAACATAAGGTCCGCAACCTTACCCTTGTACCGTGGATCAAGGAGAGTGGCCAGCCAGTAATGGTCCCTCTCCTTGATCCGAAGAATACGAGGATCCTTCCGCAGACTTTGCAGGATCAGGGAGGCCATGCAGCGTAGGTTAGCTGAGGCATTCGGTCCGGAGTCCTCTGGGTCACTAAGGACGACATGATCCGCAGCCAACTCCTCCCAGCCACGTACAAGTCCACTGGTTTCTTGGGACTGTAAATCATCCCTAAAAGACTGCTGCTGATGATGCTGAGTGCCAGCCTCCACCTCCATGCTGACACAATCCTCCTCCTCCTCCTCCTCCTCCTCCTCCTCTTCCTGTGCGATGGGTGGGACAGAAGGAACACTGTCTGGGTAAAGGGGGCCTTGAGAGGCAAGGAAGTCCTCCTCTTCCTGCCTCTGTTCTGCCTCAAGTGCCCTGTCCATTATTCCACGCAGCGTGTGCTCCAACAGGTGGACAAGAGGTACAGTGTCACTGATGCATGCACTGTCACTGCTCACCATCCTCGTGGCCTCCTCAAATGGTGCCAGGACAGTGCATGCATCCCTGATCATGCCCCACTGGCGTGGAGAAAAAAAAACAAGCTCCCCTGACCCTGTCCTGGTGCCGTAGTCACACAGGTACTCATTGATGGCCCTCTGCTGCGTGTGCAGCCGCTGCAGCATGGCCAACGTTGAGTTCCACCTGGTGGGCATGTCACATATAAGGCGGTTCTTGGGCAGGTTCAACTCCTTTTTCAGCTCAGCCAGGCGAGCACTGGCATTATAAGATCTGCGGAAATGCACACAGACTTTCCTGGCCTGCCTCAGGACATCCTGTAAGCCCGGGTACCTGCCCAAGAACCGCTGCACCACCAGGTTAAGGACGTGAGCCACACAGGGCACATGGGTCAGTTGTCCCTGTCGGAGGGCGGAGAGGAGGTTGGTGCCATTGTCGCAAACCACCATTCCTGGCTTAAGCTGGCGTGGCGTCAACCACCTCTCGGCCTGGCCCTGCAGAGCAGACAGGACCTCTGCCCCAGTGTGGCTTCTGTCCCCCAAACACACCAGCGCAAGCACGGCATGGCATCTTTTTGCCTGCGTACTTGCGTAGCCCCTTGAACGCCTACGGAGCACCGCTGGTTCCGAGGACAAACCACAGGAAGAGGCCATGGAGGAAGAAGAAGAGGAGGGGGTGGAGGAGAGAGGTGTGTCACAACCAGTAGAAGCATTTTGGAGGCGTGGCGGTGGAACAACCTCCAACACTACTGCACCTTGTCCTGCATCCTTCCCAGCTGCCAAAAGAGTGACCCAATGGGCCGTGAAAGAAAGGTAACGTCCCTGTCCATGCCTGCTGGACCATGAGTCAGCGGTAATATGCACCTTACCGCTGACCGCCCTGTCCAGCGAGGCCAAGACATTGCCTTCCACATGCCGGTAGAGAGCCGGAATAGCCTTCCGTGAGAAAAAGTGGCGTTTGGGAACCTGCCACTGAGGAACCGCACATTGCACAAACTCACGGAAGGGGGCCGAGTCTACCAACTGAAAAGGCAGCAGTTGAAGCGCTAGCAATTTAGCCAAGCTAGCATTCAACCGCTGGGCATGTGGATGGCTGGGAGTAAACTTCTTTCGACGGTCCAGCAGCTGGGGCAGGGAAATTTACCTGCTAGAATCGGACGTTGGTGTACTGCTAGCAGAGTGGCCGCAAGTACTTGGCTGTGACACACCTAATTCTACACCTTCATTCCTCTCAGTGCATGTTTCAGAGAGGACTGAAGTTATAGTGGGGTTGGAGATCCCAGCTGATGCGGTGCAAGGAGAGGTCCGCTTTGTTCTTTGGTGTGGGTCTTTGGGGTAGGCTTGCCAACGAGCTGCATGGCAGGTCAACATATGTCTGGTCAGGCATGTGGTACCCAAGCGGCTGATGTTTTGGCCACGCGATATATACGCTTGAGACATATGTTGCAAACAGCAGCTGTGCGATCTGATGCACTAGCCTCAAAAAAGGCCCACACCAAAGAACTTTTTGAATGACGGGCAGAGGCAGCGCCCTGCACAGGCGGAGCTCTGCGGTGTGATTCCGTCGGTGTACTGCCCTTACGCTGGCCACCAAAGGGCATCCTGCCTCATTGGAGATGTGCCTCCTCCTCATCCTCCTCCTCCTCCTCTCTCCTATTAGGCACCCACGTGGAGTCAGTGACCTCATCATCCCCTCCCTCCTCATCACTGGAGCCAATCTGGCAGTATGCTGCAGCTGCTGGAACATGACTGCCAGATTGGTGTCCTTCTTGAGCATCCCCTCTGTCTGCTCTCACGCTACTGCCTTCCTGTAGCTGGGTTTCATCATCAGACCCTTCGAAACGCTGGGCATCCTCCTGGAGCATGTACCCAACACTGTGCTCAAACAGTTCGGGGGACTCCTCAGGAGGAGGACATGGTGGGTCTAGGGAAGGAGTGACTGATGATGAGTCTGACATTGATACCAGGGAAGAGGACGCTTTGGCAGCTGCTTTGCCAGTACCCTGAGCCTGGGTAAGAGAGGATGAGGAGGAGGAGGAGGGCTTGGTCATCCACTCTACCAAGTCTTCGGCATGATGTGGCTCAACATGTCCAGCTGCCGAAAAGAAGGACAAGCGTGTCCCATGGCCATGTGCTGAAGACAATGCACCGCGTCCACGACCAGCACTGTTGCCCCCAGACACAGAGCCTGCTTGCCCTCTTTTATTGCCTCCTGACTGTCTGCCTCTCCTTGTTTGCCTTCCAGACATTCTAATGGATGGCCTGCAGGGAGATGGGAAAATAGCAATAAGGGCTACCTTCAGGTGTCCTTCTCTGTCCCTTTACTTAAGGATTTCTAAATATGGTTGAGGATGATTGCTTTCGCACAGAATAGCACAATGACAATTTCCCTGACTGTCCAAAAAACAAGGATTTCAAAGATGGTTGATGAGGAATGTTTTAGCACAGTATAGCACAAGGAGAATTTCCCTCACTGTCCTTCCCTGTCCCTAGAAACAAGGATTAGCACAGTAAACCACAGTGACACTCGCGCTACCTATAGTTTACTGTCCCTAGAAAAAATGTTTTTTTAAAGATGGTTGATGATCAATGTTTTAGCACAGTATAGCACAAGGAGAATTTCCCTCACTGTCCTTCCCTGTCCCTAGAAACAAGGATTAGCACAGTAAACCACAGTGACACTCTCGCTACCTATAGTTTACTGTCCCTAGAAAAAATGTTTTTTTAAAGATGGTTGATGATCAATGTTTTAGCACAGTATAGCACAAGGAGAATTTCCCTCACTGTCCTTCCCTGTCCCTAGAAACAAGGATTAGCACAGTAAACCACAGTGACACTCTCGCTACCTATAGTTTACTGTCCCTAGAAAAAATGTTTTTTTAAAGATGGTTGATGATCAATGTTTTAGCACAGTATAGCACAAGGAGAATTTCCCTCACTGTCCTTCCCTGTCCCTAGAAACAAGGATTAGCACAGTAAACCACAGTGACACTCTCGCTACCTATAGTTTTCTGTCCCTAGAAAAAATGTTTTTTTAAAGATGGTTGATGATCAATGTTTTAGCACAGTATAGCACAAGGAGAATTTCCCTCACTGTCCTTCCCTGTCCCTAGAAACAAGGATTAGCACAGTAAACCACAGTGACACTCTCGCTACCTATAGTTTTCTGTCCCTAGAAAAAATGTTTTTTTAAAGATGGTTGATGATCAATGCTTTAGCACAGTATAGCACAAGGAGAATTTCCCTCACTGTCCTTCCCTGTCCCTAGAAACAAGGATTAGCACAGTAAACCACAGTGACACTCTCGCTACCTATAGTTTTCTGTCCCTAGAAAAAATGTTTTTTTAAAGATGGTTGATGATCAATGTTTTAGCACAGTATAGCACAAGGAGAATTTCCCTCACTGTCCTTCCCTGTCCCTAGAAACAAGGATTAGCACAGTAAACCACAGTGACACTCTCGCTACCTATAGTTTACTGTCCCTAGAAAAAATGTTTTTTTAAAGATGGTTGATGATCAATGTTTTAGCACAGTATAGCACAAGGAGAATTTCCCTCACTGTCCTTCCCTGTCCCTAGAAACAAGGATTAGCACAGTAAACCACAGTGACACTCTCGCTACCTATAGTTTACTGTCCCTAGAAAAAATGTTTTTTTAAAGATGGTTGATGATCAATGTTTTAGCACAGTATAGCACAAGGAGAATTTCCCTCACTGTCCTTCCCTGTCCCTAGAAACAAGGATTAGCACAGTAAACCACAGTGACACTCTCGCTACCTATAGTTTTCTGTCCCTAGAAAAAATGTTTTTTTAAAGATGGTTGATGATCAATGTTTTAGCACAGTATAGCACAAGGAGAATTTCCCTCACTGTCCTTCCCTGTCCCTAGAAACAAGCATTAGCACAGTAAACCAAAGTGACACTCTCGCTACCTATAGTTTACTGTCCCTAGAAAAAATGTTTTTTTAAAGATGGTTGATGATCAATGTTTTAGCACAGTATAGCACAAGGAGAATTTCCCTCACTGTCCTTCCCTGTCCCTAGAAACAAGGATTAGCACAGTAAACCACAGTGACACTCTCGCTACCTATAGTTTTCTGTCCCTAGAAAAAATGTTTTTTTAAAGATGGTTGATGATCAATGTTTTAGCACAGTATAGCACAAGGAGAATTTCCCTCACTGTCCTTCCCTGTCCCTAGAAACAAGGATTAGCACAGTAAACCACAGTGACACTCTCGCTACCTATAGTTTACTGTCCCTAGAAAAAATGTTTTTTTAAAGATGGTTGATGATCAATGTTTTAGCACAGTATAGCACAAGGAGAATTTCCCTCACTGTCCTTCCCTGTCCCTAGAAACAAGGATTAGCACAGTAAACCACAGTGACACTCTCGCTACCTATAGTTTTCTGTCCCTAGAAAAAATGTTTTTTTAAAGATGGTTGATGATCAATGTTTTAGCACAGTATAGCACAAGGAGAATTTCCCTCACTGTCCTTCCCTGTCCCTAGAAACAAGGATTAGCACAGTAAACCACAGTGACACTCTCGCTACCTATAGTTTTCTGTCCCTAGAAAAAAATGTTTTTTTAAAGATGGTTGATGATCAATGTTTTAGCACAGTATAGCACAAGGAGAATTTCCCTCACTGTCCTTCCCTGTCCCTAGAAACAAGGATTAGCACAGTAAACCACAGTGACACTCTCGCTACCTATAGTTTTCTGTCCCTAGAAAAAATGTTTTTTTAAAGATGGTTGATGATCAATGCTTTAGCACAGTATAGCACAAGGAGAATTTCCCTCACTGTCCTTCCCTGTCCCTAGAAACAAGGATTAGCACAGTAAAACACACTGACACTCTCCCTACCTATCCTTCTCTTTCCCTAAACTAAAGGAATCCAGGTTAAGCAAGAAAAAAAAATGTCACTGTCCCTGCCTATGCTTCTCTTTCCCTGCTCCGGAACACACTACACTAGGCCGCCGTGCTGGCGGCCTTTTATAGTGTGGGGCGTGTACTAAACACCCTCAGCAATAATTGGCCACAGGCATCCTGCCTGTGGCCAATCATTGCTCTCCTCGCTGCCGGCGCTGTGATTGGCCAAGCATGCAGGGTCACAGTGCATGCTTGGCCAATCACAGCGCCTGGATGACACTGCGATGGCGTAGTGCATTGTGGGCCGTTCGCGTCACTCGAATTAGGCGCGAACGGCCCAAATCGTTCGATCTTCGTCGAACGATCGAACAGCCGATGTTCGAGTCGAACGTATGTTCGACTCGAACACCGAGCTCATCCCTAATGAAGACTTACAGTTGTTGACTGCTTGGAGAATCTCTTTCATGGTTCCTCTCTCGCCATTTCTGCGATTACCTCCGTGTTTTCTTTCTGTGTTTTTTTCTTGGTCCTCGTATTGCTAGCTGCTATTACTGGAACCTCTGTTGCTGGTGCCTTTCCCTGGCTTCTGCTCTGGGTATTGGGTTGTTGCTCCCCCTGTGCTTTCTTTGGTGTTCTCTTGGGTGTCTGGCCCGCTGTATGGCCTGCCATGTGTGCAAATTTTTCCAATTTAGCTGCTGCAGCCGCCGCCGCCTGGCTTGCCTTGGTTCCACGCATTACTTGTAGCTGTGTCTGTGGCTGTGTTTGTGGCTGTGTCTGTATCTGGCCCCCGACGCCTGCACAGGTTCCTTCCTGAGAGGCAGCTTCCTCTCCTTTTTTCCTTGTCATTACCGACAGAATACCCGGCATTATCCACTGGTTATTATTGGGACTATAGGGCTTTCACCTCCCCTGTGGTCCCCAAATGTCTATTGCACTCAGGTGTACTTCTCCCAACAGTTATCCACATTATATGGCTCTGCCCCCTGGTTTTCACTATCCCAGACCTTTTGGGACTGGGACTGGGTCTTTCAATTTCAATGTCACTAGTCCCTACGGCAGCCAGCCAGTAAAAAAAGAGCCAGAGAAGCAACCAGCAAACAGCCCGCCACTGCCCAGTGTCCACGCTATATGGTTCCACCCCCGGGTCTCACTGTCATTGGCCCCAGGAGGCTGGGTCCAGACCTTCCAGTGATAGTAATAATTAATAATAGTTCATAGGTCCCTGCGGCAGCTCTGGCTCTGGCTCCTAGCTGGTAAAGGACGCCAGGCAAATGGCCAGCAGGGAACCTGACAGGAGACGCCGGGACTTACACTCACCCACCGCCGCGGTCCCCAGCAATCTACTCCTCCACTCGAGGGGATGGCACCAAAAGCAGGTCAGTCTGTCCAGGTCTAAGCTCCAGGGGCATTCGTGAGAAGTCCCGTACGCCCGCCGCAGCGTTGTCTGTATTGCGGCTGTATAGCTGTGAGGCTGTGTGTTTGTATTGCGGCGCCTTGGCTTCTCCGTATCTCCGCTTACAATCCCCGCTCCTCCTCCATGCAGGATGGCTTAGACGGCCTGCAGCGCGGGAGCGGGTATGGGTTCCATGCTGCTACAGCCTCTCACCTCGTCCCTCTATTTCCGATCACGCCAGGATTCACTGGCTGCAAAAAGAACTCAGAATGAGCAAAAGTAGGGATCTTAATACACCCAGACAACCAATTTAGTCTACATAACACTGGAATTTTAGAAGCTTCAGGACACATCAGTATGTGTGAGTTTAACACGGTCAACAGAGTCCAGCTTAACAGCAAGTAATGATTTGGCATAGTCCAGGGGGGCGGCAGCCCCGGAATCAGCATAGTCCAGAGGGGTGGCAGCCCTGGAATCAGCCTAGTTCAGAGGGGTGGCAGCCCCGGAATCATCAGGCTGGACAGCGGGCACCAGATCAACAGGCTGGGCAGTGGGCACATCACACTTGGTAGCAGCCCGGGAACCAGCATAGTCTAGCGGGGCAGCGGCAGCCCGGGAGCCAGCATAGTCCGGCGGGGCAGCAGCAGCCTGGGAACCAGCCTCGGCAAGCTTGGCAACAGATGGCATGTCACCTGCGGCAGGCTTGGCAACAGGGATGGACTCCATCGGCAGGTGGCAACATGGAGAAGGCATGGACACCATCAGCAGGCAGCAACATGGAGGAGGCATGGGCACCATCAGCAGGCGGCAACATGGAGGAGGCATGGACACCATCAGCAGCAGTGATCAACATGGAGAATGCATGGACACCCACGGCAGCAGTCATCAGCATGGAGGAGGACTGAAACGCATACCATAGATGCAGTTTGATTTCAGGCAGTTGGAGATTCTTTAAAAAAATCAGGAAGATCCTCAATATCACAAAATATAGCTCTATGGTCTTTGTGATATACCAAAATCTCATATAAAATACTTCTTTCTCTGAGGGCATCCAAGAGGGGGTTTACTGCCTTTTTAAGGCTAGGGTATGTCTCAAAAAGTCATGCAGTACGATTATCTGTGCCCCATCAAAGTCTATACTACTTTGTTGACATGCGGCTGCCATGATTTTCTCTTAATATGATAATAATGTACTCTAAAGATTACGCCTTTTGGCTTCATGGGGTCTGAATGTTTAGGGCCCATAATCTGTGTACTCGGTCCAGCATAATTTCAGTTGGCGGGCATTGTAATAGTGTGTTAAATATGCCTTGCAGTGTAGGCATCAATTCCTCTGGTCCCATTGCCTCTGGTAAATCTCTGCTCTGCCTGTTTCTATTTTCTAAGTCATCTATGGTGGTAATGGCGTATTTTAAACATTAATCTTGTTCTTGATTGTTTATTTTAGACTGCAATAATTTCTGTTCAATTATTGATATTCTTGATTCCATAGTATTCATCCTCTCTTGAGGGTTTTCCAGAGATGTTTTCATTATTTGTTCTGTTTTATATGTAGTTTCTAATCTATATACATATCCATCCATGTCTTCTCTTGTCGCTAACGATTGAATATATGCCTGCATATCCCAGGGCTCTCTCTCCATTATCCCTGTTTCTGTTATATCATGCTGTGTAGTTGACAAGGAGCTACTGCTAGGTCGTTCCAGTTCTTTCTCTTTGGTTACTAGGGGTGTATTCAATTCTGTCATATTAGGTACTTACAGTAGATGTGATTGTTGGAAAAACTCTTTAATATCTGTCGCTTGTACAGACTGAATTTTCATGGTATTTTTAGCAGTATTCCCTGTTGGCCCCCTTTTTGCCTTCTGTGATTGGGCCCCTGTAGGTGGCATAGTGCTGTTTGTCCTTGATATTACCAGGATATTTCAGGATCTTGACTTGCTCTTCTCTCTCCTTCTCCTTTCCTTGCCTCCTCTCCCCTCCTTGAAATTATTGCAACTTGGGGTATTGCTATGTGTCCCAGAACAGACTTATTCAGGCTTCACGAGGCTATAGGCAGCTATCTATATCGTCTGCCTATCTTCCAAACAGCCTACAGTGGTCAATGTTTTCCTGGTGATTCAGTGCCTTCACAGGGACTTACCCACCATCCCGGAGTGTCTGTCTTTATGACGTATGAAGGATACTGTCTATCCCCTCTGTGCCGCCTCTGTCACAGATATCCTATCTCACCATGAGCACCGCTTGTGTCGTGAAGCAAAATGGCAGACCCTTAGGCAGACCCTTAGCCTCACGAGGGAAGTCCGCCCTCTGCTTCTCCTTCTGATCCGTGGATAGGTATGTCAGCATCTTCCCTGAGCTGCCTTTTTCCAGGTGCTTCTAATTGGCTGTCTCCATGTCCAAGGTCTCGCTCCACTTCCGGAGACTTACAGAGTTGCTAGGCTGTATACCCGGGCATAGCGGAGTTACCTCATTGCGTGGCCATCTTGGTCAGTCTCTCTGCCCTCCACCCCCGAATATTATATGTTTATACCATTTATGTCAGGCATATATTTATATATATTTTATACATCATTAAACGTTCACATTTTTTTAATTACCAGCTCATTACCAAGTTACTATTATTATTGCCAAAGTTGACCTGCCAGTTTATTACCATTGTGCAATGTTTTGTTTTTAATTCTTGGAGTGGTGTGTTGTGTCTGTGTACCGGCACTGCTGGTCCCTCTAGTCCCACAAATCTTATTGCATGCTCCTCCCTTTATAAGCATGAGCCTGCAGTACCACCCCAGGCCTTCAGAAGAAGCAGACAGCTCCGATTGCGTAGCCTGTATTCTGCCCATTCTGCTCAATCTCTGACTTCACAGCCTGGCTGCTTCCTGTTCCTGTGATGTTATTTCCTGCCGTCCGGCTGTGTTCCACACTGATTATGCTCCCAGTTTCCTGCTTACTGGTGGCCACAAGTCGCACAAAAGGTTTTTCCACCCACCCATGCACACAGCCTGGGAACTGACAGTGCATCTGGAGGGACATTCTCAACTATCTTTTCCTCCCCACTGCTTCCCAGGGATCTGAACCCAGTGGACCATGTAGGAGTAAGGACCCAGGAAATCCTGGTGGACAAGCCATTACATGATAAGCTCTTTTTACCTTATCTGTTGTAAGTGTTTTTAACCATTGTATTAATAAAATCCCCTGTGATACTGCACTTAGATGGCGCTTCCCCCCTTCCTTCTTCTTGTAGAAAGAATTAAAAATCGCGCAGGGGAACTAATGTATACTACATCAGAAATCACAATTGACCCATAACACAAGAATAAATCTCTACATCACTAAAGGAGACAGCCACGGTAAAGAGTCCGGGGCTGGATGGATTCTCCATAATCTCCTATAAAAAATGTAAAGACCGATTAGTTCCAAAATTATTTTCTTACTGGAATTCAATAGATGAAGGGATGGAAATGAGGAGAGAATCACTGTTGGCCTATATCACAGTAATACCAAAAGAAAGAAAAGATATAACGCAATGTGCCAGTTTTAGACCAATATCATTATTAAGTGCAGACACAAAACTGTATGCCAAAATATTAGCCACTAGAGTAAAGAGATTAATGCCAGATTGGATACATACAGACCAGGTGGGGTTCATACCTGGGAGAGAAGGAAGATACAACAGAGTAAGAATGTTGTTACTCCTACAAAAAAAAATTAAGAGATGGACCCCCAGCTCTATTCCTGTCAATAGATGTGGAAAAATCATTTGACAGGAAAGACTCAAGATTCATGACGGCTACAATAGAAGAGATAGACATAGGGCCAAAAATTACTCAACGAATTAAAACACTATATCGAAATCCAATGGCAACAGTAGAGATCAATGGGACCCTATTTCAATCTTTTGAGTTATTTAATGGCACAAGAAAGGGGTGTCCTCTTTCACCCCTATTGTTTATATTGACATTGGAACCTTTATTGGCCACTATAAAAAATAGTGTAGATATAAAAAGAGTGAAGGTAGGAAAAGATAAACATAAAGTGGCGGCATATGCGGATGATATCTTGTTTTGTCTCCTGCCCAAGAAGAACTGTCACGATCAGGCGTCGGGCTTGAAGACCAGTTGCTATAGCAGTTGCAGGACAGGTATAAAGGCAGTCACTTCTGACAGATGACACAGGCTCACCTGAGGTGCGGAGTCTAAGTACTAGCTGGTTTTCCCCAGAGCTCCGGATGGTGGAGATGGATTTGGCTGCAAGCTAGTACCAGGTCGCGGTCCTCAGGTTTGCCCCACCAGAGTGGGAGCAGGCCGGGGTCCAGTGGCGGATCAGCAGATAAGGATTAAACAGCAGCGTGGTCAGTAACAAGCCAAAAGGTCAATCACGAGTGGTTGCAGGTTGGGATCAGGCAGCAGAGTAGTCAAAGAACAAGCCAAGGGTCAATCACGAGTGGTAGGAAAATACAGAAGGCAGCAGGGATGTCAAGAGCTAGGCACTGGCTGAGAAGGCACAATAACCTGGCAAAGAGGAAGTGCTGAGACAAGGCTTATTTAGGAAGTTCATGGGAGGAGCAAGGAGTTCAAGGTTCATCAGTAATCAAGACTCAAGGCAGGGTTGTCCATTGGATCAGATAGGTTTGTCCAGCAGATCAGGCAGGGAGCTGTACAGCATCCCAGATAGCTCAGTGGGAAGAGTAAACACCAGACACTGACGAGGTCCCAGGTTCAAGCCCAGGTCCTGACAACAACATTACCAAATATAATAAAACTATTGAAAGATTATGGAGAACTATCAAACTTAAAAATTAACCGCTCAAAGTTTGAAATCTTAAATATTAATATGGATAAGAAAAATGAAAAACAATTACAAGAACAGTTTCCATTCACATAGCAGAAAATATTTAAATACTTAGGTATAAAATAACAACATCTCCAAAGGATCTGTATCAAAAGAATTACATACCGTTGTTAAACGAGATTAAAGAGGAAATTAAAAAAATATCAATGAGGCCACTTACCTGGATAGGACATTTAAATATTATCAAGATGGGAATCTTGCCAAAAGTTCTCTCTAAAGTTCAGATGCTCCCTATACATGTGCCACAGGTGTATTTTAAGACATTAAAGAAGATGATACTTAAGTTTATATGGCAGCACAAAAAAACAACAATACAATTTGTACTAAGTAAAGATAAAATACACGGAGTATTAGCTTTACCAGATTTTAAAAGATATTGCAATGCAGTTTTGTTATGATAAATTATAGATTGGACATTTAATTCACATGGGAAAAGTTGGGTTAAAATTGAAAACACATTAAGTAATACACAACAGTATTGTCATTTTTCGAGGGGCCACAAGGGAATTAACCATGAACGTATTTAAGGTATGGGATTTAATACACAGACTAAGGAAATGGGAATTTAATTCACCACTAATAAGGATGAGCCGAACACCCCCATGTTCGGTTCGCACCAGAACCTGCGAACAGACAGAATGTTCGAGTGAACTTTAGAACCCTATTAAATACAATGGACTCGAACGTTCGAAATCTAAAGAGCTAAATATAAAGGCTAATATGCAAGTTATTGTCCCAAAAAGTGTTTGGGGACCCGGGTCCTGCCCCAGGGGACATGTATCAATGCAAAAAAAAGTTTTAAAAACGGCCGTTTTTTCAGGAGCAGTGATTTTAATAATGCTTAAAATGAAAAAATAAAAGTGAAATTTTCCTTTAAATTTCGTACCTGGGGGGTGTGTATAATATGCATGTAAAGTCACACTTGTTTCCCGTGCTTAGAACTGTCCCTGCACAAAATCTAATTTCTGAAGGAAAAAAAGTAATTTAAAACACACTTGCGGCTATTAATGAATTGTCGGCTCCCGGCAATACATAGAAAAGTCATTGATAAAAAAAAAAAAGTGTGGGGGTCCCCCCAAATTCAATTACCAGGCCCTTCAGGTCTGGTATAGATATTAAGGGGAACCCCGCCGCAAATTAAAAAAAAAAATGCGTGCGGTTCCCCCCAAATATCCATACCAGGCCCTTCAGGTCTGGCATGGATTTTAAGGGGAACTCCACCCCAAATTTAAAAAAAAAATGGCGTGGAGTCCCCCCAAAAATCCATACCAGACCCTTATCCGAGCACGCAACCTGGCAGGCCGCAGGAAAAGAGGGGGGGATGAGAGAGCGCCCCCCCTCCTGAACCGTACCAGGCCACATGCCCTCAAAATGGGGGGCCTCATCCCCACAACCCTTGCCCGGTGGTTGTGGGGGTCTGCGGGCAGGGGGTTTATTGGAATCTGGAAGACCCCTTTAACAAAGGGGACCCCCAGATCCCGGCCCCCCTATGTGAATTGGTAAGGGGTACATTGTACCCCTACCATTTCACAAAGAAAGTGTAAAAAACCGTAAAAAAAAAAAACACACAAACACCTTGGAAAAGTCCTTTATTTAAAAAATAAAAAAAATAAAAACATTCCAGCAATGAAATCCAGTGTCCCGCGGCGATACGATGTCCAGCGCTGTCCGTCATTGGCTGAGCCTGAGCGGACCTGATGAGGAACTTCCTCCGCAGTCTATTAAATGTATAGACCCGCCCCTTCTAAAGTTCCCCATCAGATCCGCTCAGCCAATGACTAGGTGTAAGGCTAAGCGGACCAGATGCGGAATGGTTAGCTGAGCGGACCTGATGGGGAACTTTAGAAGGGGCGGGTCTATTCATGTATCACACAGTGAAGGAAGTTCCCCATCAGGTCCGCTCAGGCCAATGACGTAGGCGGGGTCTGACATACGAGGGGGCGGACCTGATGAGGAACTTCCTTCACTGTGTGATACATGAATAGACCCGCCCCTTCTAAAGTTCCCCATCAGGTCCGCTCAGCCAATGACTAGGTGTAAGGCTAAGCGGATCAGATGCGGAACATGAGAAGGGGCGGGTCTATTCATGTATTACACAGTGAAGGAAGTTCCATGCCAGACCTGAAGGGCCTGGTATAGATATTTGGGGGGAACCACACGCATTTTTTTTTTTAATTTGCGGCGGGGTTCCCCTTAATTTCTATACTAGACCTGAAGGGCCTGGTAATTGAATTTGGGGGGACCCCCACGCTTTTTTTTTTTTTTTTTATCAATGACTTTTCTATGTATTGCCGGGAGCCGACAATTCATTATAGCTGCAAGTGAGTTTTAAATGACTTTTTTTTCTTCAGAAATTACATTTTGTGCAGGGACAGTTCTAAGCACGGGAAACATGCGCAACTTTACATGCATATTATACACACCCCCCAGGTACGAAATTTTTAAGGAATATTTCACTTTTATTGTTTCACTTTAAGCATTATTAAAATCACTGCTCCCAAAAAAACTTCCGTTTTAAAAACTTTTTTTTGCATTGATACATGTCCCCTGGGGCAGGACCCGGGTCCCCAAACACTTTTTATGACAATAACTTGCATATAAGCCTTTATAATTAGCACTTTAGATTTCTCCCATAGACTTTTCGAATTTGCCGCGAACACCCCAAATTGTTCGCTGTTCGGTGAACGGGCGAACAGGCAATGTTCGAGTCGAACATGAGTTTGACTCGAACTCGAAGCTCATCCCTAACCACTAATACCACTCACAGGGACACATTTTTTTTCCAGGGAATGAGACACTATTTGGAGTGTGGATAAAGCATAAAAATGCTAGAGTAAAGGATATTATGAAAGAGGGAAAGATATACACAATCCAGGAATTAAGACACAAAAAGGAGTTACTAGTGATAGATGAACTAAGATACCATCAGTTAAGACATTTTATAAAGACACTGCCACATCCAATAAGATCAGAAGAAAGTTTATTACCATTTGAAAAATTGCTCAACTTACAGGAAGCACCAAATTTATAAGATTCTTACTCTAATGTCAAAACCATTGGTACCACCTTTTTTGAATATGTGGTGTCAGAATGTTTATACTGAAACAATAAAACAATATTGTATTTATGAAATTATGCAAATTTTTGTTTTGGGAGACTTTACATTTTTCCACAAATACAAACAAGTAATTCAAGTTTGTTTATCCTTGCTTTTTTGAAGACAAGTGACACAAATGACATGCTAAAAATATATATTTTATCAACTAAAAATTCTATGTAAAATAATGTCAGGTATATTTTGTGATAATACAAATATGGATATACTTTTAAATATCAAAGATAAATAGTGATACAGATGATATTCACATTTCTACATAAGCTCTTATTACAAAATACCACATTTCAATACTTGAATGGTAACTTGGTAAATTTTAGACTTGGTAACTCTTAGAGCCCTTTCACACTGAGGCGCTGCAAAAACGCCCTAAAACGCCTTTAGCGTTTTTACCACATTTTTATGGCGCTAGAGGTAAAATTAACGCAACGCTGCGGGCGTTTTAACAAAGTTTTTCAAGACTTATTGCAGCATGGGCAATTTCAGTCCTACTGTTGTAGATGCTCTTTTTTTTCTTGTTCATACATCACGGGACACAGAGCAGCATAGTCATTACTATGTGGGTTATATAGAATTACCTTCAGGTGCTGGCACTGGCAACTTCCAAAACAGGAAGTACCCTCCCCTATATAAGCCCCTCCCATCCGGGAGTACCTCAGTTTTTTGCCAGTGTCTAAGGTGTTGGCCAAGGTTAACATGTATTCATCTGGGCTTGTGTACAGGTTCTCTGGGCCTTAGCAAGCTATTCCGGATCCGACCAAAAAAGCTTCATAGCTAAACGGTCGGTACCCGGGCCTTGCAGAGAAGAGCAGGGTTTTGCCTGTAATGCCTCTCTTAGGAGGGCTGGACCCTGGGATCCAGAGCTCTGGTCATACCCAAAACCAAGAGGCTATCTGTGCAGGGTGCTATACAGGTCCAGGGGAGTGGAATCCTTGGGAACCCGGTCCCTGAAGGTCTAGTACAATGCCTGCCGTGAGAGGTGAAGTTTGGGCTTCTGTGGACCAAACAAAGTCCTGCGGCGGGGAAAAGGTAAGTGGGGGCCCCTCAGGAACTTGGTTCTATTGAGGGGACCCCCAAGCCTAATATGTCTTTCTGCCTGTTACCTAAAGGGTATTCCCGCTAATAGCTGTATATGCCTAAGAAATCCTAGAAATGTTTTTTCATAAGGGAAGTTTTAAAAAAACTGTAAACCTGGAAATGTTTTTTCATAAAGGAGGTTTTAAAAAAAAAAAAAAAAGACAAAGGTGCGGTACCTGTGTTTGTCCACTAGAGGCCGCTGTGGAACGTCTTTTTTCTTGGGACTATTCCTTCCATGGTGAAAGTCCAGGCAGATGAGTGAGCTCTCTATCAGGGAAGCTGCATTCCTCTGTCATGCTGCCAAGTAGTTTCCTTCCATCCCCGAGTCCTGGTGAAACAGGGACCCTGGCTCCTCTCCCTACATGGCGCCAAGAGCGCACACGTGCACGCGCGCGCGCGCACACATGCTTTCCTTTTATAAGGTTTAGCTTCAAAAAAGGGGGTGGAGCCTGGCGGATGACGCGCTCTGTGCGCCCAGCGCTTCTGCGCATGTGCGGGCGTCCCAGCAAGATAAAATGACTCAGTCCACGCTGCTTGCTATGGACACAGAGCATGAAAAGGAGCTGGTAGCATGGTATAGGGGCTTACAGCGGGCGGTTGATACAGGCATCCCCAGAAAGACGCATTAGTAGACACCCACTGATGTACATAGCAGCAAATTGCATTAGACTATTTCAGTAAGGGGTGTATTGCGGCTGGAATACCTCAGCTTTGAACTAAGGAATATGCCGCCTAAAAAACTCCGAGATATACCTCTCAGGAAGTGTAGGGGGTCTCCATCGGGCTCTGAGGATCTGGAGCAGTCATCTGCACCCTCCTCCCCTGAGAAATCAGAGGTTAATACCCATAAGGAACCCCCGGGAGTGCCAGGTACTGCGGCTGTCCTCAGTCCACCTGCTCCTGCATATATAACAGAGGAGGTTTTTTCCTCAACTCTGGAGGGATTGGAGCAGAGATTGGCTGCATTGATCGCTTCTTCTCTACAGGAAAGAAAGCGCGCCAGATCTCCATCACCTCCATTAGAGTGCCTGTTGGCAGAGCAACAGTCCCAGGAAGGGACCGACCTACCTGAAGGGGATCAGGAGGAGGTTAGCTCTGTTTTTGAGGAATCGACAGTAGATGAACCATTTTCAGCATCACAGAGTGAAAGATTGTGGGTCCAGACCCTAACTGACATGGTTCGATCTGCATTTAAAATGCCTCTTGTTGAACCATCAACTACTGCTGTCTCCTCATTGGGGTCGCTAAAAGCTCCCCAGGTTAATTGCTCCTTTCCAATACATCCATTATTGGAAGGACTTATATACCAGGACTGGGAACATCCTGATAAACTATTTGTTCCGCCTAAAAGGTTTCCGGTGATCTATCCCATGGAGGAAAAGTTCACCCAGAGATGGAATGTTCCTACGGTGGATGCAGCCATCTCTTCTGTGAACAAATCACTGACATGTCCAGTAGATAATGTTCAAATGTTCAAAGATCCAGTGGATAAAAAATTGGAATCTTTATTAAAATCTGCTTTTTCCACAGCAGGGGCTGTTACACAGCCAGCAGTGGCAGCTATTGGGGTCTGCCAAGCTTTAAAGGATCAAATGAAAATGGTCCTGAGGGATTTGCCAGACCAGCAGGCCCAGGCTCTGGCTGATCTGCCTAGAGCATTATGCTTTGCGGTTGACGCCATCAAGGATTCAATCCATCAGGCCTCCCGCCTCACGCTGTCTTTGGTACATATGCGTAGGCTTCTGTGGCTCAAAAACTGGTCTGCTGAAGCTCCCTGTAAGAAGCTCTTAGTTAGCTTCCCATTTCATGGGGAACGCCTTTTTGGCAAAGACCTGGATAAGTATATCCAGAAGATTTCCAGTGGTAAAAGTACTCTCTTACCGAGTAAAAAGAGGTCTAGGGGTCCATCTTTTAAGAGGACTACCTCTCCTATCCCTGCGACGTCTGCTACTAAGCAGTTCCGACGGCCTCCTCGGTCAAACTCAGGAGGTAAAAATCAGGGACAGCCACAGGGTAATAAAAGGCCCTGGATCCGAAGAGGTACTAAACCAGCCTCCAAGTCAAGCCTATGAAGGGCTGCCCCCACTCAAACGGGTGGGGGGAAGACTTCAGTTGTTCGCAGAGACCTGGCGGGAGACGATCAAAGACAGATGGGTGCTCTCCGCAGTAACTCTGGGATACAAGTTGGAGTTAAAAGAGTCTCCTCCGTCCCATTTTATGTGGTCAGGCATGCCAAGAGACCCTCTGAAAAGAGGGTCTCTCCTATTGGCGTTAGAACAACTATTGCTCCAAGGAGTAATTATGGAGGTTCCTATGGAAGAGTGGGGGTTGGGTTTCTACTCAAACCTTTTCACAGTCCCGAAGCCAAACGGGGACATAAGACCCATATTGGACCTAAAGAGTCTAAACAAATTTCTAAACGTCCGGTCTTTCCGGATGGAGTCGATCCGATCGGTCACCGCTGCCCTACAAGGGGAGGAATGGTTAGCCTCGATCGACATCAAAGATGCTTACTTGCATGTTCCCATCTTTCCAGGTCATCAAAAATTCCTACGCTTTGCAGTAGAAGGGCGCCATTTTCAGTTCAGAGCCTTACCATTCGGTCTGGCCACAGCACCACGAGTGTTCACAAAAATTCTGGCCCCACTGTTGGCCGATCTAAGAACACGGGGTGTAACGATAATGGCATACCTAGACGACCTGTTGTTGATGGACCACTCAGTTGCCAAGCTAGAAGTGGTAATTGTCGATACAATCAAGTATCTAGAGTCTCACGGTTGGGTCATCAACCTGGACAAGTCAGCCCTACAGCCAGTGAAAAACCTGGTATATCTAGGGCTACGGCTGGATTCAGACCAGAGGAAGATTTTCTTACCTCTAGACAAGGTATCCTCTTTGAGGGCCTTGGTCCGTCTGCTTTGTGCAAAAAGACAGCCGTCCATACGCCTGTGCATGAGGCTGCTAGGAAAGATGGTAGCATCATTCGAAGCTGTGCCATACGCCCAATTCCACTCAAGGAATTTACAAAGGGCCATATTGTCAGCCTGGAACGGAAAAGTTCAGGCTCTAGACTTCCCGATGGCTTTGTCCCCTTCCGTTCGGAAGAGTCTCTGCTGGTGGTTGATCCCCCAGAATCTCCAGAAGGGAAAACCCTTCAGCCCGATATCTTGGAAGGTGGTCACTACAGATGCCAGCCTTATAGGCTGGGGGGCAGTACTGGAGCAATGGTCTCTCCAGGGCAGATGGTCAAATGTAGTAAAAACCCTGCCCATCAATCTCTTAGAGATACGAGCAGCCCGGTACGCCCTAGTAGCCTGGACATCCAGACTCCAAGGGTCCCCTGTCAGAATTCAATCAGACAATGCCACAGCAGTGGCATATATCAATCATCAGGGAGGCACCAGGAGTCGTGCAGCCCAGAGGGAAGTAAGTCACATCCTGGAATGGGCAGAAAAGCATGTCCCATGTATATCAGCTGTCTTCATTCCAGGGGTGGAGAATTGGAAGGCGGACTTTCTGAGTCGCCAACAGTTATGCCCAGGGGAATGGTCCCTTCATCCCGAGGTCTTCCGAGCAATATGTCAGCGGTGGGGAACACCGGATGTAGATCTGCTAGCATCCAGATTCAACGCAAAGGTGGACAGATTTGTCTCCCGGACAAGGGATCCCCTCGCTTGCGGCTCGGATGCTCTGGTGTTCCCTTGGGATCAGTTCAGACTGATATATGCATTCCCTCCGCTACAATTGTTGCCTCGACTCCTTCGCAGAGTCAGGTTGGAGAAGAAGCCAGTGATCCTGGTGGCTCCAGCGTGGCCCCGAAGGGCCTGGTACGCAGAGATCATCAAAATGTCTGTGGGGAGTCCTTGGACCCTTCCACGTCGTCCGGACCTGCTTTCGCAAGGACCGATATACCACCCTTCCTTACTAACTCTAAGTTTAACGGCCTGGCTATTGAATCCCACATCCTAAAGAAGAGAGGTCTCTCTAACTCTGTGGTATCAACTATAATCAATGCCAGGAAGCCTGTATCCAGGCAGATCTACTATAGAGTTTGGAAGGCGTACATCACTTGGTGCGAGGCCAGAAAATGGCATCCACGTAAGTACGTTATAGGCAGAATTCTGGACTTCCTGCAGTGGGCTGTAGACAGGAAGTTTGCCTTAAGTACTATCAAGGGCCAGGTTTCGGCCTTGTCAATACTATTTCAAAGGCCCCTGGCTATGCATTCACTTGTCAAATCCTTTATGCAAGGTGTGACTCGTATTATTCCACCGATTAAGGCTCCCATATGCCCATGGGATCTAAATTTGGTTCTGTCGGTTCTGCAGAAGCAGCCATTTGAACCTTTGCGGCACATTTCCTTGGTTCTACTCACCAGGAAATTGATATTTTTAGTAGCCATATGCTCGGCTAGAAGAGTGTCGGAATTAGCCGCCATGTCCTGTAAAGAGCCATATCTGGTTATCCATAAGGACAGAGTAGTATTACGTCCTCACCCAGCCTTTCTTCCTAAGGTGGTATCGAGGTTTCACTTGAACCAGGATGTGGTTCTTCCTTCTTTTTTCCCCAAACCAAGCTCGGTAGAGGAAAAGTTATTGCATTCTTTGGATGTAGTAAGAGCAGTTAAAGCTTATCTAAAAGCCACTGCTCAGATTCGTAGAACGGATTCTTTGTTTGTTCTGCCAGAAGGCCCCAGAAAGGGTCAGGCAGCATCAAAATCTACTTTAGCCAAGTGGATTCGACAGGTCATAATACAAGCCTATGGCTTGAGAAGTAGACCGCCTCCGTTCAAAGTTAGGGCGCACTCCACGAGAGCAGTTGGAACTTCATGGGCAGTGCATCACCAGGCCTCCCTGGCGCAAATTTGTAAGGCCGCAACATGGTCTTCAGTACACACGTTTACTAGGTTCTACCAGGTGGACGTTAGAAGTCAGGAGGATGTCGCCTTTGGGCGCAGTGTGTTGCAGGCCGCAAAAGATCCTCATGCCTGATGGCGCCCAGCTTATGTATGGTGTATCCCCCCCCTCATGTGGCATTGCTTTGGGACGTCCCACATAGTAATGACTATGCTGCTCTGTGTCCCGTGATGTATGAACAAGAAAGTAGGATTTTTAAAACAGCTTACCTGTAAAATCCTTTTCTTGGAGTACATCACGGGACACAGAGCTCCCACCCCTCTTTTGGGGACACGTATTGCTTTGCTACAAAACTGAGGTACTCCCGGATGGGAGGGGCTTATATAGGGGAGGGTACTTCCTGTTTTGGAAGTTGCCAGTGCCAGCACCTGAAGGTAATTCTATATAACCCACAAAGTAATGACTATGCTGCTCTGTGTCCCGTGATGTACTCCAAGAAAAGGATTTTACAGGTAAGCTGTTTTAAAAATCCTACTTTTTGCTTGCATGTTTACATTTTTGGGAGATCATGTGACTTTTCTACAACTCAGGGCGTATTATAGGTGCTATTCAGGCGTTTTTACAGCGCATTCAATTCATTTCAATGGAGAGGGGCGTTTTTGGAGCGTTTTTTTTAGCGCCCAAAAGCTGCTCCAAAGATGCTGCTTGCAGGACTTTTCTCAACGCCCTGCCAGTGCAACGCCTCAGTGTGAAAGGGTCCATTGAGATGCATGGAGAGCATTTTAATAGCGCTATTTTTAACGCTAAAACGCTGTAAAAACGCTCCAGTGTGAAAGGGGTCTTAGTGAATAGCTTTCCATGGCTTCAGTTTAGCACTGTGATTCCTTCTCAAAACAAACAGATCTTAAAGCTAAAAATACTTTTTCAATATATGGATCATTTGTTAACCATATATGAACTTGGTAATTTTAACCAAGATTCATTTTTAAATTTAGAATGAATCAATGGTTTAACGCATACTATGACCAATCCAATTCGAAGACTTTGAAGTCAGTTTTGTGAGATATGACAATATATGTATATCCCTTGTTTTAAAAGCGATACAAATTCATACTGCAGTTAGAATTTGCTCCACTCCAAAACTGAACTGCCACTATTGATTTGATTAGTCAAACATATGCTCAACCAAACTTAAATTACCTAAAAGGTAAAATAAACAGAATAATACTTTACCAGGACTTAAGAATTCTATTGTTTTGAGAAGCATCAAGTAGGTGTCCCGCAGGACCTCTTTCAACATTCTTACATCTCTCCGTTATCTCCTCCTCTCGTCTTACAAGACTCTCTCTGGCTTTTCTTTAGATCTTAGCTTCCTCTAGCCTTGCATTCTAGCATCTCGAATCTCCTATGTGTAACCACTTTTATCCCACCCAAAAAGTGGGTGTGTGTGTCACTACTACATAATGGATGGTGTAAAATTACGAGGTGTTTTCATGTTATCATGACAACCACGTATGTGCGGCCATCTTGATTTTTTATTTTATTTTCCCCTCTAGGGGCAGTGTTGTATAAGAAATGTCTTTTAAATGTTATTTTAACGACCTTCTGAGCTTTGCTTAACAAAACACCATAAACTCTCAAAAACTGTCAAAATCTGCCAAACCACTCTAGCCATCTCGGCTACAGCTTAGATATATGTGTATGAGAAAATATACCCCACACAATTAGCTCATATTGTTAAATTCCTAGAAACTCAAATCATTGGAATTTAACCCTGTGTATTATTTCACAAATACAGCTTCTAATGCTTTCACACTTGTCATAGGATCTCATATTTGTAACCCTTATCATAATAATATATATATATGTGCATTAATGGCTTTTATGAAAATCCAAACAATACATTATTATTAAAATATATAATACAATAGCTTCATTTGTGAATAAGCCTTCTTGTTTCGTGGCTCAATTCTGGAAACATCAATTAGGTCTGTAAGCTCATGGTTCCTTTATCTTGTTTATTTAACTAAGACCTCTCAAGATTTATAACCTGGGAAGATGGTACACTGGGTCCTTAAAGAAAAAAAAACTCTAGTAACAATGTCTATTTATGAGTTATGAACTTAGTTTCAACTTTTAAAACTTTTTTTTTCTTTAACAAGACGGCTTTCGGGTTTGCTCATAGAAGATATATATGAAAAATATATATTATAAAGGCCTCATATATTCTTTTAACCCCAATAATCCTGACAGTGGGAAGAAGAACTTGGTGCAACTTGGAGTGAGCAAGAGAAAGAGAAAATGTTGAAAGTAGCAGACGGAACATTAATAGATATAAACACGATAGAAACAAATTATAAATGTCTGTCAAGATAGTAAATAACACCTATCAAAGTACACATATATCTAAAGAAGAACACTACTTTGCTAGAAAGGGTGTGGAAAAAGAGGAACAATGACACATATATAGTGGGAGTGTTTGAAAATCCAAAAATTTTGGGAAGAAGGGATACAACAGATCCAAGAAATTACGGGAGAAAATATGTAATAAATAGGTTTCTGGATTTTTAGGCATAATACCAAACTTATATTGTTTTATTGTAAGAGCAGGATAATGCCACATTTAATAAATGCAGCAAAACACCTGATCCCCAAAAATTGGCAAGCATTGAAAAGCCCAACGCTAAGAGAATGAGTTCAAAGGATAGAATTTATTTATAACATGGAAAAATTGTGTCATTACAGAGAAGATAGAATAGAAAAATCTTCAAATACTTGGAAAGGATGGAAAGAGTTTAAAAATACAAAGAATTACTCTGAGATAATGTGAATCTGAAAAAAGAGAGGTAGAGGGAATAAATGAAGGAAGATTATAACACAGGTTTAAGGAATGTGGGATGGGGGAGGCGAGGGGAGGGGGGATAGGGAAAAACTATATTTTTTATGATTGAGAATTTTGAACAAAGTATTTTATATTTTGTTTAATGTGAAATTTAATAAAATGTAAATGAAAAAATAAAAATAAAAACTCATCCTGTCCTTGCAGAGGGAACACAGGATGAAATATATTGAGGACACCTTAAAGAGGAGTTTATGTTACGCCTTTACAAACTCTGACAGGTTACAGTCTCATGGAAAAGCTAGTTTTGAGGATTTGGTTGGTCAAAGAAGAAGCAGGAGAGAAGGAACTGCATCAGTGATGATTTTGCCAAAATTTTTTTGTCCTTGGCACCCAGGGCTGTCAGCTTCAAGATTCCATCACATGGTGAAAGATTATCTAGTAGCGAAAACAGACATGGAGAGCTTTCAGTAGACAATCCACTGGGTTTCTGGGTCACGAGAATAGATCATTGGCCAGTATGCAATTGAGCTGTTGGGCTGCCCTGCATCCTGCGTGCTCTCCAAACGGCATTCAGTGCTGCTGGAGATTTTGTGACAGATGAAAGTGCGCGTCTGTCCACAGACTCTGTTGACTGGCTGACAATTGTCAAAATGAATCAGTCCTGGTCTGGATTAGCAGCAATCAAGTCCCTGATACCGATGTAACTGTTTAAGTGTTATTGGGATCTCGAATCTCTGCAAGACTGCCTAGGCACCTGTTTGGCCGGGGCATCACATTTTTTACAGCAAGGCCAATTCTTGCTTTCATCAAGAGTACCTCTAGAAGGTTACAGTGTAAAGGCACTACCAACATCCACAGACCAATTTTTCCAGGACTGTGGGACAGGGGCATCAATTTTTTTTTTTACAGAAAGGCCAATTGTTGCTTTCATCAAGAGTACCTCTATAGGGTTACAGTGTGAAGGCACTACCAACACCCAAAGCTCAATTATTTCGCAACTGTTTGGTAGGGGCATCAAATTAAAATATTTTACAACAAGGCCAATTCCTGTTCTCATCAAGAGTACCTTTATAGGGGTTATGGTGTGAAGGCACCACCAACACTCAAAGCCCAATTTTTCCACACCTGTTACTTCTATCCAAAGTCTGCGAAAGAGACACCAGGCTTTAACTTAAAAAAAAAAAGTTAACCTTGCCCTGAGTGTACTATAATTTGGCTTCTTCACATAAGGCTTGCTTACTGTGGTGCAAAACTTTATTTCCATCCAAAGTTTTCCATTCACAGATCCACAGTCCTGCTGTGTTCATGGGCAATCGCGGGTGCCCGGCGGACATCGTGGCCACCGGGCACATGCATCGGGCACCGAGTGACGTGGCGGGCGTGCGCCCCCTAGAGGCTCGAGAAGTAAAAGACATCATATGACGGCGGCCCAGAGGGACAAAGGGTTCCTGCTGCCATCATATCACTATGCGCGGTAGGGAAGTGGTTAAGTAGTTAAACAATTTCAGTTTTGCTGAAGCACGTTCTATACATGATACGGATGCACCACCTTACAGGCAGACTAAAGGGGACCCCTCAGGCACTATAATTTAAAGGAACTTTTAATTTTTATTATCAGCATAAAATCACTGCCCCATTAAAAATAATCTTTTTTTTAAACGTATTTTTGCATTGGCACATGCCCCCAGGGCAGTGCATGGGCCCCCGTACCCTTTTTATGGCCAATAACTTGCATATAATCCTTCAAAATGGGGACTTTAGATTTTTTAAATTCAGGTCCCATAGACTTCAATGTTTTTTTTTTCCGGCCCATCTCTAGTGTAGACCCCCCTCCCCACACACATACACACCTGTGCCCCATAAACTTCTTGTGTGCATGGCACTGTGGTATGTATTTTGGGATGAGGATGTAGTCTATGCTACAAAATCAACTGAACATGCAAATGCAGGAACCAGCATGTATATGGGTACAGGAAAGCCCTGTCTTACCTTGAACATAATGCTGGCTTTGTTCCACAGCCAGGCTTTGCCCATCACAGTGGGCATGCCCCCAAAGACGTCTTCAGGGTCGGAGTGTCATAGGATTGAACCACGGTCTTGGACCTGTATAGCAATGTGTGACCAACTACACTCATTGCACCACATGTCAAGCTGTGTGCTAAATACAGGATCCAGTGCCCAAACCAAACATTACAGCCTGGCTCCACTGCCACAGGGTCCAAGAAGGTTCCAAACGTGAACTCAAGGGTAACTATGCAGAAACTGCTAGTGAGGCATGAATGCAATAAGCAGTCAGATCTTGATAGAAGTGTCAGTCGAAGGAGGTAAAATTAATTTAACAAAGAATAGAAGAGAAGATGTTTATCACCTAAGGACACACTAGCAAAAAATTGGAGCCTCACCAAGGGGCATGGTAATATTAATACACTATAGAACAGACCGAGCAAAGCTTTTGCCAGTGTCCAATCACCTGAAAGAAGCAGCAAATAACCCAATCGATTGCTGTGTAATGTACAGTACGATAAAGATAAAACACTAGCATAACTCTTGCAGAATACTCTATTAGCAATATAGGAAAGGCACTTGCACTGTACTGATAATTGAAAGTGTGAGATGCAGAGTTAACTACAGTTTTTAAAATAAGAAAGGCACAGAGAAAAAAGCTGTTCTCTTTTGCCACTTACCTAAACTCTAAAGCCCTGTACACACGATCGGATATCCTATGGATTTTCGTCCGATGGATTTGTCCATCGGAAATCCGATGAAACTGTTTTTCATCAGTCTTGGCCACACACCATCAGTCCAAAAACCGACGGCAACAAAACGAGGGCACGTACAACACGTACGACGGCGCTATAAAAGGGAAGAACAAATCTAATGGCGCCACCCCTTGGGCTGCTTTTGCTGATTTCGTGTTACCGCGTGTTAGTAAAAGTTTGCTGAGAGCCGATTTGCGCTTTTCAGTCTCCGTGCTTTGCAGATCATTTCCTGGTGTTCAGTTTGTGCTTGTGGGTTCGTATTTGTTATTCAGTGCGTGCAGTCAGGTCGTTTCTTGGCCTTTCGTTTACTGTTTTTCAGGTCGTTCTTCTCAGGCCTTGCTGTTCCACGGTGCGTTCTGTTTGAGTTCGTTCTGACCAGGCGACCGGTTTAAGACCATGTTTGAAGTGCGTTCTCAAGCTCGTGCTGGCTATGGACTTGGTGTTGCGGTTAACACTGTAACCCGAGTTCAGTCCGGGAACAG
The DNA here is from genome assembly GCA_029206835.1 of Rana muscosa. NCBI lineage: Eukaryota > Metazoa > Chordata > Amphibia > Anura > Ranidae > Rana > Rana muscosa. The sequence goes on from CM055123.1 coordinate 74,568,968, forward strand.
GGTGAGGAGGAGTTCATGGACCAAGAATTGGTTGCTCCAGCGGGACCAATTCTCTCATATGTCTCTGCTGCGGGAAATCCATGAGAATAATCCTGATGATTTCAGGAATTATCTCAGGATGACGGACCCCGTTTTTCACCGTCTGTTGGATTTGCTGTCCCCCTATATCACGAGGCAGGACACTATGATGCGCCAGGCCATCACTGCCGAGCAGAGGCTTATTGCCATGTTGAGATACCTGGCGACTGGGAGAAGCTTGCAGGACCTCAAGTTCACAACAGGCATCTCCCCCCAGGCTCTTGGGATCATTATCCCTGAAACGTGTTCGGCCATTATTCAGGTCCTGCAGAAGGACTATATGAAGGTAAGTTTGCTCCTGTAACATCACATTATATGTTTTGATTGTTTGCTAATGTTATTTTTTTATCCTCCTTCCCAAATTTGCCTGTTTGTAATATCCTGGTAATGTCCCCATTTTCACCATGCATGTTTTTACCTGTAATGGCCTTTTTTGGGGCCTACATGCCTATTTCCCTTCACTAACCTCTCCAGCATGCTATCCTGGGCCCAAACCCAGCTAGCCTTTTTTCCTATTTTTTTGGGTCATTGCCCTCGTAGTTTTACAACCCTCCCCCCCCCCCTAAAATGTGAAAAACTTTTTTAATTCTCAATCCAGATCAACAGAGTGGTAGAGCCTTTATTTTGAGCCCCCAAAATCACCTCAAACACCCCCCCTTAGAATATTTTCTAATGTCCACTCAGCGAGGGTGAGGCATCTGCTAAGTGGGCCTTATTTTTGGCTATGAAATACTCCCTTCACTAATCATGGTAGCCTGATGTTGGTCAACAATGTCTTTTTGTGTAATCTGTTTGCACTGTAACCTGAAAATGTACTAATGTCTTCTTTTTGTTTGACTCCACAGTTTCCTTGCACACCACAGGAATGGCTGACTGTGGCCGATCAATTTGCCCAGCGGTGGGACTTCCCCAACTGTGGAGGGGCAATTGAGGGCAAGCACGTCCACATAGTGTCGCCACCCCGTTCGGGGTCATACTATTTTAACTATAAAGGTTTCAATAGTATTGTGTTAATGGCGGTGGTGTCGGCACGGTACGAGTTCCTGTATGTGGACGTGGGGAAGAACGGCCGGATGTCCAATGGCTGAGTATTCGTGCAGACGGAGTTCGCTCACCATCTGCAGTCTGGGGGTCTTGCACTGCCTCTAGATGCAGACAACGTGGATGGACTACCGTTTGTTTTTATCGCGGATGAAGCCTTTGGACTGGGACCACACCTGATGCGGCCGCTTCCCCAACGCACCCTCACCCCGGAGAGGAGGGTTTTTAATTACCGGCTGGCCAGAGCCCGGAGAGTTGTGGAGAATGCCTTCGGGATAATGGCAAGCCGGTTCCGCCTGTTTCAGACAGCTATCCATTTGGCGGAATACAAGCTGAACTCCATTGTGTACTGCTGCTGCATAATGCACAATTTTCTAAGACATTATTCCCCTACATATGTGTCAACAGTTGGGCCTGAGGCCAGTCCATCCGAGATGACCATTCTGACCGGCCTCAACACTGCCCGTACTGGCTTGGCCCCCCAAAGTGCCCGTGAAGTACGTGAGAAATACGTACTTCACGGGTAGGGGGGCCATCGCAATGCCAGACCACATCTGACCTTTTGCTTTGTGAATTACATTTTTATTCTATTTTCTACAAACTTGTTTTGTCATTCTTGTATTTTGGGTTTATGTGTCTCCCAGGTTCTAGTAGTGTCAAGTGTATTTGGCCTTAGTAAATAGCCTCAATTCTCACTCTAAAAAACATTGATTTGGCATTTTCAGAACTGCTATTGAGCATAGAAAGAACAAGCCACACCTTTTTGAGACTTCCAGAAACTTTTTACTCTGTGCACCACATATTTTTGAGGTTTTATAGAATTACAATTTAGACAGTTTTTGGTCATTTTATCTTTTTTTTTTTTTTTTTGGAGGATTGTTTTTCAGAAACATGCATGGGTCAAAATCACAAACTATTTTTAAAAAATATTACAAAAATAACAAAGTGAAAAATACAAACATGAGATGGGGTGATATCACCCCTGATCCATCCCAAATGTGAAGAACCCCACTTTCTTTTTGGGGCTGAAATGGGTATTTTCAAACTGATCCTATGGCTAGGGTAAACATGTGTTATCTGCCATCATGGGGGATCAATGGACATGCTTTGGGGTGCAAAGCCTTCCTCTCACCTACTTTAGTAGGTAGGAAGAGGTTGCACCCCCCAAACAGGGACAAAGATATCCTGTGACGGAAGATAGCACATGTGGAGTCACTGTGTGCATCTTCACATTTGGGCTGGTTGAAATACCGTTGCAAATTTTGTATGCAAAAAAGCACACTAAAACAGGGGGGGGGTCAGACTATTCGCCCCAAAATATCTATAATATTTTTATATTTTTGCTCAATCACATTCATTCGAGTTCTCATAATGTCCATTTCGCTACTACATTCCATTATTTCTTGAATTATTATTTTGGCACTAGCACTCGAGAATGGAGGATTTGGAGTTCCTGACACACCACCACGTTCAGCCCCTACAAAAAAAGAGAAATTTAGAAATATGCAGGCCTACATCTGTATTTACCTGGAAGTTGTGGTGACAGACACTGACCTGTTGTGGTGATAAGCTCCACCTCTCCTTCCTCCACCTCCCCTTCCTCCACCTCCGCTTCCTGAACATGCTGATCCTGGTGTGGTTTGTGATCTTCGGGGAGAGTCTGTGGTCTGTGCTTCCTCGTCTCCTCAGATTGGTGTCCTCCCAGTCTCCTCTCCCCTATGGGAATGGCAAAAATAATGTATCCTTTAGCACACAGAGATTTTAGGCCCGAAAATCTAGACATTGTTTTGAAGTGGTGTACAATTGATATTTGGGCCAGAGTTACAAGGTGAACATATGAGATCTTGCGAACTCTACAAAGCAGCATGTTTTTTTTTAGGGCACTCAAAAATACACTTGGATAACCACCAAGGTATCCACTGGACCACCTGTGTGTGACCCTGTTAAAAATGTTGTCATGTGGCCCAGACTATAGTATATTGCTCTAGAACAAAAAGCTGAGTACACAACTGCTGGAGTGTCATCTCCTTTACCCAGAATCCAGTTTAGCCTTTCATTCACATTCTACTTTACTTATAACACATCATCTAGCCAACAATGTGTAGATAAACATTGTTTAATTAAAATGAGGCATGCCCACATGTAGTTTACGTGGATATGTGGCAAGTATGTTTGGGGGAAGACGATCAAGTTTTTTTAACGACACATTTACCAAATAAGTGGACCCTCAACTTAACATAAAAGTTGTCATTTGAAAATGTGAAACCAGTCAAGCCAAGCACATGGAGCAAAACATGGAAGAATACATATTACAATGTGAAAGAAGACAGTAAAAATAAAAGCTTACTTTTTTCAATGCTTTTTTTAAGCTTCCTATACTGCTCCGGCTCCCTCAGCTTCAGGTCAGACCACCTTTTACGGAGCTGCTCCTTGAATCTCCTGACCCCAAATTTCTCATAGAGAGTCCTCGCCACTTTGTCCATTATTTGCGACTTACGGAGATTAGGGGTGTCGTATGGCCCATGCTTCCCATCGTAATCCTTCCTCCGCAGAATGTCCACCATCTCCGCCATCTCAGCAAATGACATATTAGTCGCCTTGTATCTTTTAGTCCTGGATCGGGACATTGCCGCCTCCGAGCTTTCCTCGTCGGTAATTTTAAATAAAGAATCCACCTGTGTCTGCGACATGTCGCCGTCTCACACTGTGCGCCGAACGTTAAGGGGCGGGGAATTCAGGAAAAGACCGTCATGGGCGGGCGACGAGGGCGGAGTTACACGCATGCGCAAGGTATAAAAAGGGAAAATAAGTTATTAGGGATGCGCGGAGTAAGGACGACCGGAAGTGCGGTAAAGAACACAACTAAGGTAAGAAGGGAACTGGGGCCTGCAGTGGCCTATAATTGTTCATGATTGTATAGGCCAATATTGTGAGAAGTTGAGTAGAATATCATTTGACCTCTCATGTTTTTTTCTGTGTTTTTTACTTGCAGACACTCCAAAATGAATAAGTTAAGGGAGCCAGAGATCATGTTGGTTTTTATTGACAAATATAAACAATTACGCAACCTGTGGGAACTGAAACATCCAGCGTACCACAAGAGTGATGTACGTCGGGCAACAATTCAAAAATTAGCAGAGGATATGAAGCCCTGGATCCCAGATGCAGACTACACTATGATGAATAATAAGATAAACAACCTGCGCAATTCATTAAAAAAAAATACAAAGAAATGCGCGCTTCAAAGAGATCAGGAGCAGCAGCAGAGGATGTAGTACAGCCCAAGCTGTGGTACTACAAACATCTGCAATTTCTGGATGACCAGATTGAGCCCAGGGAAACAATTTCCAGCCTTCCCTCAACCCTTCCTTCCACCCTTCCCTCCAGCGTTCCTTCCACCCTTCCCTCCACCCCTGCAGAGGGGGAGGAGGAGCCACCTGAGCTTGAAGAGCCTGATCTTCGCATCTTCAGCCAGGTATAGTATTTTTGAACATAATTATTGCCCTCAAAGTAAAATTGTGATGAAATTGATTTATTCTCCCAAAATGATAACATCCCCCCCCCCAAAATTAAAATGGAGATTTGATTTCAGCCAACATACTTGCCTGATGTGTTTTTATTATGAGTAGCAATAACATTTCATAAATACAATGTGTATTTAATAACAAGGGTCACCAACCTCCATGAGGAAAAGTAAAAAAATAAATGTTGTTGTGAGAAATTGACACACCAAAAAATGCACAACAAATAAATAACACAAAAAAAAAAAGGTTTTGTGTAATTTGTGAGGTCGGCCTTTAAGAATAAAACAAATTATTCAGAAGATCACAAGAAAGAAGAAAGACATAAGTTTGTCAGAACTCGTGATAAAGATCTGCTGCAAAAACGACATTTTAAACACCATTCTAAAGCAAAAAACAATGCGTTGCATTAAACGAGGCAATAACTTGCAGAATGACGAATGTGCTCTCTCCATTAGGAACGCTAGTTTTACCAGAATGAGCACTCCCGTCTCCTAATTCAGTCTGAGCATGCGTGGGTTTTTTAACCGATGGACTTGCCCATAGACGATCTGAATTTTCCATCGGTTTTTGATCCATCGGAAAAATTTAAAACAAGTTCTATTTTTTAAAACCGATGGAAAAAAGACCGATGGGTCCCATACACGATCGGTTTGTCTGATGAAAACAATCCATCGGACGTTTTTCATCGGTAAAACCGATCGTGTGTACGAGGCTTTAGACTAAAGGCTTCTGTGGAAAATGTTGTTTTAAATACATTTTCACTATACATCCA